>JAYKAV010001577.1:680907-711992 GCA_035582835.1 Phoebastria nigripes
GGGGAGAAAGCTAAATTGAGGAAAGTCCTGAGAGAACAAGATGACTATAAAGTTTCTTCTTTGTTCGTTTGTAAGAAAATACCAAGTTTGAAGTACAGTTAAAATAACTGGCTAGGCTTAGCCTAGAAGAGATAATATGGTAGGGAATAAGAGGGAGGCGGAATATAATAATCTTAAAATATGCAAGTCTCATAAGAAGGACAGTGATTAATTGTGCTTCACATCTACAGATGGTAGTACAAAAACTGATCAGCAGGGAAATTTAGATTACATATTGTTAGAAAGTTGGTCCAAATAAAGTTTGTTAAGTTGCAGAACAACGTCGTGTTGGAAGGTCGCTGCAGCTTTCAAGAACACCCCAGACAAATATCATGCAAGGACTTTTTTTGTTTTTTACTGAGCATCAAAATGGGGGACAGACAACTAACACTCAAAATCTCTTCCAACACTACATTTTTAAGTCCAATAAAAATGTATCAATACATAATCTAAGTTGGCAGCCTTGTTGGAAACACAGGCCAATATTTTTGAAGTTAACTAGTTATTCTGGTAGGTAATTTGCAACATAAGGACAGCTGTACTAGTTCACCTAGCTTAGTGAGGTTAATGAGGAAGTGATATACTTTTCCATTTTCTTATTAAGACTCACATATCTGCACTGCAACTGAACTGCAACTGTCCATTTGTTCAATAAACTTTTTTTTATACACAGGAAGCACTCTTTCATCATCATAAGTACAACCTTGACAACAGTCATGGATCACCTTCAAACATTATAAAATTAAAGATTACCTAGATTTTAAAAGTGGGTTTGGAGAGGAATTTCTATTTTGTTTTTAATTGGACATGAGTTACACTCCTTATTCCACTCAGTTTTACTGGAGAAAATATGGAACACCTCTCATTCCACCTGGATCTTCAAGTAGACCAAGTGGACTCGTTCACAAAGGAAGAGTCCGAGTCACATCTTCTCCAGCCAGGCAACAGAAACAGCTACGGGAAGCAGTGAGCTCTCTCTGAACTTTAACCAGAATCCTAAACTGAATTAAAATAAAAAGGTGACTTTATCCATATATCGCCTCTCATATTCCAACCCAGTGCTCTAGTTACCCAGCTCGGGAAGAAGTCAGCTCTCTCCTATTTGCTTGTTGCTGCCCAGCATTGTTATTCATGTTAACCTTAACTACAGGTAACAGTTTCTGGGAGGAGGGAGTGACTACATTCAGCAGTACACCCAAAGGGAAAGTGGAAGGAAATGCCAGTCTTCCTTCATGGGCAATTCCCAGAACAACATCTCAAACCAGCTACAAAAGGAATAAAGTTGAATCAGGGACAAGGATAAAATAATGCAGGCATGCTGACCCTACGCAGCAGAAAAACAAAGACTGAAACATTCCGATTTTATTACAGAAATAATTTAGTCAAAAGTCTGGCATAAACTCAGCAGAGCTGTACTCTGGGAACCCACATGCTCTCATCCGTGCAAACCAGATTTCTATACCAGAGAATCACGCGTTCAAGACCATCAACCTGGCAACCCCTCTTAGTCGTAACTACTACCCTGTATGTCTAGATTGATTTTGACTCTAGACACTCTAGACTCTCCCCCCCACCCCCCATCAAAATGGGGGGATGAAGTTTTCCTTCAGACTTTGGCAAAAATCCACTGAGGGTCTCCCTTCATCCTACTGGAGATCCTCTACGTGGAGGGGTTGCCTCTCTCTCTTAGAGATCAAGATTCTGTTAAATTAAGATTTTGTAGTATATTGTTTCAAAACACTGCAAGGAAAATGCACAGAAAAATACACAATTTCCAAAAACAACCACTTCCTCAATAACTAGAATTCAATATTTTTCAAATGAAGATTTATACCATGTTTTCATTTTGTTCCTACTTTGTCTAATGCAATCCAACTGAATACTTAAAAACCCTCTTTCTTCAAGGTGTGTTTTTAATCTTCTGCTCCTGAATAATAATATGTCAATATTTTTAATGATCATCCTATAATTGTTCTCTTCAAACAAACCTTGAACAAACAATACAAGGCTACTCCTGCCAACTCACTGACCACAGGTCAAAGCATGTAGTAATCCTGTATTTTTAGCTCTTGAATATTTTTTATTGTTACGTACTGTTCAGCAAAAACCTTTAGCCGTGAGCACAGGACAACTGTATTTCAAAACACTAGTCAACACGTAACTTGAAATAGTATACCACACAATGTCTTTTCACTTCTTTGATTTCCAGAGGCATAACTTCTAAGCCTGCCTTCAGTACTACTGAAAGTACTTTATTACAAACCGAATACACAGAAATTTCAGTTGCCAAGCACACAAAAGAGCAAACGGTCATGGAAATGAAAGGAGAAAAGATATTCAGGGGCGTGCTGGGTTTATTTTTCCATATAACATAACCAAAGGCTGCTCTGAATTTGGCAGAAGGGACAACCACTGATAAAATCTTGTTAAATGAAGTTTTGCCTACAGTCCTAACTGGAGCTAATTACACAATAAATCAGAAGCAGAATCTGTCGAAGTAGAAAATCGTGACCACGTAGGCTCTGAAGGACAGACAGTAACTAGATGCCTTACCTTCAACGCATGGGAGGAAGGCATCTAAACTGAGTTCCATCAACACCAAATGGGTAAAGGGGATAAGAATATCTGTAAATATTTTAAAAGAAAAGTAAAAACAAATTATGTTTCCTGAATGTTGAGCCTTTAAGTGCAGCTGAATTGCATTTGCAAGCTTTTCTCACCTTTATGAGGCATCACGAAATAATCACTATAACACTCATCATACTATAAGTGGAAGAAACAGAAAAGCTGAAGCTATCAATACACCTTTGAAATGTTTGAGGAGCTGTTCACTTTGCCTAAATTTGTTACCCTGCAAAGTGGAACTAACAGTCTTGGTTCACTACTTAAAACTCATAAAATGCATCTAGAAGGTGAACGGGTTGTCCAAACTTCTCACAGGATGCATTCGTTCCCACGTGTTAGGTTGCGTGTCAGTGAGATGATTCAACAAGGGGAAAAAAAACAAGCAACCCAAATTTAAAAAAAAAGCCATATCACACACACACACTTGCTTGGGAGTGCCTCCATGTTACTGAGTGAAGACTTCTTTTTTTTGCCTGGAAAATCATAAGGGAAAGAAAGAACACAAAACAGTGCTATTTACCAAGTCTAAGACATTACTGAATACTTACTCTGGACAAACTTAGTTCAGAATGTTGTATTTTAATAAAATGTTTTGCATAACACAAGATCAAGAGACAGCTTGAGATAACAGATTTGAAAGCTTACATTTCAACTAGAAGTCTTTTATGAAGTTTAAATTCTGCTAAGGTGTTTTCAACACAAACGTTTGTAACATTAGGCTAATACTAGGACAAGTTAAAAGACAGTATAGTGCAGAGAGCTGCTAGTTCAGAAACTCCAGAACTCCTGCAAAGTGACAAAAAGTTGAAAAAGATAAGAGAAGTGTTATCAGAGAAAAGGAAATCCATAGTACTGTCATTAACTGTAGGTTACTTGGATAAAATTCTGGATTTTTATCCAAGTAATCCTGAATGCTCTATTATAGATTAAGACAATCAGTGGGAATGCATCTGATTAAGATGCATTAATCATGATTAATGCATCTTATTAAACTTAATAATAAGATTTATTTAATTACACAATCTTTCTCTTTTCATGGGTAAAGAAATTACATACAAATTCTAAAATAAATGAAAATACATGACAATTAAGTACTGTACTTAATCTGTACTTTTTAATGCTGACCTTCAATTTTTAATCGTCCCTTACTATCTGCAGTCTTAACAGAAAACAACCCAAAACTTTCAGTTTACACACACTGAAAAAAATGGCAAAGCCAAAAAGCCCTGTGCAGTTTTCGTCTACTCTGAGCCACTCCTTGCGCATCCGGTGGGATGTCCCACAATTTTTTTTTACCTTAGGCGTTGTTCAATGGAGAGACTCTTTCAGTTGGTGCTTTTTGCGTGTTCCTCCAGCTGCCCAGTGGCATGCTTTCCATGACAGATGCTCTGGCTTCATTCTTAACATATGTTCCAGATGATAATTCCATCTTCTTTTCTGGATAACTTTAGAGCCAAGGGGTTTTTGAGCTGTCTAATGAATCTTGGCATCTGTTATAAATTCATTCCATTTAATACATATTATTTTTCTAAGGCATTTGCTTTCAAAGGCATTTAGATGTCTGTACCTTTGTTGGATTTCCAGCTTTCACATCCATATGTTGAGATGGAAAGAAATATCTGAGTTGAAGTTTCACACCCTGGTCTTTAAAACATGGATTTTTATGACCATATCTTATTTAGTTGGTAAATGAAACTGCTGCCTTGCCAATTTGTAACGCTAGCTCCTGACTGAAATCCCCAGATGACAGGCACCTTACTACCAAGATACATAAATTTATTCCCTTCTCGTATTCCTTTACTTTCCAGTGTATTTACTATTTGAGCTGGGAGTTTCCAGGGATTAATTACATTTGTCTAGATTTTTTTCCTTATAATTACATAATAGCATTGTAAACAAAACAAACAAACAAAAAAAAGATAATGCTTTTCATTTAACTTTATCTTCTGACCACTGAAGGACAAGGACATGTCGCAGCATCTCAGAAGTTACAGCAACTACCACGGAATTTTTCTTTGTTACAGAAACTTCTCATGATTTCTTAAGTAATTAAAAATTACCAGTCTCTCCAGTGTAAGCTTTCAGTATTTTTTTTCTGAAACCCTACCCTCACATTAAACGTTCTCTAGTTTTTTCTTCTTTCATGCTACTGTATCTAGCAATAGTTACTTCATTTCTATACCAAAGTTGCTCACATTCCCAGCCTATCCAAGCCATCTTTTAAATGTCTCCATTCTCTGTATCCTTCCCATTTTATCAATCGCTCTCTACCCTTGACAGGCCCACCAGCTGCTTAAAACCATGCAAAAACAGTAGCATTTACCAGTGACTCTTTCAAACAAGAGCAGAGAACAACTGTGGCCAAGGGAAAGGTGTAGCAAAACTAATGATACACCCGGAATAACCAATAGCAGTTACAGTATGAACCAAAAGGAAAATATCTGTAACGCATTCTGATTCTTCCATTTTTATCATTTCAAACCAGGAACAGAATCTCTAACTACTGAAGCCGAAACCATCACTGCATGTTTCTCTTTCAGAAACGAAAGCGCTCTTCAGCACGGCATGAACATAAAAGACTATTTCCTTGGAGACTATCCTTATAACAGTCTCTGAGAAAGTTCTCCTGCTCTTTACTGCTCTCGGTACCTGCTCCGTATCCCAGGCTCCACAGCAGCTCACACCATTCCATAGTTAAAAAGGCACATCAATGCAGTTAAAATTGAAAAAAAGATCCACCTCTTTTCTCACAATGAGGACTTAAGGAAACCACCATCTTTACATGCTTTGCAAGTCCTATCTTTCCGATTTTAAGCCTCTGTAAGGCTTTATGTACACTAATAGCATTTGTATTTAAGATGGTGCATTTTTAAACACCATTCTCTTCCTATATGGTATGTTCTAAATAGCATTTAATAATGCGTTCTTCAAGCATTGGTTAAACCACAATGCATCAGATTTCTTGGTAGAGTGTAATTGTTAATATTTATCTATTCTGAGGAAAGATTAAAATATTAATGAATGGATTCATTTCTTGCTTTGTGTATTAAAAAATAAAATATGCACACTCTAAGTGAAGAAATACAAACAGATTTTCAAGGAACTCCAAAGACGACAAGATTTTTAAATATGTCGATTGGCAAAAGACAGAGATTGTGGTAAGCCACCCTTCTTATAAGGGTGTGCATCTAATGGGCATCTAATCAGTACAAAACTTTCCTCTACACTACAGCTACAAATATATTGACATCAACAGTCTACCAACCACAGATGGCTTTTAGGGAATAAAGTGGATTGCAAGAAAGGAAAGGCTATTAATATGCTAAAGCTCTAATGCAGGATTATATTTACTACAAAAATACAAATGCCTACTGTGAGGCAATTTACCAGTGACAGTGATTTCACTGAATATGAAGACCTGTGACTTTCTATCCAGCAAAACTCACTTTATTATAGAGATATTTTCCTTTTGTAAGGAAAGATCAGACACTATGGACAACCAGACAGTGATGCTTTTGCACTCATGTTGCCTCTCAATAAAAAGAGCTTTTTTCTCCCCCTTATTTTACCCAGCTCTGGAGTAGCAACTTGTTACCTATTTTACAGGAAAATTCATTACAAGAAACCAACACAAATTCAGATTTTATGTTCTTATGTAAGAATAAGTTTAATTATTGAAGTATGTTCCTCAAAAACACTCAAAATACCTATTACTATTAGAATTTTTTAGAATGTGACCTTGTTTGAGTGGATCAAGCTTTTATTATCGAAGGTAATATTTATTATTATTTGCCTATCTACAGCAGATTATTTAAACCCTCGCTACCAATACACTTACCATTTGTGGCATTATCTATTAATGACTATACTGATACTCAGGAGGCTGGCACAAAAAAAAAACCTCACTTAGACTTACGTAAGTATGTATTACACAGCTATTATATACCACAAATAATGCACTATGACCATAATGTTTCCTTCACTCTGTCTTTGTAGACTAAATAATATCTACAGCTATCTTCTTGGAGAAGGTGCAGGGGAACACAAAGTGTTAGAAAGAATCCCTAAAAAAAGCTGGGTTGGGTTGGGTTTGGGGGGGGGGGGGGGGGGGNGGGGGGGGGGTGTATTTTTATTTTTATTAGAAAAGAGAGCTAGCATTATGGTTGTGGCAAATGGGAAACTACAAGGTGTTTGTATGTGCCTGGAGAATATGACACTCACTCGCCATGAAATTTATCTATTTGGTCTAATATCAGCATGGTTGCCCACACTGCTGCACATAACAGCAATTCCCTGTCTCCTCTGGAGCAAGGATGGTTGGATCAAGTGAGAGAAAAGTTCATCATCTCTACATAAGCCTCTTTCTGCCAACAGCAGTTCCACATAAAATCCTATGCACATGGTGTAAATTAAATGTGTAAGATCTTGGCTGTGATCGAAAACCATCCAAAGGGATCCCAAATACAAATGTTTACAACAAAAATTCATTTCAAATATTCATTGCACAAGTTGAAATCATAAAGAGCTTGATCCTTCTCCAAATTTTGGTATATAACCAAACAAACCCAGAAGTAGGCTTGCAAAGAATGAATTTCAGCCAAAATCTACTTTTACAGGAATTCTACCAAATGTAGCAGAAACTCTACGGAAACTCTACTGCAGAAACTCTACGGAAAACTCAAGAGGCTTAAAAATTAACATTATCTGAAGTTTCACTGATTGTCCACCAACACAGTAGGTATATTCTGAACTCAGAGAACCATAAGTATAATTTTAATCTTGAGTAACACCCAGAAGCCAACAACTCACTAGCCTCAGAAATATATCTGTCTATCATAAGTTTTGGGTGTTTTTTTGGTTAAAATACTCTTTTTAAACAGCTTTCAAACTCTAAACCCAAGAGGATTACAAAGCTACTGTATCATTTGGATTAAGGAACCACTTAATGTTTCAGACATTAGCCAAGTCACTATTCTGTTAAAAATTACTGTTTGTTTAAAAACTATAAACACACAGGAATAGGAACTAGCTAACCTCCTGGTGGCATTTTTTAATTCAGTCACATTTAGGACTAGCACAGAGAGTAAATCAACAGCCCTTTTCTAAACATGAACTTCAAAGAAAACCATCTTGAAATACAAACTAGTTGTGCTGCAGTCTGGTCATAGTGATAAACTAAGTTTTAGGTGCAGTTCTATAACCAATTTACTCTTGCAAAGGTGGGGGCTGCCACTAGGAGAGAGCTGTCCTGCCCCTCCATGCTGCCGCTCGTGCATTCCCGTGTGTGCCAGCACTATTGTTTGTGTAGCTACACAGTGAGTCAGGTCAGGGAAATGATCCATCGGAAACTTAGCTAGGAAAATAAAAATAGATTCATTTTCAGCCAGATAAATTTCCTGGTATGATTCACCATGTCACCATTATGGGCACAAGTGCCAACACAACCGAGCAAGAAGAGGACATGACGCTTCCCCCATTTCAGCAACAGCTTCCACTTAACACAAGTTCCAAGTAAACATGGAAATGCATCTATCGGGGGCAAGTTCACAAGCTCCTAGTTAAAATACAGAAGTTGCTGCTGTTTCTCAAGATAAGAATAAACTTGTTCAGAAAAGTTTCCGATGTATTAGTCAGCATACATAAACTGGCATGATGTTACAAAAGCCAGCACAGTTCAAAACAAAGTGAGTGAATACTAGCTTTAAAGTAAAGCAATCAATGCTGTATAAAAGCACACTATTTTGTAAGTATTTTCACACGTGTAAAAGTTATACCACTAATCCATCTGCACAGTTTCATCTGGTCAAAAGAGTGTAAGTATAGGTAGAGATGTTGTTGTGTTCCTATGGATTACTCTCCCAGTGATCACCGTTCAGGGTTTCCTCCAGTATCTCTGGAAGACATCTAGCAAAAAACCTAACCTTAAGAATTGATAAAGGACAACTGGTTTTTTGCATCTTATTAATAACTCCTCCCTTTGTACACCCTAACAGATTTCACCTCTTCCTCTGCAACATGTCAGGAGGGTGAACAAAACCCAAAAAATCCACTGCTTCTCCATCAGGCTGAACTTCAACTACTATTAGACACATTCTACTTCCTATATAAACAATTACATTTTAAAGAGCATGAATATTGAAATGTAAGGCATTCAGAAGTTTCACAAGGATGAACAAACTCACATTCAGGAAGCCTCTGAGGTGAAGTAGCAATACTATTTTCATTTTATCTGAGAGAAACCGTGACTTGGACGAATTCAGGTTAAAATCCACAATACTGAGTGCCAAATTTAAGATACTGTTGGCCCAATTCTTTACATAATTTACCATCTTACACGTCTGTCTTCATTACGAACATAGCTGTCCACGAGTTTATTGCAACCAAAAGCATAGAGCACTTGTATAAAGTAGCAATCGGATCTCTCTCTGGTGGTGTGGTTCTCATTATCTAGGCCTAGTCAGCAGCTATCTATGAAGACTACTCAGTAACATTTTTAGCATGACAATGTTGATAAAAGACCAGCAGGAAGCTATCCCCAGTAAAATTTTTACACTTCAACTGTTCAAATGTGAATAACTGAGGATTATGCAGTTTGGAATTTCAATGTAAAAATGGTAACAACAACTAATGAAACTGGGAAGTTCCTAATTTTACTCGGTTAATATGCTACCATATTGTAATTAAATATTTTTGGGAAGAACCGCCCCCAAAGGTAAGACAGCCAACATTTTGAAAGTGAACTTCTGAATCTATCTTGAAAAAGGAAACGTGTTTTCTTATCAGTGTGCTGGCATCTGACACATTCATTTCCTATCTTCCTATCAGTTTTAAGAAAGCACTCTGTAAGAAAGCAAACTATAAATTCAGAATTTACGATAAACAAGATGTCAGCTGCAATGATCTAATTACAAAGAAATGTACTGTCCTGGTTTTGGCTGTGATAGAGTTAGTTTTCTTCCTAGTAGCTGGTATAGTGCTGTGTTTTGGATATAGGATGAGAATAATGTTGATAACACACTGATGTTTTAGTTGTTGCTGAGCAGTGCTTACACAGAGTCAAGGACTTTTCAGCTTCTCATACTGCCCTGACAGCGAGGAGGCTGGAGGTGCACAAGAAGCTGGGAGGGGACACAGCCAGGACAGCTGACCCAAACTGGCCAAAGCGATATTCCATATCATATAACGTCATGCTGAACAAAAAAATTGGGGGGAGTTGGCCAGGGCAGCAGGGCTGCTGCGCAGGAACTGGCTGGGCATCGATCAGCAGGTGGTTAGCAATTGCATTGTGCATCACTTGTTTTGTATATTCTTTTATCATTATTATTATTTTCCCTTCCCTTTCTGTCCTATTAAAATTGTCCTTATCTCAACCCACAAGTTTTACCTTGTTTCCAATTCTCTCCCCCATCCCACTGTGCAGGAGTGAGCGAACAGCTGTATGGCGTTTAGCTGCCTGCCAGGTTAAACCACGACGTAGTTAGATTTACAAAAAGTAAACTAATACTGCCCTCATTTGCAAGGAAAGTAATCAATAATAACACAGACTAGCTGGGACATAGTTAGAGATGGTACTGAAGAGGACTGGAAAAAATGAGACTGAAGGTACATCTACATTACAGATAAGGGGTATACATCTGAAGGAAATCTCCCAATTATCAACTATTACAAGCTTTGGCTTACACTGTGACCACACCTCATAAATTCCCACCACCAAGAGGCTCTCAGTCCATAGGAACAGACATGACAGTGAGTCCAAAGCAAAGCTCTGGAAACATGCATAGATAGTATGGACACCAAAATCTAAGCACCCCTCGACAGATTCGCTCCTATTGTGCTATATTATGTGTCAATGGAGACCTACCCTGAGACCCAGGAAACCCTCCCAGCACAAGTCAAGGTCCATGCTGCTGGAACTGAGCAACACTGTTTTGCCTGCAATTTAGGAAAGAACAAACTGCTCTCAATAAGTCGGAGGTTGAATAAATCCCAGGCACTACCACCATCTTCTTTCCATGTTTTGGTGGGAAAAAACCTCTCATTTTGTCAACAGATTGTAGAGATGCTCATGAAGGGTCAACAGTTCCTCCAAGAAAACAGAAGGCAACCAAGACAGCACTCGAGTGATTACAAAACCTTCTTCCCTTGTCCTCCACCATCTATTCATTCCCTAAATCATCACTAGCCTGATCTCTTCCCAAAGCTTATTTTTCGATATCTCAATTTGCAGTCTCCATTGCCTCTTCGATATTTGTGCCCTAAAACTTTGACTTCTCAGTCCAGTCCTAAAACTCCTTCAGGACCTAGTTTCAAGTCACAGCTGTTGACCTTATTAATGTTTTTGATGATTACAGCAGGGGTAGTACAAAAGAAGTGGGTCCCACAGAGGCATAAGCTGATTGACCTAGCTGAGGTGAGAAGAACAGGTACATGGATTGCCTTTGAAATAAAGGAAAGCACAAAGACTTGGGAGATTTGTTGGACTGGCACGTAGGTATATTGAGGGAAGACGATTTTTTAATGAAGTACCAAAAGCCCTGCTATTGCAAGCAAGTTATCCTTACAATAACAACATCTTCAATGTGAAAGTGACATAAACACAAATGAATTTAAGTTTAGTCAAGAGATTACAGTATGCCAAAGGTATTACACAGTGTGACTATTTAAGCTTTAAGCAAAAATAAAAAGTAGGAGTTTTATTAAATAGAAAACACGTATTTGGGAAACAGTTCCTCAAAGTCCTCCCCAACAACATCCTTTTGACATCTGCTGGTATCTGCTGGTCATGCAGTACTGCCAGGCCAAAAGGGTTGTGAACAGGAAGAGGACAATGAATTGTTAACATCTTGCTTCCCTAATCCCTGCAACAGAGAATGTTAACCTTGCTTCTTTAAAAGTATTGCCCTCATGGGTAACAAACTGGTATGAATGAGAGAAACCGGTATGAATGGAGAAAACCTTCAGAACATGAGAAATAAGGCAGCATTCATTACGTAAGAAATGGAACAGACATACAAGAATATGTAACGCCAGCATGTCCAAAATACTCAAAAAAAACCATTGCCTACGTGTTTTCCTGTGTAGCAAGCAACTTCTTGTCATCAGAAATAGTAAAAGCACTTTTCTACCATAAAACTCACGACATGTGAAAGCCCAAAGCCCAAGGTGATACGCACCAGAAACATGCCTTACAAGCCACTGAAAGGATGATAATAAACAGGGATTCTGTTTAGGTATTGAATTTGTTCAACTTCTTTTCAAAAATCTGAAAATCAATAGCACCAAGGTCAAACATGTTGATACTCCCGTGAACGTTCCACATTCATAATATCCTATCAATACAAACATAGGATAACACCTTCCTCCCTTTGAAGGTATTACTGCATCTTCTAGCTGATGTATTAGTGGTAGGAACTAATATGTTTAATAAAAGAACATCCACAGAATTTTAGCCATTATCATCTACAATACAGCTCCATCTAGAAGAGCATCATTTTTACCAATCAGAATCACAACTGTACAACCATTTAAAAACTGGGAACAGGCTGTATTACAGCTACATTGAAACAAAAACAATTTAAAAAAAATTTTAAAAAATTAATCAACCATGCACAATTATCTAAACTGGCATTCAGCAAGGATATTGCAGAGAAAAATATTGAGACTGTTTAAAATACCTTGCATTTCAGGCTTCAATTACTATAGCAAACTGCCTTTACCTGCAGAAACTGGTAATAATCCAAGGTGGAGAGCTGCAAAAATAACACTCACCTACTTACTACTTAAAAAGTACCTGGAATAAACAGTTATTTAGCAAAGAGGACACCCCACACTCATCCTAATTACCTCAAATTTAAGATTTTCACATGGTTCTGACCTTCCTTCAGGGACAAGTAAGGTTAAAAAGGTTGTAATTATGCCAAAAAGAAGAGCTTGGTACTCAACTACAAAGTGAATGAGACAGAAGAAGGGCACAGAGGGCCCTTCTCCTCTCCCAGTGGGGTAGCTGCAGAAAACAGTCTCTAAATACACAGATCTCTGCTCAGAGTGTATGTGGAAGCAAAAAAAACCAGTGTGTGAGGTTTCCCCGACTGCAAGCAACTTTACAGATTTACCTAAATCCATTTCTACACTGAGTGCATGATATAGAAATCTCTAACTATTTGAGAACTTAAAAAAAAAATCTAGTTTAGATATACGGATGTATACACATTTATGTAAGAGAGCTTGCACTGTCATTTTTTCTCTCTTTGGTCTTCACGGAGCTGCCTCTTTTACATTCATATATTTTATTCTTTTACATTCATATATTTTATTGGAACTTTACAGTAATTCACATTTTCTATTAATTAGATAGAATTAGAGTAGAAAGATTATAATAAGAAAGGCTTATTTAGTTTCAAGTGGTTCATCAATGAAGACTTTACCTTAAACTATTATTTGCTAAGACAATTAGAAAAAAATAGTTTAAACTACTTCTTATGTAGCAGATGTTCAAGATAGTCTATTTAAATTTGTCTTTGTTAGAGGTGTGTTAAACTACTCAAATAATTCAGACAATCTGCAAACAAGATTTCTGACAGGTTGTGAATAACACTCAATTAGTACCATAACTTCTGAGATTAAATTTTTCAATCAAGGCATTCCTGCCCCCACCCAAAAAAAAAAAAAAAAAAAAAAAAAMAMCACCAAACATACCACGTGAACTCAATCTCCAGTGTGCATTTCCAAAATTAACATCTGTGTGGTCTTGGTTCAACTGTAAAACCCAATGTCCATTAAATTAAATTACTTAGTTCTTTTTCTGGATTTGGAGAGGGGAGGAAGGGAGGGGAAGACATGTTACCCTAAGACTGTAAATAATTTGTACTTTAAACAACAACTGTATTCCTATTTGGAACAATGGATTTATTCCACTACACTATTTATTCTTCTTGACAGTAGATATAACAACAATAAATATTTTCCACACGGTTATTTCTTAAAATCCCATGATACCTGCATCATGTCCTGAATTGCAAAAATGAAAACAGACCAGCAGTTCAGTGAATCTCATCACAGTAAATCAAACACATCTTATTCTATAAGCTCTATGAGTTTAGAAATACTAACACTACTTCAGGTAATACAATTCTGGATACTAAGAAGTTATGAAAGGCTGTATCTGGGGGGGGGAAAAAAAAAAAAAAAAAACCAAAACATTGAGTGAAAAATGGTATTACAGTATTTCAGTGATACACTGTTTACAGGACAATCTCATTACAGGAAAGCTTCATGACATCTGTTTTTTACCACCATCTCATTACATCAAACTTTTTAAGTTATCATGGTTAAGCCATAGCAATTTTATACTTCAGTTCCCTCTCTATAAAATTGGTATACTAGTACTTCTGTACTTCTGGTGAGCGTTGCGAGATAAAATGAGGACATCAAAAATTGTGAGATTATATTAAAGTCACCCCCATAAGCATACATTATCTCTTCAATATAGTTTGGGTGAAAATATATCATGTAAGCCATGTAAAGATTGCCATGACAAACAGCATTATCTAATGTAACACACCTGAATGCAGAAGCCCAAACAGAGGTATGGTAATTGAAGTATGACAACAGAAGCACTGACTTAAACTGCCAACATTTTGCTTTGTCTTTAAATAATGATTTAGCCATCTTGTTATGCAATACACATTAGGTATATTCTCCCCAGATAAAATGAAACTTACTCTTTCAATTAAAGAAAAAGTTAGTTGACATGTTAAATTTAAAACTGGGTCCTTTAAAAAGTTAACATCTGTGTCAATTTTTCCTTTGTCCCAAATGATCTTTTAATAACATGGTAACAAAGACTGTTAAACCTTTTCATATGTTTAAACTAATTGAAATCTTGTGCACAGGTTATATATAAAGAAATTAGGTTGCAATTAAGCATAGTTATTAATGATTCTTAAATCTAATTGTTGTGACTATTATAGACCACAGACAAGGTCAACTCTACAACTCAGGAAACCTTAGCTTTAAAGAAAAAAAAAATACCACCTGAATTATATGCATAAAACCCACTTTTGTAATGATATAGCTCTAATCATACTAAGCATGTTCATCCATTTAAAAAAAACAGCTGTTTCCAAACTGATAAATTAAAAACATATCCCCCCCTCCATAAAACATTAAATTTAATTTAGTAAATACAGTAAAAATACATTAAGTAAAATTAAAAATACTCTTACAATAATTTAGAAAAAAACACTCTGCAAATCATTGTGCTTATAAGCAAATCCAAAATGTAAAAGTCATTTCAGCAATTACTGCAGAGTCCTTACACTAACTGCATAAATGTCAAATACATGTTTTAACTTCTGCGTATCAGCAGCAAGGTTTGGATCGTTGTATTTCAGATTTTTAGTCAAGATCACTTCCCTTTCACCTGTATGCATTAGAAGGAAAAACGGTGGTGTCATCTAAAAAGGAAACTCATAAAGGAAGACACCACCTCTCTCCTAATCTGGCTACAGGAATAACTGGAAACAGAACGAAGAAAGAAAAATTATTATCCTCTCTGAAACAAAACACACTGAGCCAGTGAATTGCCAAGAATATCTTTGCAGCAGCGCAGGGACACAAGGCTGTGAGATGCTTTGTTCTTATCACTAGATCTGAGACAGTAAGTCACAGACCGTCCGTACAAAATACTTTCCCACTCCTCTCCTGCCTGAGCGAGACTCTGCTCTAAGACGACTGCTCTCTGCTTGTACAAGTTCTGGTGTCTCACAGGGTACATCCGCATTAGTACTTTAGTTCAGGTAAGGAGAGCACTTCTGCAACAAATCTTCCTATCACCCTAGTTAATGCACTTTTGTTTGCTGCATGAAGCAGTCCTGGAGTGCACAAACCTGGTTCCTTTCAGATGAAACTAAAAACTGCAAGATGTACTCCAGGAGCGCTACCACTGCCAAAGGGGCACAGGAGCAGACAGGAGCCAGTCCAAAGTAACGCCCACTTCACTTTGCAAATGCACTGAGTGTAGATAGGTATCAGGTCCTCATCACCAATTCATTCATTCTCCGAATCTGCTCTCACTGGACTGCATTACTTGCCCAGGCAGGCCCAGCCGCTGTGCTTCAGGGTCTCCTTTCACCTGTGAGATGGGACCCGACTGCACTTGAGGTTCACTGAGCTTCTCAGGCTCTGCTTCCTCTTGGGTTTTGTGTCTTCTATTGCCCAAAGTTCTCACCTCCAGCCTGTCATCTCTGCCCATTTGACCATTCACATATAACAGCTTACTCTTCCTCAGTATCATCCACTCTCACCACACTGAAACTTCTTCTCCTAAAGACTACTCAAAGCCTGAGTATGATCATCCTTAATTAAATAAACTTAATTCTGGCATTTCTTAACTTTGAGTGCTGGCTGATTTTAAAATAGTAATACTTCAATAACGGGTTCATCATTTAAGCACACACAGAAAAACAGAGCATTGAAGCCAATTGTGTAGCATCACATTGACTCTTCAGTGCTCAACAACAGGGTTAAAAGCTTACAAACATATAGCCCTCAGCCCTCTATTATTGACGTGGATACAGCACTAAGGATAATAAAGCAAACATTTTCTCAGTGCATTTCACAGCCGTTAAGAATTGTAACACTGTGCCCTAACAGACCTTCTCTTCCCCAGCCTATCAGAGTATCAACTCAGAGAGAGATTCCCAGCTCAACTCTTAGTCCTCCCCTCTCATTCCTACGTTCAGTTCACTTAACCTGCCTTTGTAACGGCCTATCTCATTAGCCAGCTCCTCACAACCATTCTTCATCCCAGTACTTTCAAGTCATCCTCATACTCCTTGACTGGGCTGTGAATCACAGAGAGAGATTGTTTTGCTCTTTTTCTCGTATCACAAACCTTTCTGACTGCTGAAGGGAACAATTTTAAAAGGTCCTAGGCTATATTCACATGACCAAGTAATTTGGCATAATAGAAGCAGATCACTCAACTGAAGCAGCTGGTGCCCAGGCCCCTACGTTTCCAGCATGTAGGGTTTATGAGTTTTATTTCAAGTTAAATTCAGTCTGGAGCCTCCGACTGAACGTTGCACCACACATGTGGTTGAGGGCTGTCCAAAGGACCAATCACTGGGCTGGAGTTCACTTGGTGTCTGCCTGGAGAAGAGATCCCATGCTCAGCTTCCTCCAGGAGGAACCTGGTTTGTACCTACCAAAACCACCCTGTGAACTGAGCCAATGAGTGTCAAGTAGAGATGACCAGAGAATTCACTTTAAAACTGTAATAGCATGATAGCTTGCGGAAGCAGGGCAGCTTTAACCAATCCCACGATGCTTCCTGGTACAGAGAGAGAATATTTAGCTGCTGAAATAAGAAGTGTCTACTGAGCATGTTCCAACTTTCAGAATTTAGATTAAGGTTGGATACTTTTTCTTGGCAACAATAAAAAAAAAAGCGCTTAACAACTTCGATTCTCTTGCTCCAGAGCAAGGTCAGGGTAGAAGTTGTAATTACATGAAATGTATAACCATTGAATTAAATGCCTACAAATTCTTCACATTGGAAAACACCACTGCAGTTTTCCTTTTGTTTTCAGAAACAAACAAAACAAACGCTTTAATCCACCAACAACCAGAGTAAGTCAGACACAGAAAATTAAGGACAATATTAGATCTAATTAAAAAAAAAAAAAATCCCACTTAAACCTGCAGTTACCTATAGCAAGAAGGAAAAAAACCAACCATACGTTCACTCAAAGTTAATTAAAATAAGGAAAAATGCTTGTCATGAAATGTTTTTACTTAGAAAAGAAAATAATTACTAACAAAACTGACATCAAAATGTCAACTCAGTAGGCTTTTCTTCAATTAACAGTAAAACAGCATGAGGAGGAAAACCTTTATTTTACATTTCAGAATTTCAAATATTCAGTAAGACATTGAGTTTCACTGTACATTGTCCTTTTCTGGACCCCAGTGATTAATATATGCATATCCAGTGCTCACAGAGTTGATATCAGGGTGTAATAAGAATGAGTGATATTACATGAAGGAACCGATGTCATGTAAAAGAAAATTATTTGGATCATCCTAACCACTTTCTAATACATTTGAAAGAAATTTATATGAAATAATCAAAAAAGGAAATCAGATACCCAAACTGAGAAAACAACAAGATGGGAAGGAAAAATAATTTAAAATTTTAAATAGTTCCTGTCACGTAAAATTTGATTTGTTATAAATATAAGTATATATTCCAAAATAGGAAGCAGGCCTTAAGCTTCACATAGTTTAGCTCATTTTCATCTACAATACCCATAATGCATCCTGAAATACAATTTATGCAAGAATAATAACAGAATAATAAACTTTTTCTCTCATTCTCTTGGCTTCTTTGACATTTAATGTCAATCTGCAATAACAAAGCTAATAATGATCTTTGTCTTCACACACTGCTATTGAAACAAAGCATTTCTTTGTAAATTAAAGGGTAATTTTGTTCCCACTATTCCAGTCTAAATCTTTCTGGGCTAGAATCACAGAAGCTTATGGCATAAATCACTCTATAATCCAGACCACCTTCTCTCTGCAAGAGAGATGATGTTCTTTTGGAAATAATCATGTGCGCAACCACAACCCAAAGCAGAGCAGCACGAAGCATGGAAGATTTCATCCGAAGTTCATTACATGATACAAATGCCAGATATTTCTAGAGGTTTCCCATTCAAAGCTTAACATATAGCAACCTTCCCAAATTTTAAATCACATGGTGACACATTATAAAGTGACATGTCAAGAATTTACAGGAATTCAAATGTAACAGAAAATCGTACTTTAGCCTGGCTTATAATTAGGACCATATTCTTTAATCATACGGCTTCCAGGTCTGCAAAGTAATTAGGTGTATGCTGAGCTTTATGCAAGTATTATCTTGATTTTATGGGGACTACTTGTATTTGTAATACAAGCTGAGCCACAGTGAATGATTTTGGCATCCAGGAAGTTTCACAGAAAGTAACGCATCCACAACAGCTTCCAGGCAACCTTCTACTGTGCACCTCTATTACTACGTCTTCCAGCTGCCACAACAACCTACTTAGTCTGATACATGGGTGACAGCAGCTGCAACAGCAAGGTTAAGTGGGAATTACCGAGTCCAACTTCCTCCTCACTGTCAGTTACCCCTATAAACAGGGGCAGTGCTGAGGGTTCAGTATTAACAAGACTAAGGCCTTAATGGCCATTAATTCCATATGGTCAGATTAGCTCGCTGCAGACCAGAAGATAAATCAAGAATGCTCATATGTGTAACCATGTAATGTCACTGCGCACAGCGTACGATACATCAGAAGAACTTTCCATTAAAAGGTAGAACTTACCCCTCTTCTGAACCCAGCCTTCCTTCACAATGGTAACATCGCTCATGATGGCTCCACTCTGAACCCTCAACTCAAAAGAGTATTTCTTTGACTTATCAGCTTGTCTGTTTGGCTTCTCTTCTGCAGCTCTTCCCAATTTCTACTGATGAGTCAGCCTGGAAGGAAATGTTAGAGAAAGAATTAAGTCTTTTCTGTTTTTCTCACTTGACAGCCAACAAAAAAGTCTTTGTTGATGTCTTCCACTGACTGAGCTCATATTAAAAATCTGCCTTCTTTTTAATTAACCATATAACAGAATCATGTTTCTTGTCTTACAGCACATTTCCATGAACACTGTAATACTTAAAAGAAGCAGAATGTGTTAAATTTTAAGTCATATGGCACTTTTATAAAATGCACACAATAGCATTCTCTTGTACTAATGCACAGGATGCTGTTAAATGAAAGGATGCCAGTACTGCTTCACAGGTCCAACTCTGAACCTACAGGAGCTTTAACCATTCCCACATTTGTCAGAATCCATGCAATGGACAAGTGGTTCCTCTATTATGGCTACACTGATCATATCAAAAGTGCAAGAAAATGGAAGGAAAGGTTCTGTAAAGGAGCTTAAAACCAAAGCCTTAAGTATTATGGATACGGTTATCCTCATAACTGTTAAAATCTGTAGTAACCAGTTTACCAACCATGCAATTAGGTTTTTTTAATGCTTGAATTAAAAAAAAAAAAATAGTAAAGGCTAATAAAATAAATATATTAAAGTATATACAAATATATATATATTTATATAATAAATATAACAGTCTTCCTAATTCCACTATAACTTCATTATAGCCAATACAGATCCTTAACTTACAGAAGTTTTTTGAAAACAGCATCATCTGCAAGGACACGGACAGAAAAACAACTTCTTAGGAGTACAAATTAACCAAAAAAGCCAGTGTTTAGTTTATGAAAAGAAGGAGCGCACATTCTCTCAAGGCTTTAAGCCAGGCAGTGACAAAAGTGCTCTTTTCCCTACAAAGCTCAGCTTGCAGGGGACAGAAGGGAAGTCAGCCCTAGAACAGGACATGCCACGCTCAGAAGCCACAACCCTCTCTTCTGACCACCTCACTCCCAGAGTACCTAACAGCTGTGAAGAAGAGATAAATAGCACTACAATCAAGTAGGAAGAGAAGCCAGAGGGCAGTGCGAGCAGACTGCCCTTCCCCTCCATCCTTCAAAATAAGGAGAAGCATTCAAATAATGCTCATCTAGAAAAGGGTGGGAAGCCAAGAAAAGGGATTTCACTGATGGTGGAGGAACACCCTTCTACGGCTGTACATACAGGAGCACGCTTGTACACAGTGCTAGCATGGAACAGGAACCCGCACACCAGTTTAGTACTATCAAATGCAGCACATACATATCCATTTAGTAGATTGACCAACAAATGTAAACATGTGATAGAAACAACTATGACTGTGCTAGAAGCAATCTGTGCAACGAATGAATGGTGAAAGGACTGGGAAATAAGCTGTTTTAATCCAGGCTAAAAACTGAACCATTATACACATGCAGGTTATTTCTTATTTATCATTTGAAAAATGTGTATTTGCACCACACAGCAGCTAGATGGAAAGCTACTTCTGTATGGATGCTGTGCTGTGCAAAATAAAACTTGGTATGAGTATTTTTTTCAAGTGGTATGCAACAAAAAATGCAGTACAAGATGGTTTTACAGAAACACTCAAGTGTGTCCATTTTACAGTTTTGCTTTCACTGAACTATTTTTTCAAAAACCTTTCAGCTGCATGAAAGTAAAACCCACAATGCTAAATTCACTAATGCTGCAAAGTTTAAGTAATATTGAATACAGTGCCTCAGATATCTTCACGGCACTGGCAGATATAACAGTAAGACCTGTGCAGGTGATGCACAGCCTTTTGCATTGGCATCATACTCTGTTGTGTCTGAAAGGACACCAGACACCTGTGTTTATGCAACTGCACCCTGCCTTAAGACTTAAATATTGTTTAAGCTTTCATAAGAGTTAAAAGAAAAAGTTATGTACAAGGTTTTGGAAGGACATGAGACTGCTTCGTTACTGTTAATTGATCTTACTAGCTTTAGCTGTTTAGATTTTGTACTACATAAGTCAGTATGGCAGAAATAACCAGAACATGCGTTTCCACATACTTCACCTTACGAGTGTGAGAGTTATTTTCTGGGTCATACATTATCAGAACTTTTGTTTGCGTGCTTCAAACTAGAGAGATAAGCGAGTCTATCAACTGTGCATGGAAAGAGATCCTGACAGATTAAGACACGTGCCTGAAAGCAGGCTGCAGTTTTGCTGTTCTGGATCACCGCAGCATAGTATCAGCTCTTATTACAAACACACAAACCTTTACAAAGCCAGAGGTGAGCGTCAAACAACTGTGACCTAAAAGCAGCTGTTCTGTAAAGGAGGTGTAAGCACATTAGTATCCAAATACCCGACTTAGGTTCGATTTTCCTACAAGACTTTCATTGCATTCTTTAAGAAGTGATCACAGGTGACATTTTTCCAACTATAAAGACAAAAGAAGCAATGTAACACACAGAACTTAGCTTGGGATGGCATATGCTGCAATATGTTTTACCCTTTTGGCAAATTTAATGTACTTTCCAATTTTGGTGTGTACTTACGAAAAGTGCAACAATTTATTTTTATTGGTAGAGACTACGCTATAGGAAATGAACTTCTGTACTAAGCAGCAATAATCTTGTCTGCCCACATACTGATCATCAAGTCCACGATTTCAGTAGACACCCAGTTTTAATGAATGAATTTATGCTTAAAGCTCCCTATTTATCCACTGATTACAATTATGTTAGTATTACTCAATCAAAATCTGATATATGACCAATTTTCCTGTCAGCCAGTGTCCCAACAATCTCAAGTGTATGTCTGTAGGATTGCATCCCACCCATCGCATGTACTACTTTACTGAATTTTGAACAAAACCCCCAAAATACAAAAATCAGATAAATATGGTGACAAAACTAACTGAATTATCTCCAGTTTAGCTTCACAATATTACCAGGAACAACTTAAGTAGAATTCTCAACAGCTGCATGGTTATATTGATCACTGCCTTAATGGATAATTAAAAGTCAAGCTGAATTACATAGGAAGCTGAAGGAGATAAATTGAAATATTAAAAGACTAATGAAAATAAAGGTTATACATTCACACTACACTTTCAAGAAGCCATTTGTAAGCATCTGTAGTATTATCGCTTATTAAATTCCTTTGAGGCTTTCTAAAAGCTGTATTCCTTTACTCTGAAAGTCACTCAGCAAAGCTCTAAAAGAGCAGACTTTTGAGAATTACTTCTTATCATGACAAAAACTGACCTTAATGAAAAATAGTCATACAGAACTTCTTCCCTGAAGATGTAATAAAGGATTGTCTATAGACGTAAAGGAATTGCCTGAAAAACGTGGAACAAGAACTCTCACATGATGATACCATTTCATCTATAGTTCAACTATTTCAAGAAAAGCTACAGAAATGTTTGTTCTGCACAGCTGACATAGAACTTAAATACTTGTTAGCAATCAACTCTGCTCTCCCAATGCACTTCAAGTTTCAGCAGCTGGCATATAGTAATTTTTACAGTTTCCCTTATTGCTATAGGATGAACCCACAGAAATAGAGGAAAAATGTGGAAGAACTGAAGTTGAAGATATTTTGCATTCCAGCTGCTTCCTACAGGGAAAAACTTGACTTGTTTTTATATATGTTCCAGCAACTGGAGAACAGGTTGGACTGCTTTTTTTTTCCCCACATTATTAAATGGAACTTGGAAGACACTTTTCCAACAGTATATTGTGTGTATTCTGCAGACACTATCAGATAGTCATGTATATGCATAATACATACAAGAACCTATTGTCTGCATGCTTTATGGTGCAGGTGTAAAAATTTACTCCATTGCAGTCAGTCATGTGAAGTAAACACCTGTATTTTTTTAGATCTGGTAAAAAATAGTAAAACTTTTCCTTTCTTCTTTGCAAAGCTATTAAGCCACTTTTATAGTGTTAGATGAAACACTAGAAGCACACTTCCAAAGAGCTAGTATTACACTTCTAAGTTCCTAGCTGTAGAGGTTGCAAAGGCATCTTTCTGAACAAAGATTAAGCAGAAACTATTACACGCAACAGAGTTCCAGATACCTCTGCCAAGGCTCACGGTTTTCCCAAGCCGTGGTGAAAACTAGCCAGCACCTTTTCAGTTTTCATCTTGAACTTTAAGAATAACAGCAATATAGAGAAGAACCAGCTCATTTCACGATGCTACCATATGGGAACTATAAGACCAACCATTAAAATGAGCAATGGACCATTCAGTAGGAAGACACCCTTTCCTCAACTTGTATTTTTAAATTAAAGGAGGCTCTCATGCCCATCACAGCAGTCAGGTACCTCCACAGACCCAGTGGATGGGGAGATGGAAAGAAATCCCTTCCAAGCAGAAGGACTAAAAACAGTGGTTCAGGTCTACACTTAACAACCACTATGTGTAAGTCATCAAGATTCATAAGAACAGACAACACTCCCTTGGAATCTGGGCATCCTCCCATTTCCCCCGTGACAAGAGACAGCTGAGTAAAGAAGACAGTGCCCATAAATTCAGTGTAAATTGTATGATTCAGGTCTCTGTTGTAAGAACTTTCATAAACACAGGCTCCTACTTTCAACAATTTTGGAGCTGAGAAAAAACAGATACTCTCACATTTACCAACTCAAGTTACCAGAGGGAATACCAACAGGATCAGTTTCAGCACTTCCAGGGACAATCCCTATAACTTCTTGCAGCATTATCAACTTCGTGATTCATCCAACTTTATTCTCTTAATATATAAGGGAACCACCATTTTCCCTTTTTACAAGTAATCATTTGTTTAATAAAATGTTTGGGGAAAAAAACAGCAAGTGAATCTTTCTGATTCACTTTGCCTGACTCACTGAGATTCTTTGGTCCTCAACATAAGCAGAGCCAAATCTCATCATCTCTACCTCCTTATTTCTCAAAGGTAACTGAAAAATTCTGTGCATGCACACACAAAACACACTCTAGCAAAAAAAGCAGCTCTCAGTCATCCTCTAGTGGCTTCCATCACACACACGTTTGTTTCCCTGCTTTGGGGGCTTTTTTTGTAGCAGATCAAGCTCTTAAGAGGTTTTCTCAAATCTGAGTTTGAATCTTCCAAGACAACCGAACAGGCTGTAACTGTCTCCAGTGCCGGTTGCAATCACAGAGCAAGGAATTCAAAAGATAAGGCTCTAAACTAAAAACAGAGTTGTCTTTAGGATTGGAAGCTGAGATCCAAGTTTTATTTATATGAAAAATGCGTGCATACCCTCTTCCCCTACTAAAGTTGTTATCTAAAATTCTGGTCAAACAATTAGAGAATATATTGCACATCATCAAAAATTACATAAAAGACTATGTTGCAAAAAAGAGATTGCTACAAAGCCTACTAAATCAAACTAGCCTATATTGCTAATGGAAGAATCACATTCAGTTGAGTGCTTTATCTAAGAAGTATAGAGTATTTATACAGGCTTTTACGAACTACCTATTCTGGAATTTTGGTTATACTTCAAACACAGCAGAATGGATTATGTCCCTTTTTATGGTCTCAGGAGGACTAACCGATTTAAATACTATCACTGCTTAGATTGAGAAAAAGGAACCTGCAGGCAGATAGTATTTGTTCAACTTAGAGTCAATTTAAAAAAAAACAAAAACAAMAACAAAAAACAAACAAACAAACAAAACACCAAACCAACACAAAACAAAACATGAACTGGTTTGACAAGACAAAGAAATCAAAAAACCAGGATTATTAAAAGACAATAGATCCTAAATTTATAAAACAGTAATCTTTATGTACGCACAATTAAGACACTTAAAGATACCCCTAAATAATTTCTAAGTAGAAATGTTCATACTTTACAAATTTTAAAACAAATATTAAAAATTCCAAGATATCTCTGTGATAGGCATTGCAAATATTTTTTAAACTCTATTTTGTACTAAAAGCTTCAATGTCTTTAAGAATATTGGTATCAAAAATTTACTCCTAACAACTTTATTTCATAACCCTCGAATTGGAATAATGAGGGGGATAACAGGAAAATGCCACTGCCTACACCTTGTGGTAGGGAAAAACAGCGTACTTTGGAAAAGATTAAAAAAAAAAAGAAATTTTTTTTTTTGTAAAAAAGCTGCACATAACTAATATATGCTCAGATAAGCCTAGTTAAGAGACTACAGGCACACTGAAATATAAATATACAAGTTAGATGTTTTATTTAGATTCTGCAACTGAATAAGTTTATCAGGAAAGAAACCATCATTCTGTATTTCTTCTCCTATTACAATGACAAAGCACGTTATTTTAAGGGACAAAGGTATAATTAAAGTAAGGTGAACAAAGCCACCCTTGCCTTTGTTTACCAAGGTATAAAGGAAGTTTCTAAAAGTAACTAAATTGTTTCTTTAGAATCCCACGTGAAACATTAACAACCCATTGTTTTGCATTGTGTTTATTGACAAAAATGCTTTAAATCCTTTCTGCCCCCCCCCCCCATAAAACAATAAGTGAAAATCAGACAGAAGCAGAGTGATTAAAAATATTAAGAGTATAGGTCTGAAATTTAACCAAAGAATACATTTGAAGTAGAAAAGGTGAAGGGAGGGCTAAAGTTACGCATCAAAAAAAAGTTACTGAGACAATGAACTCAGGAGAGCTTTGAGACTTAAAGGAAGTCAAATCAAGGATTAGCTGAGCTGACTATCACAACTATGACAATGTTATTCCACTCAACACTTCAAAATACATGTAATAACTTTAACTTGCTGAGATTAATTCTTGCCTTTTTAAGACAAAGTCCCTTTGCCCTTTAAAAAAATAGTTTAGTAATGACTCAAACAACCAAGCAAAATTAAACCCAAGTTCCATATTTTTAAAACAAACTAAAATTGGCTTTCTATGTCTAGAATACTCCGAAAAAGGTAATCTAATTTTCAAAAGTTCAAAGAATCTAGAAATTCCTATTCTTTCCAAGATGAGGGATTTTAAAAGATATCTTCAGAAGATACAAAATAAAGTTTCATTAAGCTTATATATTTAATTATTTGTATGATAGTAACTTTTCTGCAGCACAACATCGTATTGTATATCAAACGCTGAGCACACTGTTGAAGATAATAAAAACCAGAACTATGCAAAGTGCCATGAGTAACAAGAAAAGGAAAATACTGAGACAAAAATGTGTTCTCGAACTATCAATATAAAAGATGGAAAAAGTTCAATGACGTGTCTACCAAGTAGCTTTCTTTTAAACTGTTACAGTAGGATTTATTTATTAACTGGATATTGAACAAATTAAATTCTGAACTGCCTTGCAACAATAGGAATGAGCTTTGTGATTCCTTCCTACAAAGCAATCAAACATTGCTGAACCTACTGTCAAATTCTGACACTGCAATATGACTAGAACGTAATCAACTTCTAATCTAAAACCTTTGGATCTTCCTGTTCACCTTCAAAAAGCATTATTCTCATCAACTTGAGATCTGAATTTCCTAAGGACAGAAGGAATTCTCTACAACCTTAAATGAAGATGGTGTATTTTTCAAAGGTATACTACTGCTTACACACATTTAAGGCTAGATGCAGAGCTCACTAGATGAAGGTCTTTGGCAAACGTTATACGAAAAGCCAGATTACATGAAACTCACACATACAACCTTAACTCTCTGTCTCAAAGTATATCAATACATTTAGAAAAAGACATAATAATTTTAAGAAAATCTTGCAAGGGCAAGCTGCACCAATCACATATCTCGAGAAGCACGCTAAATGCTTAGGGAAAAAAAATTATGTGTGTTGGTAGAAATTGTTTTGCAAGATTGCTGGGACTCAACTGAGAAATACTGTATTAATTCTGTGGTGCTAAACTAGCTGTACAAGAAGTTTTTGACTGTTGGGCACTGCCATTCCACACCTACAAAAAGGCAGTGGTAAGACCTTCATTGATCTCCGTGAAGCTGAAG
The DNA here is from genome assembly GCA_035582835.1 of Phoebastria nigripes. Classification (NCBI taxonomy): domain Eukaryota; kingdom Metazoa; phylum Chordata; class Aves; order Procellariiformes; family Diomedeidae; genus Phoebastria; species Phoebastria nigripes. The sequence continues at coordinate 708,040 of JAYKAV010001577.1, forward strand.
CAGGCTCTTCATCTCTGTTCCTGCTGTAGGAGGCACTCAAATAACTTTACCACGTGGACAATGCAGGGATGTCTGACAAACCATGCTGTCAAGTCATTCAGACATGCATATGAAATATTGAGGTCCCAGTTGCATTCTTAAGGGAATTTAAAAATTACTACTGTTGTTTAGCCAGGATATTACAGAGAAAGGAGAAAAAAAAAAAAAAAAAAAAAANAAAAAAAAAAAAAAAAAAAAAAAAATCACAGGGCAACAACCTGTCCTTAACGCTATTTTTGATCAGTATGACTCACACCTAGACACTCACATAGAAATACATGGAAAAAGAGGATTGGTCAAGATGGACTCAACATATATTATTTAATCTAAACATAATAAGTGTTGACACAAATAGTATCAAAAATCAAAGAAACATTTAAAGTAACCAAAAGTAAGCATCTTCATATACATAAGCCAAAAATGCTTACTCTCCTTAACAGTAACATTTAATGATATTCAATCCCGGGGGGATTTTTTTGGAAGTATTAACTTTGCCCCAGCTTCCTACTACACCTGAACACCACCTTTAAATAATAAAGACAAAAAGAATCTGTTTGAAATCCATGGCATGCATCAAAACTACCTGAATGCCCATACTTAACGTTGATCTAGAGCTATGGAACAAGGAAAAAATGCCAAATAATCGACTACTACACCCTTGCATTTTCTGCAAGGTCTTTTTATTAGTATATATTAGTGATTTGTCTACATAAGCTTTATCTATAAATTCTTCTCTTCATACAGGTAGCGCGGAATGTTGTTCATACAAATAGTCAAGATGAAAATATAAACCAAAACTTTAAAGATGCCTTTTTACACTGTGGAAAACACTAAAAAGTTAACTTTCACATTCAATGTTTTATTATTTGTCCGTATTTTTTTGTTTCTCTGGCTTTAACAGATTTTTTTTTTAAGCACTTTGAATCAGCTTTCCCATTTACTATGTAACTTATCTTTAGAAAATAATCTTTTCTATACCATGCCAACTTGTTGCAAAGAAGAGTAACTAGTGCAACACATTTACCAAGGAGACCCCCCCGATACTGGGAAAGTCTTTTCTGTACAACCAAGAGGAAACGTTCTGGTTGACAAGAGAGATCCTCACTGAAAACACACCTTTCCTCACAAGCAGTGCRAAACTCCCTGAAGTACATGCTGTGCTAGAAAGCATCCCCTGCCCCCTCCACAGTATTCTTGTTAAGCATATCCTAACAGAATGAGAATACRAGATGACACAAATTAATCTAATATTCTAGAATAATTTTAAAGGGCACTTAAGTTGGCAATCTTCTCTTATAGGAGACAGCACTTAAAACAATAAGTGGGTTGTAAATTCCATACAAACACTGAAAATAAAAGCAACATTTTAATGTTAAACGAAACTCATGGATGCACACATTTAACTCTTCCCCTCTTTTTGAATTGTTACTGTTGTTCGCAAAGGGAGTACTGCACGTTTTGAACAGAATGTTTATTAGTTGGGAAAAAGAACAGAGGGCTTTTGGTATACAGACAACTAACATACCTACAAAACATACAGTTACAGCATGGTGCAYTACTTTTAAAGCAAATCATTTATGCCTCATCCATATCAAAATGGAAGTATGGTACAACAAAGTTTTCACTAAGTGTATTTCAATGTCCCTCCACTCTCCAGTGTCAATTAAAACTAGTAGTATGCCCAAGCCGTAAAAGATGCCAAAGAATATTGGGTCTCTGTTGCAAAACTGTAGGAAAGCTAAGCTACCATGTCACCACGTCCACCTCCCCTGTTGCATTAACAGCACAAAATGAAACTATAACCAAACACGGTTATAAGAAACTGTATCTTCTTTATACTAAGAACACACAGAGATTTCAAACATATTTTAACACAAACCGCTGTAGTAATGGTGTCATACCTTCCAAAACAATTGAGTATTTCAAAGTTATTTAGCAAATAATGCTTCTTGGGTATAGAAATGATTACTCAATAGGTCTCTTTAAATTGGGAAAATGTGCACCCAGAAAGTGAAAGAACACTCAATCAGTCTGTGCTAGACAAATTCCAAGTAGTCTGAAGGATCTTTTAGTAGTTATACAAACTTCAGACACACGCTGTTTCAAACTGTAGTTGGAAGTCAAGATATGGTTTCTGGTAACATCTTGCAAACAGAAGCTTGAGTTACAAACAATAGCAGAGCTCTAGTAAGTGTTTTGGGGTTAAGCTATTTTCCAAACTATTTTCCCTTTCACAAAGCATTTGTTACAGTGTCAAAAAGTCAACATTTTCTGGTGCAAATCAATGCCATCCAATCCTTAAATCTGTATCTACTTCAACTGGGGCAAAATAAAAACTAGTACCTGTCTGAATTCCCATCGACTTCCCGTGGGACAGCAGCATTTTGCTTAACAACACATCATCTTCCCCCAAAATGCAAAACAAATGAGGGCATAAGACACTGAAATACTGCTTTCTATGAACCTATTTATGAAACTAAGGAGACTACCAAATTCGTTCAAACCTAGTTAGAATAAGTAGGAAAACACCATAAACTGTCTAAAACAAGACAGCCTTGTTGATAATACCTGTGTATACGCACACACCACACACGTTAGAGAAAAAATGAGTTATTCAAATATTATGTGTAGCCTTCTAGGAAACAGAGACATTTTCTTATCTCTGCAGTTTTTCTTTGGCCCTTATTTGAACTTGACTTACTGGTTGCATCCAATCAAAATATATCCACATGGACTATAATTAGCAGTCCAATCCAATTAAAGATATTGGGGTCAACTTAAAGGCTCCTGTCAAAAAAAACAAACAGTCCTACAAACAGATTCTTCTTAAGTAGTACACTTACTTTAAAAGTCAAAATAAGCTTCCTTCCCTATCTCATGTACACTCTTTCCATATTCCAGTGCAGAAAAGCCAGAACTGGCCTATACAGAGGCTGGCAGAAACAAGAGATCATGCTTAAAATGTCACTTGTCAGAAGTTTAGATCCACTTATTTACATGCTTCTTGCCTTGAGAAATTAAGACGTCTATATGCAAAATGTGGTGAACCATGTTTGCCTGTTAGCAAAGTTGTAGCAAAACCTAAACAAACATTAGCGGAAGAGACTGCTCTAAGTTTCTTCAGTACTGAAAAAAGCTGGCAATGCAGATATCAGGTATATCGTAATTTTCGTAATAAAACTCTTAAACACAGGCTGAGTGAACCAAGTCTGAGACATGTTTCCATAAAAACGATGAGATGATGTAGATATATACAAGTAGCCAGTCAACTAATAATTAAAGAATTTAGAATAAAAGTCAAGAGAGATGAAATTGTTTATTCCTTTTGAGCTGTAAGAAAATATGATTTTTTTTTTTTTTCATACACCCTTTAAATAACATATCATGGGAGAATGTGAAAGAAACAGCACTGGCTATTTCACGCCTCTTGGATTCCCATCCAAAAGTAAACTAAGAAGCGCAGCTCATATAAAGCAACCAAGCAGCCTATAAGCCTGTTACTGCTCGTTACATCACGATCATTTGCATTTAAACTACAACATATAACGGTGTGATCCAATAACTTTTTGTTCGGAGGCGCTGTACTGACCTGTCAAAACAGACCCGCAACCACGTATTCGCGGCATTTCTGGGTGCGTACGTACACAGGCACCCCCCGACGCACCCCTGCGCATCTGGGGCGCCAGCAGACACGCGTGCTGCCCCTGGCTCACCCCACCGCAGCGTTCCGTGCTCCCCGCCCCGCAGCAACACCTGCCGGGACCCCCCTCACGGCCAGGGCGGGCCTCCGGGCAGACCCCGCCGCAGGCCCGGCCCCACCTCCGCGCGGTAAAGCGGCCGGTAACCCCCAACAGCCGCCTGCGCGTCAACTTTTGCATGTGGGCCGCGGCCTCCATGATGGCCGGGGCGGGCGG
>JAYKAV010001577.1:712647-729001 GCA_035582835.1 Phoebastria nigripes
AGGCGGCGGCGCCGCGGGCGCCGCTGCGGAGCCGGAGGGCGGCGGCGGCTCCGGGGGGAGAAGGGGAGGGAGGGCGCCGCTGCCTCCTCCCCTGTCCCCCCGCCGGGCTCGGCGGTCCCTGGCGGCCGGTGTCTCCGCGGGGGCGGGAGGAGGCGGCTCCGGCCCCAGGGCGCTGGCGGCGGCTACATGGAGCTGCGCGCCCCGCTACGCAGGGAGGCGCCCGGGCGGGCAGCGCGGCCGCAGCATCGATGCGCGGGGTCAGGAGGGCGGCGGCGGCGGCTCCCCCCGGCGCACTCACCCCGGAGCCGCCCGGGCCCCGCTCTCGGCTCCTCCCGCCGCCTCCGCCGGGCTCGTTATTGACTTTCAGGAAAACTCCCGACGTCACTGGCTCCCCCCGAGTGTCTCCCCCTCCGCGGCGGCGGCGGCGCCATCCCCAGCTCTCGCGAGAAGCGCGGCGGGGACGGGGGGGCCGCCAGACAGCGCGGGGGGAGCCAGACAGAGGGGGGCGGCTGAGGTGAGGGTGGGGGAGGCGGGGGGCCGGCGGCGGGAGGGGGGGAGCGGGGGAGGCGAGGCGAGGCAGCCCGCCCGGCAGGCAGGCAGGCAGGCAGGGGCGAGAGCCGAGCGGGGCGGCGCGTCCCGCCCCGCCGCCGGGCCGCGGGTGGGAGCGGGAGGATGGATGCAGGCGGCGGCATCCGCCGGCACCGAGCTCTACGCCGCGCCGCGCCTGGGTCTTTCCTTTAGGCTGAGGCCGGTGCCGGCGGGCGGTGCCTGCCAGGCCGGGAGACCGCCCGCCTGCGGCCGGGGAGCAGCTGCGGGGGTGCTGCCCCGGGCAAGGGCAGGGCAGGGCAGGGCAGGGCAGGGCAGGGGGACGCAGCTGCCCGCCCCTGCGGAACAGAAATCCGCCTGCTGCGCCCGCGCGGCCGCTGCCCCTCTTCCCGCTGCGGCTGGAGTTTGCAGCAGCACGTCTCCTTGCCAGACCCGTATATACATCCCGAGTTTTATTTCCTTTGTTCTCGCCCTCACGCATTTACATGCTCCCTTATCTTGCCTTGGTACCCGGAGCTGTCCGCTTAGCTCTGCAAACTCTTCCAAGATTAAAACTACCAGTTACACAGCAGGAAGCTGTAATTCATCCCTGGTTGAAGTGTTTAGTGGATGCACCAGCCTCAAGATCGCTAAATTACCTGCAGACTTTGAGTTACCCCAAGGGGTAAACAAACATCTAGAGAAACCTTACACCCCCGTCCAGCGCCTCCTGGGTCCCTGACACTTCCCCTTGCCACAAGCAATACAGAAATGCAACTGGTGCCGAGAGGGCAGCCCTGGCGCAGGGTGCTGAGCGCGGCATCCCGCTTGCTCGGCAGGGGTGCCTCCGGGGCTGCGCAGGCTGGGAATCCCCGGCCTGCCCGCTGCTGCAGCTAACGCCGAGCATCATCCTGCGGCTCCAACTGGAGTGTGAGGTTCACAGGGACGGTGCCCTCGCCGGTTTATTTTATGGCTAAGTGGCTGTGTGTATGGGTGCACGTACGTGCGTTTAATGCACATAAGTATGCTTTCTATCATTCGTGGTTTAAATAATACGCACAGATAAATTTCCTGCGTAAATGCATCTAATATACTTGCAGTTGACACTAACTTGTGTCAGAACCTGTTACTGCAGAGGGAAAACGGATATTTCTGATCACTTGAAATAAAATTATTTGCACTGTATTTGTATCGTATCAGCACAGAATTTGTTCTAAAAATGGACATGAAGACATTCATCAAAATTACATTTAAAAAACGAAACAAAACAAAAAATGTTTCTTTAGGATGTACCCCATATTTGTTTTTTTAAGTTTTCCTTCCTTTCACATCCCACCTTCCTCTACAACCATTTGAAACACCAGTCCTCCTTTTCCCTGTGCCACTACAGGGCTTCAGAGAGACTTTTTAGAGGATCTAAATAATCATATGAGCTGGCACAGGACTGGAAAGTTGCCTCCAGGGGCAGTGAATCCTTTCCCTGCTGTGGCAGGCAACCACACCAATAATTCCATTCATAAATCTGCTGAGTTTCCTCTCAGAACTATGAAGTTTGTTTGCCGCACTGTTCTTACTAGCAGGCTGCAGCCTAAGCTCTCCRTCCCCTTAATTCTGAAGAAAAGCAAAATTTATTGTGTATTTGATTAACACATCTTTTTGAAAAAGAATTTTTAAAGGACCTTGCCAAGCATTACTTCCTTTCCCAGAATTTACCGTTCAGTCTTCCTCTTTCTCAGAAACACTTTACTAAAGTGAGTATCTTATCAACTATCAATATTTACATAGAGCCATAGTATCAATTATTAAAATACGTTTATTCACTAATGTCTCCTTTGATCGTTGTTGCTATGCTGCTCCTGAAAAACTAAAGGTATAGTTCTTGGAACGTGCCTGCTCTTTGCTGCAATTCCTACGAAGGACCCATGAAATCTGCATGGGCAGTAGCTGACAGACTGGCAATCAGCTGTTCAGATGCCAAATGTTGAGTGTGAAATCTAGGCCCACAGAAAGTCATGGTATTTGATATCAGTCAGATCGGGAATTTATCTTGCATTCCTGCTATATGTTAATCCCTGCCACTAACAATCGCAAATTTCTTATTGCTGTATTTGTATAGTTGATCGTCTTAGTATATTTCTCCTAATTTTCAAAAAGCCACCTATGAGATACTTCTTTTATGATGACAGTAAGTTTGCTTAAATTTACAGATAGATACTTGGTGTAAAGCTCCCTGGAAAATCTGACATAAAAGCACATTTGTTTACATCTAAAAAGAAAAAAAAAAAACATGCACTGAGGTAAAAATGTTTTTATTAGAGAGGATAACATTTATCTACAAGAAAAGATAGCTTTCTACATTTTTATTTTGTTACAAATTGCTGAAAAAGAAACAGTGGGCTGAAATCTGTCATACTGATCCGGAGACTAAACATGTATTTTTAGCAATACTAAATTAGGATAATTTTATCTATACAATATGGGCAACTATTCACGGGCAAATCATTTTTTTGTTCACGGGCAAATCATTTTTTTGTTCAATATGACTTTAAAATCAGATTCACTATCATCTTACTCCTTAGAAATCAAATATCATTGCTCTGTTTGGAAATTTATAGTTACTAGCTACTCCTAAGTTTTTGATGCTGCTCAGCCTTATATATTGATGTCGATGTGCTGAATCTAACCTGTCATTTTTTATATGGATTATTAAATGTGCTATATAAATAAATGCTACTGTGCAACAGTTTTTATTTTTTTTTTCTTAAAGCATATAATCATTTTACTGCTTAGTATCTCACTCCAAGGCTTCAGAATGATTTCTTGTAAAGAGTCAATCACTGTAAATTGGGCAGAAATGACCCCTTGATTAATAACCAAATAGTGGCATACCTCTTTCAGAAATAACATGGCTGTGATGTACATATTGTGAACATAATGAGGTTGTAGGTTCTGCAAAAATGACATCATTTTCAGATTAATTACAATGTGACATGAATTTAATGAACATATTAACAACATATGCTAATGAAGAAAGTATTGCAATTCACATGAGAAGGGCAATAGGACTGCATGTAAATTCAGGAGAAAATGGGAACCTCTGATGTTACATGTTCCAAACACAGAATCATGAAACAAACTGAATAAAACCCATTCCCTGTCAGCTACACTAGCAGCACCAAGAAGGTTGATAAACTTTTATATGAACACTTGTAATCATGATTTCAACAGAAACCAAAGGGAAAACCTACACATAATCTCTATAAATTCTGTCCATTCTAAGGCAAAAAAGGATGTACCCGTTGTTTCACTCAATATGTTTATGTTAAGTGTTATCACTACCAGAGTGATAGGGTCTAAGACTACAGAGGTACAAATCCTGAGAATAAATAGTTAAAGAGGAGAGGAGAAGATTCTGCCTGCAGAACACTGGTTCTCTCTGCATCTATGGTTTACATCGCCTTCAGTTTAATTTCATTCCTCATGTCAGCTAATAAGCATGTTTCCATGTAAGAATGCATTTAAAAAAAAAATTAACTTGAAGTGTAGCAATTTAAAAAAAAAAAAAAAAGAAAAAAAGGACAGTAGGTCAGATGACAATCTCTGGTTTTAAACTCCCTATTACTGTCTGCCTTGTTATTCTTTGAAAAGCAGACACAAATATCAGTAGAAACTGACTGACAGGAGAGCAACGAAATTTGCCCTACATAAAGTGGTGCTTAAAATATATATTATACATTTCATTATAGGGAAGTTAAGGTGTTGCCTGCAAAAGTCATGGCTTAAGTGTTATATATATGTATAGTTCTTATAAAGCTGAAACATGTCTATTAGTGAGCTTAAGTTCAGCTGCTAGAAGGGGTGAACATGCTCAGCTTACGCTGAGCTGTGACTCTGGATTCTCTGTATTGTATTCAGGACTTCAACCACTGCCATCCAAATTGTAGTCGTCTCTCGTGACAAKTGGATTCCTCACAACAAGAAAGAGCTCATTGTAAAGCTGCAGAATTCAGATAAGCCATGTAGGAAAAACATTGGCAGGGGATGTTGCAATCCACTGGATGCCGGGAGGAAACAGAACTTACTTGTGGTCAGTTGGATTTTACAGTGCGTTTTTTTTTCCTTTCTGCCACATTCACTTCTAAATAACTTTACTGCTTTAATCTCTTTATCCTTTGTCTTTACTCTCTTTGAGTCTCAGTTAATTTCTTTCTGGCATTTCTGCCTCTGAGGCTGTCTCAGGGGGCAATATCCCACTCCGTGTCCCTGGATATCTGTGATATGTTTGGGTAAAAAACATTAGAGAGTCATTCATTTATTTCTAATATATAAAGAGTTGAGGAAAAAAACAACCTGGACTCTAGATTTTGCCTCCGCAGGCTGTGTTTTGCTAGTTTTTTGTTTGTTTTTCAGTTCCATGAAACTGCTTCAACATCAGCTGTCAGCGGCCGGCGGAGCTGATCCACGTTGCTGGGTGGCTCCTACACATATTGTAAAAATTGTCTGGACACAGAAAGTTCTCCTTTCTGCAGGTGGTCGCAGTTCATCAGTGCTTACAGAAGGTACTAATGTATAGACTCATATTATTATTATTTTAGACCTGCAGGGTGTAGGCTATCTGTGAATAGGCAGTAAAGCAAGATAGCAATAAAGGAATTATTATTCTGTCCACCTATATTTTGCTGAGCAGCACTATAATTATACTGAACACAGTAGAGACTTTAGATAAAAGACTGTGTAAATATCAGTTGATAGCATTTATTTTACAGCATGTTATTATTGCTTTATTATTTATCCTCCGCAGATCTAAAAAAGTGATTTCCTTCCCTTTCTTTCCCGTACTCCCACGCACTGGAGCTCTACAAACACAGAGGAAGGCACGTGCCCTACCCCAATGACCTTACCCTGCTTTGAAACCAGATATGACAGTAAGGATGACAAACAACGGGAGGGAAGGATGGGAAGAGGGCAGTAAGATTACACAGTTGCACAGTTTAGCTATATGCTTAACTTGATGTATAGGCCTTCAGCTGAACTTGGAAATTTTTCCTCAGTGAGAAAATAGTTTCCATGGTGCACAGATTTATCTGAGGGAGGTCAATCTACTACAGAAGCAACACGAAAAAAAATAAAATGCCAGCCTTTCTGCCTGAGCTTTTTTCTCCCTCTCTTTCATATCCTATTTTAATTTCATCAACACAGATAAAATATGTCTTTGAATAAAATTCTGCAATTACCAGCATACAGTGATTTCTCACACAGAACCTTATCTGTGTCCTGGTCTCACTTAATTGAAGTCAATGAGAAAATGCCAGTTGAGGCTAGTTAGGAGGATCAAGCCTGTAATGCATGAGCAAAATCAAGGAGTATAAAGCTTAATGGAGAGAGGGACAGAATTTTAAACAAAAGTCTTCTCTTCAGAGGTTTTGTGACTAGGGAAGTTTTCCCCATGTGGTCCTGAGAGGGTCACGGCTGCCTGAAGAGTTAGAAAGAAACAGCTGAGGAGAAAGCTGGCTGCTGATGGAGGGAGGGGAAGCCATCTATTGCCAGGTTTAGTCCAGATCTTTGCCTTTATTTAGAACGTTCCTCTGTCTTTGGCAAATAATTGGGTTATCAGTGGTACAGTGCACCTTACCCTTTGAGTGTGTTACTTGGAGCACCTTCCTGTGCCCCTCGCTACCATGCAGACTTCTCAGTGTGATTTGCTGGACGGCTTCCCTACTGTATCAATCACCTGATTTGTAGCTGAGATAGCCCTCTGTCTTTTCAATCTGTAAGAAAGTGGCTGCAGCACGAGGAAATTGTTTTAGTGTCAACAATAAAAGTATTCCACTAGACTAGGCTGTTGGCTACTCTCATTGCCAAATGCTACCCTTGATCCATAACGTGTCAGAAAGTACCTGCATTTTCTGGAAACTAAGCTGTGACATGAAATCAGAGAATTAGTGTGAAAGTTTAGAAAACGAAGACAGATTGGGGTTGCGATAACAAGGACCTCCTCAGATCTGRTAAGTATGTTCTTGTTAATAACAAAATATAATGAGGTACTAAAATATTAATGGAGCATTCATTAATAGTCTTCAGAACTGAAGGACAGATTGCCTTGAAGACTTCAGTTACCTTACACTAGTTTGGCTGGTTTAACTGGATATAGATCTGCTTTGTACAAGGCAAAGCTAACAAAAGATAATGCTGAATCTGTCCCTTCATACATACCTATTGTATACAGGAATCTGGTATGAAATAAGAGGAATGGCTACAGTAAGATTTTTCTGCCAAATTTGCTAGCAATCTGTTTAGTAAAACTTCACAGTAACAGAAATCTGATCAATTATCCACCTCTTTATAACTTTATTTACCATGAGCTGAAGGAAACAAAACGTGCATTAGCAAAGAACGGCAAGTTGTAACTAAGTGCAAGAGACAGGAGTATTCACCCATCCTCTCCTAATGCCAAGATGTGAACAGGGTGCTCCTGAGCAGATGGTTTAACAGACTAAAGCATTAGTTTGCTGATCCTCCATGCTTGCTAATTAATTCTTCAGTTTACTAGGATTTAAGATGATTGTTAAAAACAAGGCTTTTCTTAAAATAAACTTCAGGTAAATGTTATAAAATGGTGGTTAAGGTTATAATGGCTGTAACAAGAACATTGTGTATTTTCTAGAAAAGACATTCATTATCTTAATGTCCTAAGTACTATCCTTAACAATTCTGTCTCTGAAATTTTCTTCTTATACGAATTTGCTTTTGTTTTCCTAGCTAATTAATCCTCCTACTTTCTGTTGACACTCTTGGGTCAAGATTATGTCCTCGACTTCTGTGAGAATGGCATATACATAACCATGGGAAGGATTTAATCTTTTGTAACAAAATTGTCCCCTCCCCCTGAATTGTTTTAAGCCCGTTATCATGCAAAATGTAAAAACTGAAATATCTCCTTTATTGTTTTTAAAGTCATTGTCATTCTAAACAGTTAGGATTTCATGTAGCAATTTATTTCAGGTTAACATTAAAACGATGAATGCTCATTAAATACATTAAAATGCAGTATTGTAGAGTAGCTTGCTGCCTGTTAGATTTAGAAAGCGGGCAAATAATTAATTTATTTCAGATTTCATTTTTATAGCAGTTTTATAAACTGGATGCCAATTTGAAGACAGCAGAACTCCACCCAACAGAAACTATGGGATTTATACCACAGAAATGGAAAAAAGAATCAAGCAAAAAATATTATGATAAAATAACATTTTACAAACAAAGTAGGAAGTAGGAAGAAAACAAAATAGCACTAGGAAAACAAGGTCTTCGCTTACTAAAGCTAAGGCATAAATTTTGAAGTCCCACCCGTTGTTGCCTGCAAAGGGGTGATCCATGCTGATATTGGTGGACTTTGAAAATTGTGAGTGGACTCTGAGAATGTCTCCCCAGTCAGCTCACGATGGCCTAAAAGAAGCTCCTCTTCCGTGGTCTTGCTTTGCCACAGGAGGCACTGTGAAATTCTGCATTTGATTTTCGTGTTCTGTTTTGTTACACGTGTGTTTGTATGCGTTTTGTGATATCTTCCTTCAGGTAGAGGTTTGGATTTACTGGTTAGAATTCAGAGTTTTATGTTATCTCTGTAACTGTTCCTTCTGTCAAAAACATTATTGGTTGTTTGTTATGTTAAAAACTCTTGGCAATTCCCCTTTCGGAACAACAGATAAGAATTCTTATTACTATTGTAAGGAATTCATAACTTGCCTCATTCTATAATCTATCCATCTTGTAAACCAAGGAAAAGCTATTATTATAGATGATTCAAGGGTGAACTTTGTAGTAAGCTGTCAGTATGTCGTCTTCATAGAACCAGTCTTCAGCTCCTTTCAAAAAGTAATTTTCTTACCCAAAATAACTGCAAGGAATTTTGAAATAGTTTTAATATCTCCTTAACAGGGAATCTACACTGTGGCCATCGAGAATACAACATATTTATTTACATGACATCTGGATTGAAATGAAAGTAACACAATAAGCTGCTTGGGGTGAATTAATGCTCGTAAACTTGAAGTATTAATTTTAATGATTTTCGATAGGTGGGTTATTACCATAGTAATTAAAGCAGTACTAGAATACTATGTCCATCCAATGCTCACGTTTTAAAAGGTGCTGAGAGAATTAAAGAGAATTTAAAAATTAATGATCTGATGTTGAAATCTTACTTTATAGTGAAAGATTACAGTCTGACCTCTTTAAGAAAGGAAGAATTAAGATTTTGTACCATGTAAAATGTTTTTTCTGTGTAATAAATTATGGTAGAGTAATTAGAGGACTCTATGGAGTACTCTATAATTCAACATATAAAGGCAAAGGTCTTTTTTATGGGTCTTTGGGAAGATCTGGTGAATGAAAACTGAGAGCAGACAAACTCAGAACGGAAGTATAGCTTTAGCAGTGAGGAGTATTAAATTTTGGAACAATATTAAATTGGAACAATTTAAGCAATGTGTGCTAGATTATCTGTTACTTTAGATCACAATTAAATATCCTTGTCCAGCTCACCTAAAATTATAGCCTTGATCAAGAAATTAGGAAAATGCTGAGGTTTGCATTAACTTGGCAGTCCAGATTGATGATCACAGTAATCTTTTCTGGTCCTATAACCTGAGCCTATGAACAGTTAGGTTTTTTTCCTTTGAACCCCAGTATAGTGATCTGGAGACAAATACTGGCTGTTAAACATACACAAATATAAATCAAAAAATAAGATGTCCCGTGAGTAGTGGAACTGAAGAAGCTGGGATTCTTTATAGATTTATTCTTTCCTATTTCCCACATAGCTACACTTCTTGACTGCAGTTGCCTTGCAGATCCCTAAAATCTCACCTCTTCAAGAAAACACTAAGTCCTCCCTATGTGCCCGAGACCACTGTGATTCCTCCAGTTAATATTCAGACTTTGCCACATAGAAAACACTAACAGTAGAGAGCTCCTCCACTCAGTGGCCAGTTTTCACGAGAATTTTAGCAATTTACTCTCTCTGAGACTTTCACCTCTCTTTGAAACTTGTTTGGAAGAAGGAACATAGATAAAAAGCTATTGGAAGAGAAAGGACAGGCAGGAAGGCAGATGGGCATAAAGACAGACAGTGCAAGAATTTCCTTAGTTACCAGGCTGAAAATGATCAGAAAAGTTGTCCTTATATATCTACTTGACTAACTATAAATTTTAATGAAAACTTCAAGAGGCTGAGACTGCTTAGATAAATACTGATTCTAGGAAAGATCCTATGCTTCTACCCTATGCTTTACACTAGTACATGACAGTACCAGAGTATTAAATGTCATTTTACTCACAAACCAAATCCAGTCTTTTCTGAATTGAACAAGACAGCTCACTTTACTGCACATAGCAATGCCACACAACAGTTTTGGGGGGCAGGGGGAGGGAAGAATAGAAGAAGGTTATATATTTAGAACTCTGACAATATTTAGGGAGTCAAAATCTGATTGCCAACCTTGTAACTTGATCTACAAATCTGAAATGAACATATGGTTGATATTTTTCTATTACATAGCATTTATTTCTGGAAGTCTTCTCACTTTTGTCCCTTTTTGATCTGAAAAAAATTTTTGGCTTGGCCTTAAGCTGAAATTTCAAATGAACATGAAGCAYTTAACTCCTTGCACTAGCCAACAGGGCTGGCTATCAGTAGGTGCTCCAACTATAATATCTCCTTATGAATTATCAGTATGGGATTGTAATTATAGTAAAATCTTTTTACTTTTTAACAGACAAAAAAGAAAGATATTGTGAGTTGAGAAAGTGCTTTGTACCATATTTTTCATTGGGGTTATCTATTTGACAGTAACTTTTTAATCATAGCTAGTTGTAAATGATTCATCAGAATGTTTAAAACCCTACAGAAATGTTTAAATAACTCATGGCTCTTACTGCATAGTAGTACTTTAAAATACTTCGCTCATCTTAAAACAAAGAGTAAATGCACTTAACACAGTTGTTCTTATCTTCTTGTAGCAGGTTATAAGCTGATTCCTTTGAATCATCATCTACGAAACATAGACTACTAATAGACCTCCCCTGGACTGCAGTTTCATAGAATTTTTATCATTCATCTTGTTTTCAGGTTATTTATTCCTCACTATCCTTTATTTGTGCAAATCAATTCTATGCAAATGAGCCTGCCACTCCCACAGCTTTTTGTTTCCCACTTTCCAGTTGTGAACAAAGCTAGAAAAACTTTCCAAATTATACTAAAGGTCTGGGCTTAGTTCTGTGTAGGCTATAGGTGAAAATTTGAATAGTTTCTTCCACTGTCCCAGTCCTTGCAACCATTGGTAGGTTTATTTGTTTCAAGGGTTGTAATTAAGAATTACTATAATAACTTTTGAACCTGGCTGTAGGGTTACAGATAATCATGGGAATAAGATGAAAATGGATTTCAGATCTCCACTCTTGATTAAACTTCCCGGCTGCACATTTAGAAGTCTAAGTTATGATACTAGTTAGAAGGCGAATTCCCTGAGGGTTTCTCTGTTGTTAATGGAGTCCTGCCCTGAATCACCTTCTAGAAGAACCTGCCTGCCTCCATTCGCTTTGTGGGTGGCCTCAGCAGATTTGCTTTTTAATTCAGAAATRTAATTTGGGTGTCTAAAGTTACATAAGGTGAATATTGTCTTGCTTCTACTTGTCAATTCCACAGCAATTTCTTCAATTTTTARGGAATAATTTGATAATGGAGAATGCTGGTACTGAAGGAAAGAATGTTTTAGCGCTGTGCTAATTACCATCTTGATTTGGTTCTTAGATTATATTGCATGAAAATAAATGTCCTTTGTTTCCTGTAGCGCGAAAGAAAAAAGTTGGTTGTTAGAGAAGAGCCCTATCCTGACAATAAACCATTGTCACTCTAGGTTAGAAGAAGTGATAAACCCTTTATTCTTAATCCCTTTCAGTATTTCTCACTGTGTGCGAGATGCTTCCCAAATGTTTAATAAACGTGTGCTCCAAAGAAATTCAAATCTTGCAGCAACTGAACGGAAAGAAGTCAAAAAACTGGGAATGATGGTAAACAATATTTGTACAGGTCCACAAGACAGAAGGCAGTTTTTCATAAGACTTAAATTTGAACTAAATGGGCCTTTAGACGAGTTTGTGCAAACTGTAAAGTTCATACGAATATATTCTCAGTTCAGAAACAGAATGTGACAGATAGTTATTGAATTCAATACTACAGGTTTTTTCCCTTGGAGGGGGTGAGGAAACATTTATTTGTGTTTCTCCTCCCTGCCCAGCTACAAATTTTCACAATGTTTCTAGAAACATAATACTTTTGAGATTTCTATATCCCTGCCAAATTTGACTGGAATTGGATAATTGGATTCAAAAGTTATTAGGAAGAACTGGAAGATGAACAGACAATGATAGCATAAGACAACTTGATAACCTTATGAAACCAGGCTAAAACCTGTGAAATTTTGATGCCCTCAAGTTTAGAGGGCAGTGGAGCAACAGGGCTCTTCAGAGTGCCACTTTTTACTTGTAAGCACCATTGTCTTCTCTGCATCTGGCTTCTCAAACAGTAAATGAAGTGTAGACATGAGTTTCCCCAGCTTCAGCACATGGGACCACGTGGAACATCTGGTAACAATATTTTTAATTTCCTAGGAGTGGAGCAGCACAAGCTTTATGACTAACATTCAGTGTCTTTTTATCTTCTAGCAGAAATCTGTTTTATTTTATAAACAAGGAAGTATATCATAACCTAAGAGATTTCTCCAGGAAACAACAAAAAAGTAGATGTAGCTGTTGCTGCTGGCACTAAAAAGGTACAGATGCAAACACCTGAGCTTTGTCTTTACAATCTCAAATAATACTGACTTAAGTCTTTACCTTGCGTCCCGGGAAGCTGAATACATCATCATCAAGTATAATCTGTGAGCAGTATTTCTCAGCCTTCAAACACTAAGTCCAAGTCTTAATTTGAGTCCATTATCTGGGATAGGAGATTCATTGGGAAGTCAGATGAATAAATCTGCAACAGGATTTCAACACCTCTCTGTGGTGATTTTGCAATTATTTTAGTCCATATCTCCCTTTCACAGTTAAGTGGTTAACGAACTTGCTGATCACCAGTCTTCCTTTTTTAAATATCCCTACAGCTATGGGAAAGTTGTCCCTAGCTGAAAGGGACAAATTCTTTGGTGGATTCCTTTCCTGTCCATGAGGTGTGCTCCTGAAGCTACAGCGATGCCCAGAGAGGGATTATATTGTTTTATTTTGTTTACTCTTTCAAAGCTCCAGGTACTTTTTGAACCTCTATACATTTGCAAAACTACATTTCATTTGTTGTACCAAATTCAGTAGTCCTTTGTAAAGATCATCAACGTATGCAGTGGAAAAGGTGATGTGGGAAGTACTCATAAGGGCAGTAAAATTTTTTGGAACTGCTAAAATCAACAAGAACAATATTCTTAAAGTTCAGTTTCAAGCTCACGTGCTTGGTTTAGGCATGCTTGCAAGAAGTCTTTGGTGTTGTCTTTATTAGTATTTTAGTTTAAATTCTGTATTTAAGAAGCCATTCTTCAAATAGATCATATAATTTTGTTTCACTGCCTTCTGAAAATCTTGTAATTCTTGTTTTCTGTGTTTCCAATTATAATGAATGTTCTTTTAATTGCACTTTGGCCTGATTATGCTTACTCTCATAATGAACTCTTGTGTCTTCCAGTCCAGAAATGTCTTTCCACTTTGTTAACTGCTCTTCTTGATGAAGTACCTAGAGAATTGCTTGTTGATTAAATTCATTCTTCCTTTATACAGACTCTTGAATCAGGTGTCAAAACGAGTAATTAAATGAGAAAGAACTTCTGAAGAAATATTTTTAGTAATTTTTTTTTTCTCCTGTAAAATTATTCCTTTTGGTGACAATTCTATCACTGATTTTTGATTATAATGTATACGTGTTTTTTTCTTAAACCATAATTCTGGTAAAAGTATCTTCATATTACTTTGTAATTTAAAGTATTTCCTGACATTTTAATGTTGACATACTGCATTGTCTCCAGTAGTCCTGATTTTCACTGGTTCAAGAACTATGCCTTATCTGTTTGTATGTGATCTTAATATAATTTAGAAAACACAGTAAGAAGTGGAGAAGGCATTCTAAATAAATTACTTCTCAGGGGTTATGGTAGGGAGACTTTGCTAATAAATTCTCCCTGAAATTTGAGGTAGTGGAGTAGTACAAGTTTAATTTATACCATGTTATTCATTTTAATTAGGTTAGTGGATAAGAAAAATCAAATTAAAGGTAGGTAAAAAAAAAAATGCCATTTAGTTTTCCATGAAGAAGACATCAATTGACCAGCAGAGCAAGCTTTTCTGAGCAACTTGACCATTCTTCCTGAGCTCTGATACAGAGAATGGCATGGAAGTGCAGACTGATAGCTCAGTAAACATTCACATTCAGTCCTTAGATTCTTCATTAAGGCTCCTTAGACTCTTCATTAAGGCTGCAAGATTGCCAGCTGGTTAGATCTTTAGATGCATATTTCCATAATAAGACCACCATAACTTATAAGAAATATGCATTATATGTTGAACAACTTGGACTACTACCAGTCTGTTCAAAGCTTGAACTGGTGTTTCACAGTATCAGCTCCTGGAGCTCAGAACTGTTATATAGAAATGTGTACGTAATCTCTGATGTCCTGAACTTAYGTCATGCTACAACTTTGGACAATAAATCTGAAAAGAAAAAGTATTCACCACACCATCCTTTCATATAAAAAGTTAGTACTAAAGGGGAATGGAAAATAAGTGCAATGCCTCAATTTTCAGGACAAATGCTCATGACATTTCTTCTGTTACATTTCTTCTGAGTACCAAAGCCACTGCCAAGTTAAAAAATGTTAGGGGACATATGCAAAGAAAGAACAGCAATGTTTATTAATAATGAACATACTGATAGCTCAGGGCTCAGCAAGAACTTTATATTATTCAGCTTGTCTGGCAAATCTCAGCAACCTTGTTTTCCAGGAATTCAACATCCACGAAAAATCCTTCCCAAATATTTTAAATCACAAGGATCATATTTTACATTTCTGGGGTTGCTTAGCTCCAATTTGCTTACTTTGTCGTTTGTACTTTGTAGAATCTAAATGTGATCTAAATATAGGTATATATTTAAATCAAAGTTCTCTTTTCCAAGACTGATCCTATTCATTTGGAGTTTAAATCATAGCTTTTAAATAAATATTTTTTCATCCATAGTTAATTGAAGATGTTAATATAAAACATTAACACTTTTAATTAGTAAGAAGATGTTGCAAAGTCCAGTCCCATCTTTCAGGACCTTGGAGAGCACCCATGAGTCTACCACACACTCATCGTACATCCCACCAAAAAAAACCCCAAGAAGACCACAGCAAAGTGATTATTTTTAAACGAGATTGTTAATAATCTCTGGAGTCTTGAAACATTTTGAGATCCCCCTCTTGAAAGAAAAACTGTTAAATTACTTTGAGAATATCATACATGAAATCACATTTTGCATGTTCTGGATAATCTGCTGACTTTGCCCGTTGGGTCAGTTGAAAGAAATCTGAAATAATTTTCTCATAATAAGAATTTGACACTTCCCAGTCTGGTGTGAAGACTACTGGCTGTGACTTGGTCTGATTGTGAAAGAAATATGGGACATGCCTTATTTTGATAAAATCACAGCATAGACTTCGCAGGAAGATTCTGTTTCAATAAAGAAAATAGATTCAGCAGAAATGAAGTAACAGCCCTGCCTATTGAGGCAGATCTGGGCTAATTTGGCCTTCATTTCAGAAATGGCCAAGAAGACATCTGTATTTATATATGCACACTATTTTACATCCATAGCAGTCTGTCTTTTCATTCTCATGCAACAACCACTTTTCTAAATGAACAACAGGAGAATTTTCAGAAAACATTAGCTGCAGTCTAGACTTTTCTGTTTGTTTCCACTATTGTAAAGCTTGTGTCAGACTGAAAATAGGCTGGCAGAGGGAGAAAGCAGCAGCATTCACTCTATGGCAGAGAGGTAAATCAGCTTGTTTTGATACTATCTAGGTCAAGTGAGGGATGTCTCTGTGTAGTCTATACGTGTCTAGCACATTTAAGTTTCACAAGATTTTTGAGGTAGATGCGGAACCTGCAGAAGAATTCTACTTTTCTAGAGTGGCAGCATACCAGGGGCATCTAAAATGGCATAGGTACCTATAGTATCTGAATACCATCCTTGAAGGTTCATGGTAAATAGATACTCTTTTTCAAAAATAAGAGGGGGAAAAATGCATTTGTACACAATCAGGAATCTGTGTTACTTTGAAGATGTGCCATTTACAATTTATTTAGGGCTTGTAAACATTGTACTTGTCATAAGCCAAAGTGTTTATTTAAATCACTGCAGCTATTACAGATATATCATATCTAACCCATATCTCAGAATGAGTGGCTTTTTTTCCTTCTCGATTTTTGTGACATTAGAAGACACTAATCCCAAAACCCAATTTTTCCTTTTTTTTTTTTGATGTGTACTGAGGTAAGAATTAGTTAAACTATATTGCCTTAACTGATGAAACTCACCCCTGTACACAAATCCTTAGATTTTTTTTTTTTCATAGAATCATAGAATCATTAAGGTTGGAAAAGACCTCTAAGACCATCGATTCCAACTGTCAACCCAACACCACCATGCCCACTAAACCATGTCCCTAAGCGCCTCATCTACACGTCTTTTAAATACTTCCAGGGATGGTGACTCCACCACTTCCCTGGGCAGCCTGTTCCAATGCTTAAC
>JAYKAV010001577.1:730183-791037 GCA_035582835.1 Phoebastria nigripes
GGCCCTTCTTGTAGATGGGTGTCACATTGGCAAGCCTCCAGTTGTCCAGGACCTCCCCTGTTAACCAGAACTGCTGATAAATGATGGAAAGTGTCTTGGCAAGCTCCTCCGCCAGCTCCCTCAGCACTCTCAGGTGGATCCCATCCGGCCCCATGGACTTGTGAGCCTCCAGGTGGCATAGCAGGTCGTTCACTGCTTCCTCCTGGATTATGGGGAGTTTATCGGGCTCGCCGTCCCCGTCTTCCAGCTCAGGGGGCTGAATACCCTGAGGATATTTTTTCCTGGGACAGTGGGAAACATTATCCTGTGGTTTGGTCTAGGACCTGGATACCAAACTCATGGTCATGGGCAGACCAGAATCAGAGACCAAGCCAGGTTCAGACAGCTAAATCAGAAAGCCTGAGATCATACCAAGTTCATGAAGCAAAGATCAGTAAGCCACAACAGGGAAACTATAGGTCATGCCATAGTATAGTCAGAGAGAAACTGATATCAAAGCCCAAAGCAGGGTTAAGCAAGAAAGCTGATGATCTGAAAGATGGCTCTGGATAGTCTATAACTGAGGGAGATCTTGTGTAAAATAGAGACTGTGAGCAATATTTGCACCTCTCACATGAAATCAGTGAACAAATTTTCAGGCATTTTTCTTGGGTGTTTGGAAACTATCCTCCAAGGACATGAGAAAGCATCCAAAGGATGGAGGAAGTGGGCTGGAAGACTTTCAGACTGAAAACTGAAATTTTTTAGCCATTTCTTTTCTGTTCAATTAATGGTTACAATAACAAGCCAAGCAAAATCCTAATGTAGACAACTGCTATCTATGAGATAGATAGTGTTTGTGTCTGTAAAGGCAGCAGCCAATGGCTGCCTGCTTGAAGGATGATTCAGTCCCAGGTGCTGAGGGGATGATTCATCCTCAGTTGGGCAATGACTCACTACAACCTTCTGCACCAGTTTGACTCTAGCCCTTAAACATATATACGTAGATGTTTGACATCACATGTTGATACTACGTGTAAGAAAATYCTCTGAAAGATAATAAATGGGTATCAAATGTAAAAATTCCCAGGCAATTTCCCTTAATTTGAATCAAGTGAAGGGCACTACATAAAGAAGTGGAACTGCAGAACTATGGTGAAAGAATTATTGCAAATGAGGGGGGAAAAGGGTAAATAAAGTTCTGCTTGCTTTCAACCAAACTTAAAGGGTTTTCACAACAATTTCCACCTGAAATTAAAATTAAATAAAACTAAGTTTTGAATGGTAAGCTGATGAAAGAATGTAAGTATAAGAACACTGTTGCTATTCTTCACAAAGCATAAAACTCAAGTCAGTTACATACCATGAAAAAGAAATAAAAATATATTTGTTGGAGTCCAAAATTCATCAGACCTAGAAGTTTCAAGGGCCTTTTGATTCTCTGAAGCTGCGCTTGGAGTTTGTTCTCCTGTGAGAATTTGTCAGTTAAAGGTGTACTGGAAATAACCAGCACAGACATCTAAAAAACCTGCTGTGTCTATATGTTAATTATTATTCTTCTGCCTCATTATCTAGCAATCCAAAGTAAAGAGATGGGTCTCTTACTCAGTAGCCACTGGTTTTAAATGTCACCCTTCCCATTTCCCTGTAACTCRAGGGAACATAGTCAAAAGTAAGTAGCCAGATTTTGTTTCATGTTTCTGTTAGTGTTTAGATGTCAGTCTTTCCTTCGTAAGCAGTGTAACATCTCTTTATTTCCCTTTTGGCCTTCCTCCTATGTATTTCTTTTCTTCACCTTTTTATGTTAGCTCARTGTTCCTATATAGCATATTTTAAGTGTGTACCAGTTATTTTTACACATCTTCTTTTACTGAATGTGCATCTCTAGCTGTTTGGAACTGTGAAAAACATTTATTAATACAAACAGCTTCACAACTAGCATATACTTTATGCGTTTGTATGTTTATGTGTATATTTACAAGTACCCTTAAAATCTTACGCAAAAATGAATCAGTGTGTAAAGTAGCGTGTAAAGTGATATGCATATATATACATTGTATATATTGATACATTTGGGTTAGCAGGGAGTAGACAGGGCAGCTGAAATCTTCATCGTCCAGCACTTATAGTTGCTGACAAAAAATAAGGTATGTTTTCTGATAGTCCTAGCACGGAGCTAGCTGAAAACTGAGGAGGAACCGACACATTCAGACTCAGCTAATATGAAATTGGGGTAAGGGAGAAACCCAGCATACCTTTATAGTTAAACTGGAAAAGCAAGCCTTTAATTTTATTAACTACACCTTGCCTTTTGGTTGGAATCCTTTATGTAACTGAATTTCAGTGTAAACTCTTCTGTGAACATTTGTGAATTTCAAATGAATCTCATAACTCATACATCTGTTTAAAGTTTCTTTAATCTTACCTGCATGAATATAATGTTGGTGAAGAACACTAATTTTCACTACTTTTTGTATGTCTGAAAAAACCCAGACTCACGGTTCTTAGTATTATTCAAATACAACTCCACCTTTCCAAATACTTGCTTACAGACCTGTTAGTATTAGGAGTACCCTCCTTTATTCACAAACATATCTGTAAAATGTTTATCTGTTGGTAGAGGCAAAGGCACAACCCTGTGAAGGATTACTACTGGTGTTCACTTCACGCCTGAGGTGGAGGCTGTCCCCTGCCTGCCCACCCCCCTGATCCAGAGAGACCCAGAGCCACAGGCTGACTCTCCTCCGGGTTTATCCAGTCTGCCCCATCACCTGGGGCTTGCTGGGCGGTCGCCGGCCCCCGGTTGATTTTGGTTATTGTCTCCGGACTTGCCCCTGCCTCACTGAAATGCAAAAGCAGGTTGGCACGGGGTGCAGGGTCTCCCCGGATGACCACCCCTGAGCGCCCACCTCCTGCCCAGCCCGCGCCTCAGCTGCTCACCACGCTCGTCCTCCTCCCTTTGCCCTAAGTGACCCTCCTGCTGTTATTCCCCACACTCTGAATCATATCAGCCCTTTCCTACGCAGATATGTGTAAATCATTATCTTTTAGAAAATAATTTGAATGCTTCTGATTTAGGTAATATACCCAGATGACTTTCCTCTCAAATATCCCCTCCTTCAGGGGTGGGGACTCAACCCAATGGGGCTGAAGCAATAACAATAACACGTCTCCAGAGCTTTCTCCAGCTTCTATCAAGAATGGGATGTGCCTCGTTTACTCAGTGGTCCTGGCATAACTTTCGGAGTCACTCCTGTCATGTGGTAGTTGGCACATGACCTAGGAAGCCCATGGACTAATCTTTTTGGTGTCTTTTTCTTGCAGAATTCATCAGGTCAGAGAGCCTGACTTGTTTTTTCCCCACTATAATGACTTATTCAATATTGTGTTTCCAATGAGACTCTTGAGCCAGGACCTGTGAGTGTATAAATGTGCATGAAGCTCAAAATATCGGTAGAGCATAGYAATTTTCAGAATGTTTTTATTTAGGGGACTGCCCCTTCTTCCATTTACAGTCCATTTGAATCCCTAACCCTGAGGGCATATTTCCAGAAGGCACCCCGCATTTCAAGGCAGCCCACCTAGCCATACATACTTTATATTGCTTAGAAGTTTCTCCRTGTTACCTATAGCAGTTCTATGGCCTTTGGCAAAGTAGGAACTTTGACACCATCCTTGCTGGTACGAGAAATACACATGAAATACTCCTTCAAAATAACAAGGCCAAGTTGTAAACAACTGTCATAAAAGGTAAGCAAAAACCTGTAAGCAACCAATGTTGTCCTTGGATTAACAAAGCATGTAAATATTGATGTACAGAATGCCTTCTAATCCGTTACTTGTTCACTGTGATAGTAACCCTCCCTCAAACTAAAAATCTACAGAAATCTTATCAAATATTGTAAAAGTTATGCAATGACAACAAAAATGCCTTCCAGCGGGTAAAAATTGGGATGCTAGTCACAGCCTACACGCTGTGTGAAGTGAATGGAGTTGGTACTTATGCTCACAGGTCAACTATGCTTTCCCGTGAGCTACAGAAGAAATCCTTACATCTTGGACATTTGTCATCTAGGAGGAGGTCTGCTCAGGACACGTTACCCAAATCCTATTCTGGGACTGCTCCAGTCTTGTGAGACCCGTGGCCATTGGCATCCTTCATGTTTACATTACAAATGCACAGGCAGTGGAGCCTGAGCTGCAATAGCAAGCACGCGTTATAGTCAGGCAATCACCGTTTTTGGAAAAAAGGAGGAACGCTCTTTTGGACTGAACGTGGTCAGTTCTAGTGGCTTTCGGGGACTAACTTACAATGGCGTAAAATGCACAGATGCTCAAATACAGACCTAAGCTTATTTAGTGATTTGGTCCTCACTATCCCATTTCTGGTATAAGTAGTCCCACCTGGAAATAAAATAATTGCACACCTTAAATGCTTAAATGAGAAAGGCTTTTGTTATGCTTCGCTGATGTGTATTTTAAACACTGTGAATTTTTTTGCTTCTTTCAAGTCGTTCATTGGCTTTTTAATTTGCAGGGGAATTTGACTATTTCSATGTTTTTCACTATCTAACTACTTAATGCTATTCTACGTTACTTTCAACTATAGCAGCAGAATATATATATAGTGCTATAGCACTAAAGCAAACAATTATAAACAGAAAATCATTACAGAAATATTACAGTTAGAGGAAAAAATAGTAATGAAGAAATAAAAGTCATAAAAGAAAGCTTGCTATGGGAAATCAATTATAAATATCCAAAGATTGATGTTATAAAAATTATTTAGTAGGGTACTGCATTTATTCCCTTTTATATTGATCCTGCTTCCTTTAGAAGTTAAAAGAATATACTGTCTATAAGCTAAAATATACTGTCTATAAGCTGTCTTGGGTTGGGTATGAGCTCTTTCTACACTCAACACAGGGGTTCAGAACGTGAAATTCAGGCTCTAAATAATATCTGTGCAGCTACAATCTTCATGAGTCTGAGCCAAATTGCACGAAGTGAATGAAAAGAAGGCATCGGAGCAGGATTCAGATCAGGCCGGAAGAGGAAGAGTTCTGAAAGTTTGGCACAAATATAATCAATCAAAACTGAGGAAACTGATTTATTGATGGACACCGCGTTGTTGCAGTTTGAACACAAGCAAACAGCATTAAAGTTGTTGTCTTTAAAGCAAACAGATGTGGCTGACTAAGAACTGCTGACCGAAAAGCTACCATTTTCCATTATTGATTTTCACTGTAGTGTCATACTTAGAAACAAATTTTTCCCAGACTGTCTGCATTGGCTTCAAATCTCTTGAGGATTACTTATTTTTTTCACTGACTTCAAAACATGCAGTTTTTCCTTATAAGAATCTTCTGAGTTCACAGATAAAAAAAAAAGGGGAGTAGAAAATTGTCCTAATATAACACTAACTTACAAGCTTTTCAGCAGGAAGCCAAACTATTTAGTCATTCAGCTGATTGCATCCTTGTCAGCAGAAAGGCCCCTCTCACCGTTCAGGATGACACTTTTCAAGGTGATGCTAACGGGAGCGACTTCCAGCCCGGTCTCGGAGGGGCCCCCTGCCACAGCCCCGTGCGTGGAGCTCAGGTACCTTCATAATCTGCGTGCGTGGCAGGAGCCTGACGCCGAGGTACCCCTGCTAAAAATTCCCAAGTGCTATGTAAATCTGCGTGTGTATATCTGCAGTGAATGTGTGCGTATTTACACGCTTGTACAAACCCTCTTGTATATTTTCCTTGTCTTTTTCTTTTCCATTCACTCCTCATTCCTATTTATTTCCCATTTGTAGTCTTTTCTTCCTCATTACCTCCTCCTGAGATATTTTCTTTTTTTTTTTTTTCCTTTATAAGTTTAGTACCTACTACCTTTATAAAATACAGCCCTTGGGATCTTTTTTCCCCATGCTGGTAGTTATGGAAGCACCGCAAGACAAATGTTAGCAAGGTCACTGTGGTTCCTCTATGCCCTACTTACTTTAACTAGAAACTCAGGAGGAAGGAGTTTTATCTATTCTTATGAAACGCTTTGGGATCTACGAATGAAAAAGTGCTATATGTGTCCCAAATAGTAATATGTTGCAATATTTTTTTTTTTTTTTGCAATTTCACCTATTTAGTATTTGAAGTCAGCCTGCTTTCTGTCCCTGTCAGTACTGATTTACAACTCATGCCAATTTGTGCTATTTTTTTCTCTCAATGATAGCGGTGTCTGTCTTCTTACCTTTGGAAATACAATGACTCTTTTGGCCTTGTTCAGATTATACACCACCTAATTCTAACAATTTATGGCTTTTCTCAAGGAAATGGATCCACGTGGAAGGATCCGTTTTCCTGGGTAGGGCTTTTTGATTTCTTTTGGATTGTGTGGATGCAGATATCCACACATGCGTTTCCATCTGCAGATGTTTGCCTTAATCTGGCTGCAATTATTTGCTGATATTGATCTTGATGCACACTGATATTCTGATTTTATGGTCAAGTTCTGTAATTCTGCACAGACTATATATACATTTCATGTTGTGTTGGTACACYGAGGAGACGGGGTTTTGCGTGCCACTACAATAAAAGACTGATTTTCCAGCTCGTACTGACAGATACCTTTCTACTCCTGGGGTTGTGGGTTTGTTTCCCATTATATCAGTCAAGAGATGCTTGACACCAGGCATTGACATAGCATTGTGAGCAGACGTTCAAGTAGTGAGTTAGCTCTGATACAACTTACATTATCAATTTAAAATTCAAAAAGGCAACTTGTAGTTTTTTTGTTTATTTTCTTTTTTTCTATTATGTTGGCATAAACCTAATCCAACTAACTATTAATAGACTAACTCATATTTCAGCGAGTTCAGGTGAGAGAAGAAGTTGAACCAGATTCTTGGAGGTATTTACAGAAAATTGTTCCATTGACAATTTTTTTTTATTCTATATCTTCCTAACAGAAGATGTATACTGTTTCAAGTATTTTGGAGTACAGATTTTCACGGAAGAGGGAGCCTTTACAAGAGTTAAACACCTAAATAGACCTTTGAGAGTCTGGGCCTTCACACTGTATCTCCTTCATTAAACCCCTTATTGCTATGTGGAAAAGTTCAAGAGTTTACTGGGACTGAGGTAATAATTTTTGGCCAGGAATCCTTTGTGAAGACAGATGGCCATTGCTCATCATGTTAGTAAGAAGGCTAATACTTCTGGTCTTCAGCTGTTAATGTTAGTGTATTTGGAGTAATTCTAACTTCAGGTATCATCAACTGTGTTTCTCCTGTCTTTTTATACCCAACAACTTATAATAATGTACTGAATTTAGGAATATAAGGTATAATGCAAAGCATAATTGTAAATGTTCTTGTTTCAGCATGTGAAAGGAATAAAGAAGGCACTACAGATCATCAGACTTTGTTAAGATGAAAAATCAAGAATACTGTCTTTTCAACAAAACAGGATACCTCTGAAATAACTTTTGTAAGACTAGGGAAATACCAGTAGATTTTTAATTATTTTTCTTAAGATTTTCTCAAGGTTTTAAAAATAATTAATTTCTTGTTTATTCCAGGTTGTTTGTTAGCACATTCATAAAAACATTGTTGTCTTTTATTTCCATCTTTTCATCAAAAGACAAAAGAAATTGCTGCTTCTTTAATTTGTGAAGCAACCTTTCAAATTTGTGCATAGCTGTTGGTAATTTTGACAAGCTCCAAAACCACTTCTGCACAAGTAGCTTGAGACAATAAGCCTCGCTCTGTTCAATCTGTTCTTCGGCATCAACAAGAGGGGCTCAGCAAAGTGTAATAGTTCACATTTAGCCCAAGAAAAAGCAACATGCTTACTCTGGCTTCTAATGGCAGCTCATGGAAACCATGTTAATATGCTGAAATGAAGTTTTAGGAAGAAAGAAAAATGAAGGATCTGTTAACAAGTGGAACCTTACACGATGCCGTGAGACTGCCATGAGCCCACCGAGCGAAGTTCAGGCTTTACAATGTTCTTTTTAGTGCAATCCTGCTCATTTCTGCTTGTTATACACATAAACAAACGGCTTGCCAAGTTAGTTTGGGTATCGTCTGTGTTTTTCTGTTGCAGGTTGTGCAGAAGTGAAAGAAAATTACAAATGACTTTGTGCATGCTGCCTGCAGATTACTGGTGCTCACAAAGAGAGGATTATTACTTTAAGTGGAGAATGGGGGTTATTCTGTTGATAATGCACTACAGTAACCTCTGTTCATTCCTTTCATTCCTTTGAAGAAGCTCAAAATATGATCGCGCACCATCACAAGCCCTGCCAAGCGACATCGACTACAGCAGCCACAGGCATCCCACACCTGCTGCCTGCTAAGCCTTTCGCTGAGCAGCAGCGTGGAGTGGCCCTTAAAAGCGAAGGCTCTGACAATCCCTTTCCTGGCTCAACCATCTTCTGGAAGTTCACCAAATCTCTCTCCATTTTAGCCCTTTAAGACCGTTCTGTCACTTAAGGCAGCGTCTTCAGCGTACGGAAAAATCTCTGTGATTTTTCTGCCTTTAACACTCAGGCCAAAGTGGTAAACATTCACATATTTTCCTTGATTAAGAGAGAGGAGATATATCTCTGAAGTTAAAAGAGACACTTTTAAATATACAGAAAGTGTACAGCAACAGATATTTCTCTTACGGTGGATGGTGCTTATTTCAGTCGCTGGTGTACCAAGTCACAGTGTTCACATTTCTTTGATAAATTATTCTTTGACCTTACAAATAATAGATGTCTCAGTACTGCAACTTGCCACCACCCTGAGTTCTATTTACAGCTCTTTTTACTCACACAAAACTCCCAGTGATTCATCTTGGAAGTTTGTTTTGCCTTTAGGATTTCTACTTAAGTTCCTAGAAAAAAAAATGGAAATTGAATTTTGGAGACCTTGATAATCAAGCCCCTGTGATTAGACATCGTGTCTGTCCAACAGAATTATAATGGGGCAAACCTTCCGCAGACACAGGTCAGTGCAACTCCGCTGAAATCAACGGTGGCATTTTAAGATGTTCAAGGTATGTTATAGCTGCAAAGTCAAATAATCACAGTTAGGAAGGAGGAACTGAGGAAATTTTAATTTGCCCCCCTTGTAGTGTGAATCAGACTCTACACTGAATACCAAATTGTTAATCTCACTGTTTTGTCCGCAGGGCTCCAACCATGGATTCTGATCATTGTCCTTTGCAACACTCCTACGACCATAAGCAGCTGGATTATACTCATGTTACAGAGAGGGACCTGAGACAAGGCAATTCAGGCCAGCACCTTTCACTGTCCATTTGTTTAGGGCTCCCAGCTTAAAACATTCAGCTCTGGTTTTCCAAGACACAGTCTTATTGGAGTGCCATATTTTTGCCATCCTTCCTATATGTTCAAAGCAGGGGCTGTACAGACAGCAAGCTGATACACAGAAAGCCGGTTGCCCCTGAAGCACCTGGACACTCTGTGCCCTGAGGAAAGCCCTGCTGACAAACGCAATGCCATCCAGCACTCAGAGGTTGCACGAGCCACTGAAATGCTAACGTGGGTCATGGATTTGCAGGACGTAGGACTTATTATTTACACAGCATCCAAAACACTGGCTGTGTCTACACTGTGCCTGAAGCGCTGTGACTAAGGACCCTCTGGAAGGTAAAGGCATGCTGAGGACCAGCACCTGGCACTGCTGTGGACTGGACTGAAGGCCCTCTGAACCCGCTTCAGCCTCTGGCAGATCTCGTCCACCTTCCAGGTTAGCTGGCAGAGSCTGGTCACACCCGGGGAACCACCGCAGAGCAAGGTGGGACTCACGAGGTTTGCCTTGGCATAAGACCGGCGCAGCCTGGTAGGTGCCGGGCGTTTCAGTTTTGCAGGTGGCCCAGCTTGCCTCCAGGGAGCGGCACAAAAACCGGACAGAAGAGAGTCTAGTCTGCCTGCCTGCAAAGTTTCTTCAAAGCCGTACAGCACTGATAGTAAGGGAAATGATCAATACCGAGATTAAGAAATTGCTGCACTTTCCAAAAGCCTATTGTTTCCAAGGACGTAATTGCGATAGTATTTTTCCTCTAGCGGAGCTATGCAAAGGCAGATTATATTTGTTTGGCATCTGCTAAATTTCTAGCAAATTGATCCTGAACTTGGAGCTACTAAAAGAAGGGTTTGCATCATTACCCCTTCCTCTGCACCTGCGCTACAATAACATCTCCTGCTAGAGCCAACACGTCCCTTGCACCAGAGGCCTGCAGAACTAAAGGCAGAAAATACATGTCATCTCCACTGCAACAAGAGGTGTGGGAGCAGTATTTCAGCAAAGGAAAGTCAAATGATAAACCAGCAATCCGGTTTATAAATGCAAAATGATACCTGTGATCAAGCCTTTTAATGTAAGACCCTTGCAATTTCCCTGTGGAGAAATGAGGATTCTCTCCAGTTCATGGATACAGTCAGTCCTGTGAAATCTGATTTCTTATGTCCCCTCCTTGACTCTTCCGTGTTCTCTTTACCTTCTCGTCAGATGACAAGCTGTGATCTTTCCTGGTCAAACTCTGAGCCTCTAAAGATCCAAGCCTTCTGCCAGCATTTCTCCGTACCTCACTTTCTTTGTCACTTTGTTGTCTTCTTTCTTGCCATCCCAGTCCACTCAGGCTCTCTTTTTCTTAAAGACAATTTGATTAGATATCACTCCTGAATTGAACTTTTTGAACAGTATGGAGTATCATCCAGTGGTCCCTACTGGGGGAAGAAGCAGCACTGAACGTGCATTACAGGGTATTTCCCATGTTAGAGAACAGTATCATTTATGTTCAGCTTCCAAGAGGACTGTAATTATTGGTAAATAACATCATTGCCATTTCGTAGAAAGCAGCATGGTGTATGTCAAGCAACATTTCAAGGAAACTCTTATTTGTAAAACCCAGGTGACACAGCCTGGCTTCCAAACATAGTCGCTGCAAATATTTTCCTTTAACTGCTGTTCATGATACAAGTTTTATTGAAGCTGGCGCTTGCATATTAAAATCCTTTTTAAAAATAGTGGAAAACTGAAGAACAAAATATAATATTTTAAATACATATGACAAAATAGAACAAAATTCATGTWTTTTTTAAAACATGGCATATTAAATGTAGTCATAAATATGCACTTCTGACCCAATCTTTCTTTCATTTAGGAAAAAAATCATCCCTATATAATATGAACAGCATGAGTCCTATGTACCATGACAACCCCACTGATAAAGTGATCAAGGACTTTAAACTCCATTTGACTTGTGCTGGTCTTCTGCATGGGGATAGCTTTCTTTGACAGTGCATAATTATATACAGCTTCAGTGTTTCAGCCTTCAGAAATTTCTTTGGTGATGAATAGTTTTGATGTCAGAATCTTTCTTGATCTTTCACGAGCTTTGTTATCACAAAGCCAACATTTAATTCAGGAGATAAAGTCTCTTCTCTAGATCTGTACGAAAGCGTGTATTTGAATCGATTAAGGAATTCAATAACTGTCTCTGGTTGTGCCCTTATTAGGCAATCACACCTTCGATTCCCTGCTTAAATGAAGAAGACCCAAGACTAGCACTGAATGTGTGTTGCCATGTACCTTATCTTACTTACACGTAAGTGAAGAACTTAAACTCATTTCAGATTTGCACCCTTAGAGATGCCCATCCCTACAGTTAAAATAGGTTAGAAGGAACGATTTAGATGTGGTTGCAAATTTGTGCTTTAAATGTTGACAGGCCTCTCCTCTCATCACCACACTTGTTCTTCTATTATCACCTTCTCTCATGGTTCGACTTCAGTGCATGTCTAAATAATGTTGCTGCACCAGTGACAGCACAAGTCTATAAATATGAAGAGTCTCAAATAGGATGGCAAATCCACTGTGCAAATAGTTTCTTTCTTCTCTGTTGACTGTGTTCTGCAACTCACACTAAGTGCTGCACTATCCTTCCATTTAAGTCCCATCAAGCCAGTAAGTCATTGCGCACGGTGAGTACAGGCCTATGAATAACTGGAAACAGGGCAGATGAATGAGTAGTATCAATCCGGTAGTGCTCTCACTGCAGAGGTATTTCCCCCCAAAGAAAAGACGCTTTGGCTTTCCACCCAGGCAGCTGACCCACGGCCCGTGAGCAATGGGGAGAGGGAAGGGTGTTGGCCAAACACCGGGGCACCTACCAGAGTCCCACATGTATCAGACAACGGGTTATGAAGGGCAAAACACAATGATCAACATAATTCAAGTTGTGCAGGAGCTTCTAATGCCCCACTTAGCACTGACGGGCACTATACTGAACTAAATGTGAGTAAAAAGTAACGGGGTGGAAACAAATACAGGCATTTTTATGCTTACTTCTGGCTTGCCTATGATATACCTTTTTAAATAATGGCCTTTGAGAAGAGCATTCTCCAAACCACTTTTTCTTTCTATTTCGTCCTGCAGTGAAGCTCTCCTTCTGTTTTTACATGACTTGCTGAGATGGTAAAATTGAAGAGTCACCGGTTCATCATTATGACTTTATTGTAAAGTCAAACAGAAAGAAAAGACAACCAGTGAGGATGCGAGTCCTTATTTTCACACAAAACAACTGTAGTGCTTTGTAGGAAAGAGGAATAATCAGGCAAGACAGATTAATAATCTGGCAAAGGCAGTAAAAGCGTTCTCACCAATTTATAAAGGTACAGACTCAAAGCCGTATCAGAAAATACCTGACTGTGAGTTCAGTACACCTGTGATCATGCTCCACAGAGCTCTAAATAATAAAAACCTGCAGCTATTACGTTTCAAAGAGATCATAAATTGAGTTGTGCTCATAAATTAAGTTATGCTGGCATCTAAAAGAAGTTTGGGATTTAAAATAAATTGGGTGTCCAAAGGGAGCTGGTGGGTTTTGGGAGGGACTATATCTTGCACAGCTTAGAAAATCCAAGCGCTAATAAGTATATATTAAACACAAATGAGCTATTGGATTAGCATTTATTAAGTACTGAGAAAGATAAACAAAACCGGATGTGTCTGAGTTCTATATTTAAGACAAATTATAGCTATCCACAATGAAAAGCTTTAAAACAGTTTTTAAGGCTTCTCCAAATTCCAAATAACAAAATCTAAAATCAGAGAATAGAGCACCTGGGAAAGCATACTTTGAGATGGTCACTATCTGTAATTAAATGTATATATACATGAACAGATAAATAAGACATGCATAGATAAATATGACATGGAAGATATAAAATAGAACATATTTAAGTTTAATTTTACTGTTCTGTGTAGTTTAAACTGGAAGTCACAATGACTGTAGGCAAAATGAACAAAAAATCATATTTTTTATACTTGCTAGTTCTTGAAATCTAAGACACTATATCTGAGAACGCTTTAAGTTTAGAGAGACATGTGAAGAGCATAGGGAGACTTTCGCTTGGCTTGTTTCTACTGGGGGAAATTTCATTTTATTGACATACAAATGAATGGCAAAAGAAATACTATCAGTAACAGTTTTAATGAAATGCATCTAGTTTAAGTAACATTAATGCAACAACAATATCTCCAAATATTGGCAAAAGCGGCGGAATTAAATGAATAGAGTTAGAGGGAGTTTTCTGTTCCCCATGACATCGCATAAGACAATTAGAGGAGGAAGGTAAACTTTTCATTAGAAATATTGAGAGATGCTTGCAGAGTATGAGCCTTCTTGCACTGTCTTCTTTTCTTTTTTTCGTTACAGATGGGCTACCAATAAAGTGAGAATGAAATAAATTTACTTGATTTTAATCAGGTCTTATCTTTCCTCGTCAACCTCTGCCATAGGGTCCTACAAGTGTAGTTCTGAAGGATTTTTACCAGCATGAAAAACTTTTCAGGGATAAATGTGCRTTTTGAAACATATGAAAACTAGTGGAAGCTACAAGTTGACTGTAGGAGGAATGAGAGATCCAACCAGTATCTGTGAGTTTACCACCTCAAAGAAACAGGGGATTCAGTTAAGATTAATGATCCCCAAGCGGCTACATATGAAACACAGGCAACTCTGCCTGACCTGTGGCCTGAAAGAGGGAGGACTCATCGCTCAAGGCTCCACTTCTTTCCAGTGACCTTCCAACAACAGTTCTGTCCTGAAATCATTTCTATCTCTTGCAATTTTGTGCTTTAGCTGTATTTGACATAAAATGCCAAGTACCGTGACTGAGATTTACTCATGCTTGCAAACGTTGCTTTTATTTGCATTGACTGAATCCCCTTGGGCATCTCTTTATTTTGTCTGTAACAGGACAAAGTACAGTCATAAATATTCATGCTGCTAAAAGGTATACCAAGAGGGAAAGAGTCGTGCATGAGACCCCAAACAGCCCCATCCACATCTTTCAATTGCTTTTGGTTGTACCATCTCTTGGGCTGAAAAGAGAATTCAATCTTTTGCTCCTTGGTTCCTGCCTGGAGCAACAGGAGCATGCCAGTGATGGTGATTTGCTTTAGCGCGTGGACACTTGTCCAATGGAAATGCTGTGAAATCACCAGCACATTTTACATAAGCCACTGAACAGTCATCAGCGAGTAGCAAAAGGATGCCGCAACATGATCGGTAAATAAGTAGGTGAAATTCTGTCTTGTCTGTAGAGATGTTGGAAGTGAAATCTGCTGCACAGCTTGCAGGTTTATATGAACAGTTTGCTAATTAGAGTTGTATAAAATGACAATTTTTCAAGAAAATTTCCACCCTTCATAGCAGCCCAGTGTGAAATCTGATATTTTTTGAAAACCCAACAAATGAGCTATTCTCATACTTTAAAAAAAGTTTCTACAGGCAATCCAATACCACTGCTCAATGCTGCAAATTTTTCAGTACCACCTAAACATTTTTTGCTGCACAGATATTTGCCGGTTTTTGGCAACCTTCAGCTGCTTTCCTCCTCCYTCCCCTGCCTATTCCTGTTGCCCACCAGAATAATGAAAAAAGTGTCAGGAGAGCTCACACAAACTCACTGTCATTTTTTAAGCTGCAAGTAATGACATTCATTAAATGAATGCAATAAAACCTAAAAATACTGAAGTGGGTTCATTCTTTTTGAAAGCCTGGGTATTTTCTGCTGCAAGAAAAATCCTTTCCAGTCACACCCATTGGGCTGTTCATGTGCAGAGTTTGCTGTGGAAATTCCTTTTTTGGGGAATTCTTCCAGAGGATTTTAAAGAGGATGCTTCTGTCTTTGTTACCGTCGCCCAGATGAAACCAGAAAGGTGCGAAAAAGCTGAGAAAGAACAGGAGCCCTATAAAATTCTTCAACGCAGTCTCAGTTCCTATTGCGTSCCTTTTCCATCGCTCTGTTGAGCTCTGCTAACTGAGAATTTCCCCTGTGGGGACAGCCAGAGCAGGAGAGTCTCTTGATGAAGCATCCCTTTCCATAGAGAAAGCTGCCAAGGGTGGATGTGGGATGAGGACCGTTTCTGACCTTTGGCCGGTCCCAAGATCAGGCCAGCCAGAGAAGCTAATTGGGATGGAGCGTATCATTGCTTTTGCCCAGCGTGCAAGCCCTCCCTCTAAGTCAATCTGGATAGTCCCTCTGTTGAAATAATGGAAAATAAAGTATTTTTAATTCTCCATACTTTTAATTCTTTTGTTTATTTATAAAATGCTATTAAAAAAAAGGTATCCTGAATGTGATTTATGCCCAGTGAACTCAAGAGCTGGACTTTAATGGGAACTGGCCTGTGCTGCCTACAAACACAGTAGTAAAGAGACAGTCATCTGGGAGTGTGTGACTGTGTGCACATTCATGTTAGTGTTACTGGTAGTGATGGCAAGCAGCAAAGTGAGTATTTTTAAATAGCTAGTGCTCCACAGTGCCAGGTTTTAACACATAGCCCTCTTGGCCACTTTCTCTTTCCTTTTTAAGCATACAAGCTAAACTCAGGCTAAACTGGGAGCTGCACTGTATTCCCAGTCTTGTCTTTTTTTTGTCTTTTTTTTTTAAATAAATAGAAGTGACCTACATTTGCTAGCTAGGTGGCAAACAGAGTGATTAAAGGGTCAGCTGTGCTGCTTGGGACAAGGAGGGGGAGATCCATGTAATTCAAGAAGACTTGAAAGGGAAGGAAGCAATGGTCTTTAGGGAAAAAGGGAATAAATCTCTTCAGGACACAACTGAAAGCTGGTAATATCCCCAGGGCTCTGCCACAACGCCTTCTCTTAAAGTAAAGGTTGGTTCTCCGTCTCCCTGGCCTCCAAAACTTCTCCTTATTTTTTAAAATGAAATATGGAAAGAATCCTGTATGTGACCCATCACCAAGGGCAGCATGAAACGATGGGGGTGACAAGTCCTTCTTCACTGCCCTTCCCTTAGGAAAGAGGTCACAGGCCATCAGCAAAGATGCCTGAGATGCCCGGTGGGATGGCACTGCTGGCAGGGACTACCTGCGCTGTTGAGGCCAACCGTAGGAAGCAGTAAGGAGATAACCAGCTCTGAAAGACCCTGCTTCTCCTGCCACCACACAGCAGCGGTCACCGAACACAGACCAGTGCCCTATAGCAAACCCAGGACCTGCAGTAAACACTGAAAAGCCAGTGGAAGGCCAACAGAGCAGGGGAGAGAAGCCGTTCCTACCTTCTGGGCCACAAGCAAATCTCCCAGATGGCTGCAGGAAGCGGAGTGTGTGACAGAAAGAGGCAAAAAATACCCCAAAGGTCCCAGCCAACCTGACTTGGAATAAAAAAGTTCCTTTCTATGCCCGGGACAAAATCTTTTCAGTTCAGCTGTTGAGGAAGAGAGCCTCAGAAATGCTTTCCAAGGGCTCCTTCATAAACCCTGCTAAGGAGGCAGGAGTGGGCTGAAGCCCTTGCATTGCTTCACAGCAGTGCGGTGATGGGGTAGCCTACGCAGGAGACCATGGAGCAGAGAAAGGATTATTTGCTTGTTACTATCAGACGATGTTTTGCAGCAGAGTGAAGACCAGGGACCTACTGTTGTAAACACCATAGAAATAAATCTCAAGGCATTTGCCATATGAGTAAAGACAACGCCTGGCAGGTGGCCGCCGACCACAATGGCAGAGCTCGCAGACCGGGGGACGGGGTGTCCTCCAGTTGCACAATTTGGAAATCCAAGGAATTTCTAAAGTAATGAATCACAGATTTCAGCTGGAGTTTTGCCTGAGAAGCTGCAGAAGTTATTTCTTAATAAGAAGGCTGTCCCCCTCATTGGCTGCCAATTCAGTTACCCAAACGAGATGCAGAAAACATTTCTTTCTTATTTTCTCTCTCCATTTTCTCCCTATTTCTTAATCCCATTGAAGAAAGGGGCAAACAGATCAGATGCAACTGCACTTTGGAGCCCTTGCACGCAGTAACCTTTTAGAGCTCAAGGAGCTTTTAAGATGAAATTTGTCGTGACAGCTGCAGGACAGGACCGCAGTGGTCTGCAGAGTCACTGGGATCCTCTCCCTCACGGGTCCCTACCGCAGGTGGGAGAGGTCCCCGGCACGCACATCTCCRGGGTGCTGCTGGACCTCCAGCCTCCTTCTGCACCTACTACCTTCCTCTCCCTTAAATGCCTCTTTTCCCTCTGCCTCAGTCCCCTTTCCTAAATTAACTGACTCGCTATTTTTTAATCTGTACCTTCCTTTGACGAGGAGCTGTCAGCTCTGCTCATTTCAATAGCTCGGAGTGGCAGACTGAGTTTATGCAAACCCGTTTTCTGGCTCCCCACATGGCAGAGCCGCATCTCTCCGGTGACATGCTGCTGTCTGTGGTGGGGATGAGTAATTCTGCCATGGCAGGGGGGCACGGGTGGGACCATGGGTGA
Source organism: Phoebastria nigripes (assembly GCA_035582835.1). NCBI lineage: Eukaryota > Metazoa > Chordata > Aves > Procellariiformes > Diomedeidae > Phoebastria > Phoebastria nigripes. The sequence goes on from JAYKAV010001577.1 coordinate 747,950, forward strand.
CACCTCCAGCACTGCGGGTCCAGGATGCCAGGATGCCACGTACGGCTCCCAAGCTGTTGAGCACGCTCGCGCCCACATGGGGCCGTAGGTGCCGACGGCGCCCGGTTCCTTGCACGCAGCAACCTGCAAGTTGGACCGAGGTGCCAAGAGCTCACATTGGAGCCACTGGGTCAGAGCCGGGACCCACAGGGATCAGGTCTGGGCTCGTCACTTGTGCTGAATGAGCATCCGTGCAGTCACGGTCACTTGCAGGCCTTGGGCCAGCATGGTACACCATCTACATCCTACTTACGTTTTATTGTGGAAGTTATTTTGAACGGTATTAGACAGGGATGTAAAACCTGGGCTTGTTCTCTTATGCAGGAATGAACGTTGTTTTGAGATACATGACAGTAGCAAATTTTTACTTTCCTTACTGATCCAGAGCGCCAAATCCCAGAGGACACCCAGAAGTCCCATCACCTTCAATGAACGTAGCGTGATCTTTCGGGATGTGGCCAAGGACACAAACTGGGACAGTCCTGTGAGTAAGCAATGAATCCAAATAAATAGTGACTCACGGATTTGGCTTTCAGATATTATGTCGTTAGTGAAGCACAGAAAAGGCAGACCATATGTCACCCAAATCAATACAGGTTAACCTTGCCAATAGAAAAGCTATCGAGACTGGGTGCAGGCACAGGGTGGTTGCGGAGGGCCAGTGACAGCACAACGGCTCCCTCTCTGATGAGCAGGACGGTCGTGTGGAGAACAGACCTTTAGCACAGCTCTGGTAAACATGCCCATGGTCAGTACACATCCAGAGCTTCATTTTCCTGTATSCCTTGCAGCTTACCGTACTTGGTGCAACTAAGCTGATATTGGATGGGCTTCTCCTGATGTGCAGTGGTGGAATAAGAGATTGGGACGAGGGCTTTCTCAGTCAGTGTATCAACGTGTGGGCAATTTTTACTGTAACCATGGGGACTATTTACAGCCTGGATACCATGACCCTTATCTTTTTCTGTTCATTTCTCTGCAGCTACATCCTCTACAGGAAAAAAAATAATCTTGTCATTAAGACAGAACCTGTATCATCATGTGTGATTTAATAAGATCAAAATCATTTTGACCGAACGCAGGATGACAAACAAAGTTCTGTTTATGGCGAGATAGATGTAAAGCAGTTGTAGTGGTGATTTAGAATTGATTCGATCTAAGTGCATCTCAAAAAATTGTGAAATAGAATCTACCAGCTAAAACTAATGAGCACAAAACTACATTGATTTGGCCCAGGGTGGACAAATAGAACATCTGGCATATTTGGCACCGATGACACAGCTGGCATTGTTGGACCCGTTTCTGCAGAAGGTACAGATGCAGAAATGGGAGAATTGGTACAAACAGTGCAGATGGAACAGTTGGAACAGATGACAGTGGGCAGAGCTGGCGATGCTGGCACAGGTGTCATAACCTCAACAGCTGGCACAAGTTGTGACAATCCTGGGATTTCTTAGTGCAAGGCACATGTTCATTTTGGCTTTGGCTGCAGAGAGATAAGAGCGTTTTATAATTAGTAAATGTGCCATTTAAAAAAGAACTTTTTTTCCCATCCTTAAGGACATCCACCTCCAACTGTTACAGCCTGGAATGTGGAGCATTTCTGCAAATTACAATTTCCCAGAGAAAGCCACAATTGATAAATACAGATTTAATATAAGGTAATTAGACATTTTTATTCTCATATAGATAATAATCATGAATAGGATTTCTTCATAAGAGGTTTGTTAAAAAACATGGTCAGATCTGTAGCCTGATCATGGAGATTAAAACAAGCTTTGTCGTAAAGCCAAGGCTTGTTTACCACCAAATTGGTGGGCTATATTTTCCAAAAGTGCAATGCTTCACAATAAAACGGAGTTTGATAGAAGCCACCAGGAAGAGCAGGGCACCGGGTGAGCACCGCAGAAATGGTTAACTCTTTGGCTGAAAAATGAACCATACTTAGGGCAAGAATGAAAAAATGGAGAAGCCACAATATTGCCTTTTCTTTAGCAATGCGGCTTTGTTAAACGTTATTGAAAATACCGCTGCTCAGAATCTGATTTTCATCTGAGAAAGCAAATACCTTGCTCTCCCTCGAGCCCCTACTCTGTGAGTAGCTATAACGAGGCAGGATCCTTTGATTCCCATGAAAAGATAAGCAATGAGATGAAGTTGCTTGCCAAGGATTTAAAACAGAAATTAGTTCCTTCTTTTATTTCGGCTGTTAAATGCTGTGGAGAGCAGCCAGGAAGTAAATTTTGCTGAACTCTGGGGCCTGATCCTGCAAAACCTTATTCATGGTTATCTTCAATAGCAGCACAAGCCTGCAATGGAAGGGCTTGCAGGATTCGGCTTCCCTTTTCAGAAGACTTACACCCTGCAGAGAGCTTACTTGTTGGATATATCTCTGAATGTACCTTTTATCATGCTGCTTGCACAGAACCAGTTTTCACCAACCTGATTTCACTGCACAAAGAGACCGTTCGTTGGTAATTTTAATAAAGTGAATTCACAGGAAAGAGGATTAAAAAAAAAAAAAAAGGACAAGACCCAGGATAAACTAATAAAAATACTGAATTGAAAAATATTTAACAGCTTGAAAAACCTCAAATGAGTACRTACTGTTGTGGCTGGAGAGGTTTTTAGTACTCAGCCATTTTAAGCAGTTCTTTGTCCACTGTTTAGTCATGCGCTCCCCTACCTTGCACTGTACTGTGCAAAACCACTAGTTAGTCAGCCACACTTTATATCAAGCGGTAACTACAATTAAACCCTCATAAAACAAAAAGGGACTAGTTTGGAGTAGAGGAAGTCAAAGCTGTGTTGCTCAGCTGTATTCCCAGCTATGCCACAAGGAATGGTGATATTCAAAACCCAGCCTGTAAATGTCCATAAAATTAGGAGTAGGTCCTTTATACTGACGTAGCTGCAGTAACTTTTCTTTTCCAGGTTGCCCAGCTGATAAGCTGTCCCTGGCAATTTAAAACAGGTCTGTTTCCTTCAAGCCAAGTTCAGGTAACAGCTATAGCTCGCCTGTTTTCCTGGACGTGGCCACGCAGCCGGCACCACCGCTTGCACCCGGTGGGGCCCAGGAACACCCTACAGCTGGTCACACAGCCATCCCTTCGTAGCTGTCAGCCACCGCTGGCTGGTCACTACCTGCCACGCGTGAACGGCGGATCYGCAGCAGGAGCCAACCTGAACACTCGGCACGAGGGGAGGGAGACGAGGACTTCGCCTGGGCTGCTGCCTTACTGCTCGCCGGGCTTCTTGAGAAGAAATAAACATGTGGTTTCCTGTGTTTTGTGAGTGCTTTGCTTTCTGCCTTTTATTTAATAGCTGTCTGCAGCCCCAGTGCTTCATAATCTACGGATGTCTCATGAAAACATTCCTCTCTTGCTTCTGGCCGCAAGCTTTTACGACGTGCTTTAATCCCCCCTTCAAACAGTTGCTGCACATGCTGGCTCGCTGCTGTCCCCGGAGAGCTACCGCCAGGGTGTGATATTCCAGCTGGGGTGGCAACTGGGGGGGCGGCAGCTAATCCCCCCTCGTACGCCGGCAGACACACCCCGAAGAAAATTTCTATCAACCTTGGGGTGAGCTTCCTGCCCTTGGCATGTCCTACAGTAAAATGTGGCCATTTGTTCGTGGAAAAAAGGTAACGATGGACGTCTTTTTTTCCTTCTGCTTTGTATATGCAGTGGGTGTCCCTTCATGGTACACAACGACCTTTTACTTTTGTATTAGGTCTTGCATTTTTATTTAGTCTTCCCAAATTTCTCACCTGAGTCCACCGTGTTCTAAAGAGACCAAAGCCTACTCATAAAATTAACTCCTATGCACTGTTTTTATTCCACTTACTTAAACCTTCAAAATAAAGGTCACGTGGGATTTAATTACTGTCTATGACTGGTGCCGCCTCTCTGCACATAGACCATATTTCACCCATCCCCCCGGAAAGGAAGCCTGTTAATCATTCTCAAGATGCTGCTCAGTCATCACAGCTCAACATTTTCTCTTATCTCAACACTCCGTGATTGAGGATCAGTTCCCCAGCAGATATGAATCATTACATCTTCTCCAAAGTCAACACAACTCTGCTGATTGCCTTATTGAGGATCTGGCCCTGTATATTATGGAGGCAACATCTCCATGAAATTGATTTTGGAAGCAGAAGTGCAATTTTTCTAATATGATTAAAGCACACGCTGTTGCGACAGCAGGTACAGGTTGGACATTGAGTTAGTAAATAATGAGTAATGGCCCTTTGTACGCTCAGGCACCAGCCTCAATAATCCCCACTGTGCATGGCATGCTCTCCCAGTACCATGTAAATCTGTTTGTCTGGGTACTGGTTCAGGATCAAGAAGCCTGCTCCACCACAGAGCAGGCTTCTTGTGTAACCTGGAGCAAATCTTTTGTCTCCATGCTATTCCCGGTGTGTGAACCTGGGAAAACTTCCAAATTCCTGGGTCTGGCTGGCTACCCCAACCCACTGGGACAGGACACCAATACCCACTCGTCCTCTTGCCTTTGCTCCACTTCTGCAAAACAGAAGCCTGGGCGTAGCAGCCGCAAGGAGCCATGGTGTGCCCCGGGCAGGTGGCTGACCCTGCCTGCCTCAACAGCCAGGGAGACCAGCTTTCCAATTTCCAAAAAACCCCATACATAGCTTTATTAAACCACCAAAATAGCCCTGTGCCCCCACTGGGTAACACTGTCTTCTTACTACTTCTCTCTCTTCCTCATACCTTTGCTACACTAAGTCTAACACCCAGAATAAAAGGAGTAGTGTCTTCATTTACAGCCTGTGAAGTACCCAGAGCCTTGGAGTCACTGCAGTCACAGTAAGCGTAACAGTCACCAACTAATCATTTATGAACAGAGTGGCACTAGTTTTTGCTGTAATTCCATACCTTACCTTGAATTGATTCCTATATTGATGGAGTTAATCCAACTTTCTAAATGAATTTTTAACCTAATTTCTGTTCATTGAAATGATGAGCTCTCTTTCATCTAGCAGTGTAACTTCTTTGCTATATCAGAAAATTGTCTAGGTTCCCCCCCCCCCCCCAGTGTTTTATGTAGATCTTAAATTCAAATCTGGACAAAGCTGTTGCAGGCTCTGATCCAAAACTCAATTAGGTCAATGGAAGTCTCTCCTTGGGCTCTGAATCAGGGTATTTTCAAGATTATCTGCTCCCCACATCATTTCCCCAGGAGTGGTCTAGGTGCTTAGGCTGCACGCTGGGTATCTTCTTGGGGCCCTGGAGAGAGGAAGGTGACTCACTTCTCTCAGTCCAACATTAATCCAGAGTAGTTGCGCTTTCATCCAGAGGTACCTCTGGCTTCTTCTCTGAACAGTTTATGGAGTTAATAATCAGGAATTAACAGCCTGGGCCCCGAAACACACTCTCCTGGCCCGCAGGGCAGGTGTGCTTTTGCAGCAAATTCCCAAATTCTGGAGGTCCATTGCCGACCGTTTTCACTGCAGGCTTCAAGTGGGAGCCGGAGAGGCAGGTCTGCCTCTCTTTCCTTGTCCTGGGTAATCAGTTAGGTCCATTAGCGGAGCACGTGCACATGTGGATAACCTCCAGCAGCGAGTTGCATCACTGGAGTTAGCACTATGCAAATGCTCAAGAAACAAATGCTGGGGCCTTTACACTGCGCAAATTTAACTCCATAAATCGCCTCAAAGACTTCAGTGGTGCTGTTTGCTGAGCAAAGTACTGTTCTCCTGCATGCTATCAGAATACGGCCCTAAGTGCTTTCCTGGACTAGGGCCCAATACCTGTACATTCGCCTTGGAAGATAAAATAGGTAATGATATATAGGGCTGGGTGAGAGTCATCTCATTACATCGTCTGCTTTTTCTTGGCTACTGCAGGTTTTCTGATGTGGCTGTGGCTGAGAGAGGACAAACGTCTCTGCAGGTTCTGTCTTGGGGATTTACTGGGCTTTGTACACTCAAGAACTGTACAGTATTTTTTCCAGTCTAGACTGGACCTTCCTTTCCGATCCAAATATGAAATTTCAGTATTGGGTCTATTCATGCACCCCAAACCGCATGTCCTGGCTCTTCAGAGGTCTAATTCCATCTCACAGTAGCTGCAATCACTTTGGGAAAGACAGCCTCATTTTTGTCTCAGCGTTGGGTTGTCTTTGTCATCTTAAGCCTGTGCGACCAGCCTCCACTTTCATTCTAGGTGGCCCTTTTCACTTGTAACCTGAGAATACAAACTTGCGAAGTGCAAAGCCAGCTCCAGCACTCTCTCACTCCTTTCAGATATTAGGCACAGCTCTGTATTTCATTTCAGTTGATGAGCCTGGGCAGGGTTTGCACAGCCTCTCCTCCCTGGTCCCTGCAGAGGAACCTTCTCCAATGAGGAAATGCACTCACTGTTATAAATGGCAGTGCAGAGCATGATAAAAACCGGTGATGCTTGTTTTGTCTCACTGGAATATTCTTTTATTCGCTTTCTGGTACCCAGCACACCAGGATCTTGGATGAAGCACAGTTTATTGAGATTTCTGGCACTGATATTGCTGAATTATGTTTAATTCAGCTCCACAGCCACAAACCCTCAGTGCAGGAGGGCTACACATGAGGCTCCACTGCCTTCCAGTAGGTTTCTATATTCTTTGGTCTTTTCATCTGCAACACTCCCTTAAAAGCAGCTGATGTTCAGACAGTGTGTAAATCATTAGAATAACCTCTTTGGGGCTACTCATCTTCGGCGTTTTGGTAGCCGTCCTTACAGTGGAGTTGCTTCTTACTTGTGTTTTCAGGTGTTCATGTATTTTTAAGCAATTGTAGCCTGAAGTGGGGTCCTGATTCCGGGCCCAATACTTCTGCAATGCCTGTTGCACAGTTATTAACAATACTAATAGCAATACTAATAGCTTGCTGCTGAAGGGGAATTGAGTTCCACACACCATCGGTATTAGAAAATGGGACCACTGGTTTCCTGTAGCCGCGATGATTTTGTACCTATAAGCAGCACAAAAGAGCAGGTTTCCTGGAAGGGAAAGGTGAAAAGGATCAACGGGGCACTGAGGGGATGTAGAATCTAAAAGGACAGTCTGGGGGGAAGCCTTTCCTGGTCTGACAGAAAATAGCTGGAAATCACTTCTGTTTTGAGGGAGAGGGAAAGGGAGCAGAAGAGGGGGAGAGAGAGGAAAAGGAAAAAGGAAACAGAAAGGGAAAGGAAAAGGGAAAGTGGAAGGGGAAAAACAGGAAAAGCAGCTTGCTAACAAAACATGTGTTTTACTCCAACTTTTGCAGGATTACTCTTTGAAATCAATGAGATTGACCGATCAAGGAGACAGCTCTCTATTTCACAGGACCGCAACCCAGAAGCTGGCAGTTTAAGAAACCAAAGGTTAAAGGGAAGCAAGCGTTTGGATAAGAAGGAGAAGGAACAGCTGTCTCCGACGTGGGAGGTGATCAGCACATAAAAATGTTTGGTGAAGGGGCACAACACCAGCACCTGGCAGGGGCAGATCCTCCTAATCCCCGCCAGCAGCTGGCCGCATGCATCGCCCCGTGCCCCGAGAAGCCCTTGCTGCAGTCGGGGCTTCCTGGCACTGCCGACCGGGAAATTTAAAAGGCTCTTGTGAACCTCCCAATGGGCCCATGGAAACACTTGCCCCTGCAGCCCAAAGCCCTGCAAACTTTCCCTATCCAGGCAAGCTATTCCTACCAGCTTTCACTATGGGTAGACATCGCAGCTTTCAGCTTTCTCATACCTTTTGCTAATTATGTAAATAGACCATCTAATTTACTTCTGTCATAACCACCCACTAATCAGTATGTGTGCCAGTCTTGGAGATACAATTCGTGAGACTGGAGGACACATGAAAGGACAAGGCTGCACTCACCATGCAAGTGTCTCTTCCTTCCACTCACGCCTGTTGTGCAGCATTTGCTTGCGGTGCAGGACATCCACTTACATCCACTGCCTTGGCAACAGTCTTGATTTGCACCGCCATAAGTCAGGACCCACTGAATTTGCATGAGAAAATACATAATTATGTGATTTTATATCTTCAGATACCTTATCAGCCAAAATTTCTAAGTTCTTATATACTTAAACACCAGGAGACCAAGATTGCACTGAAGAGGCACTTGGTGTTAATTAACACTTGCTCTCTCCTATCAGCCCTGCCTGTTTTCACAGAACAGGAGCTTTCTTCCCAGCTTCCATGTGTGATCACATCCAGTGCCGTACCCTGACTCTGTGTTCAGCAAACCTGACAAAAACCTGTGATCCCAGACTTTCGCTCCAGTCTGTGCATATTCCACAGGCACACACACGAGATCTCCAGAGCCCTCACCGTAATGCTTTCCTTCATTGCATGCTGAAACCACAAAGAAGCATCTGAACAAGGAACGTATTCCTATGAGACATCTCCCCTCATGGAGGATAATGGAGATGAAATTTCACAGGAAAAAGAAAGGGTCTTCTCTGAATCCAACTGAAGTATCCAGGGCAGTCACCCATCAGCAAAAAAATTAACAAGAAACTAGTATCTGTACAGTTTCTGTTACTTTTAATGTAAAAGAAGCAAAATAATCAAAACTTGATTTTTTTTAGACCTGGTTGAGCTTAGAGTGTAATAAGTAGCTAGAGAAAAGCTCAGCAAGTCTGATATGGTTGTTACTGAAGAAAAGCCAGTACAGAACCCCGTGAATTGTCGAGGCAATTCTGTATCCATAACCAATGCCATCATGCTGGCAGGCATGTTTTTGTTAGGCTGTCACGTCTACATCAGTTCAGAAGTGGTGTCAGATATTGCCACAACAAATTCTCTTGTTATAAAAAATCGGGGTGCATATTTTTATAACATTAATATATAATACATAAAATGGTTGGGATTCATACCAGTTGGCACTCAGTATAAGAGTCTTGTTTTGGCTGGTATATACAGCATATTGGGAGAGGAGGAAATTTGCTTTCTTTGCAAACAAGATGACTTTCCACAAATCAGAATTCTTCCCCTCCTGTTGAATATTGCGGAGGCTTTTCACAATTGAGCGGAACAAATTTAGGGCTGTAAGTAATTGAGAATTGGCTGCTTGCAGACAGGAAAAAAGGAAGACAAACAAAATGTCACAGTGATTATTTTTATCTCTGTAAAGTGTGTGAAATTAATTTATGAAAGCAACATTTTTGCCCTTTTGAAAGTATATGCACACAAGTTAGAAGTCTGGGTGGTTCTCTCCAGGCTACCAGGAAAGCAAAACATGTACTGTATATCTGCCCTTTAATCTAGCAGATCTTTATTTGCAGATCTGGCTGTGCATCATGTTTCTGTATCTGTGCTTCTGCCAAGTGCAGAACCAGATTTGGTTCTTAGATATACTGGTTCAAAGCTGGAGGAATCTCACTGGCTTCAGCATACACTGCTGAAGGTGGAGAGGAGAAGTGGGCATCCTCTCTGTTTCGCCCCAACCTTTTCTGTCCATATGGAAGTCCCTGCCTGCATGGAGTTTTGCTGCTTAGGTATTTTTTTTTTAGGTACTACTAGGTATTATGCCCATGGTTGGACAGATGGGAAGAAATGAGGTAATGCTCACAGGAGCTTAACCCCGTTGTCTTGAACAGGGGCTCGTCCCTAGTGTAAGACTATTCACTTTACCTAGTCACTCCACTTTGATAAAGCTGTGAAAGCAGAATTGTTGCCCCATGCCATGTCAGCACAGTATGTTACCAGTCATCGTACTAAACCATCCTAGCCAAGGTCATTAGGAGGACCTTAAATTCAGGGATCAAACTAAGTAAAACAGCCCAAAGTAGCAGATAGGTCAGTCTGTACAAGCTCGGTCTATGTAAGTTGACACTGGCTATCTGGGGAAGGAAATGTTCCAAAAGCCAGTTTTCACAGCGTGAAACCCAGAAAGGGCCACTCCGGACAACGGTGAGGAGGCGAGGAAGCTGCTTGCTGGGAATGCTGAGCTTCCTTCTGTCCTCCTTGGAGACTGCCCCAAGCTGCTGCACGGCTTTAAATACTCCTCCAGGGATTACCCTTGGAATAATGTAGCCTCATAAGGTCAAACACAAGTAGAACTGTTAGTGGAGAGATTTTAGTCTGGCCTTTTAAATGGCAGGTTCTCTGCCACAGGGGAGGGGTGGGAGAAGGGGTTGCACTTTTAGGTGAAGCTCACAGAGAGAATACCAGATGTGCTCCTCTGGGGAAGAAAAACTAAATTACAGTGCAGAAGGTGATCCAGCATTATACGCCTCTTCTTCCTCTTTCCCCTACCCCATCTGCTCCTCAGCTTTGCCTAATTATTTTCCTTTGTCCTTAAAATTTCCTGCAATTTCTCGTCTTTCTCTAGACTTATACGGGTCTTTAACCTTCCACTGACCCTTGAAAAGATCTTTTTTTAAATTATTCCCACCCTGCCCCTAATGCTATCATCTACTAATTCCCATCACTTGTAAAATAATGCTCCAAACTCTGTAGAAACCCCATTGTACATATTGATGTACTGGTACAGTCGGTGGTGGCTCTAACGTTTTTTAGCTGGTGGGGAATCTCAGCAGAAAATTTTGTAATAGACTTGGGTATGTGTGTGTGAGTGTGTGTGTGTACATACATTACCAAAAGTTTAAGACAGAAATACCATACAAAACAAGAACAGCACAGAACATTCATTATCGATATAACACTATCAAGGTGAGAAAGTTTAGATCTCGTACGATGGAGAATAGAAAAAGTGGCCATTATTTTGTAAAGGACCTTGTAGGTTTCTCCTGCCTGCCCCTTTTCAGGCTCACCCTGTCGCTGTGAGCTCAGGGATAGTCAGGGAAACCCCCACTGAGGGCTACTGTGCAGGTACCATGTGCCTCCTCTGCCGGGGTGTACAGCCTCTCCTGGTGGGTCACCATGCTGGGCTTGGCTCTAGAAGGGGCAACATCTGCACTTCATGCATGAGGGAAATAAGTCTCAGAAAGATCTCACCAAAGGCTGTGAAGTTCTGATGGGGATGGACCAATTGTCCCCATGGTAAGAGCACAGATACTTGTCTGTTTAAAAAGTGGAATGCGGAGCATAAGATGGACCCAAAGGCAGCATCAGCTGCAGGCAAGGGAGGGAGATGGTGGTCACCAAGGTGCTAGAGAGCAGCCTTAATGGTTTGCAAGATGCATGAACTGCAACTGCCAGCAGGGTTAGAAACTCAGAGAGATGGGGATGAGGATGGGGTGGGCACAGATTAAGAAGAACTGCCAAGCCTGCATACTCTAAGTGGCAAAGACTCATTGCTCTACACGGTGACCTTCACATCCCCTCCCTCACTCTAGTTAGTGCTCCCTCCATGAGGAACTCCACTGAGACCTATTCACCGACCAAGCTGTTATTCCAAGTGATCCAGGGAACCAGAAACCAGCCCATCAGGAGGTCAATATTACCATTTATTCATGCCTGTGTCAGAAAGCTTTCTTGCCCTCAACATTTTAAGAAAGGAGGAGGGCAGCCTTAGAAGAGTACTGTTCATCTTTCAGGGCTGCTGGTTGGAGAATTGTTTCTGTACCAGTGTTGTCACTGATTTGCACCCTGAGTTTGGTTACATTTCCTAAACCTTTTGCATGCTCATTCCACCACTGGTAAAGTGAAACCACCAATACTTGCCCATCTGCTCTATCAATAGGCACAAGAAACAGTAAAAACATGAAAACTGTAACATAAATCCAAGTCCTCATGTGAAAGCTCTGTAAACATTAGCTATTACTGTCTAAAAAGATTAACCAAAGAAATGTAATCCAAGTGCTAACAGGAATAAATCTATCTAGGCTTGGAGATTATGCAAAGTTTCCTAGGATTTTCTAAATACGCCTAAATTCAGAGTTCGTTACCAGTTTGCTGTCTTAATTAACTAGTCTATTGAGCAATAAAATGCAGGAAGGTCTTGCCAGGAGCAACCACCAGCTACTGAAGGGCATGTTACTTCGGGGAATCAGATGAGGAAGTTGGGTGCCCTGGAAGCACTCCTGCATGTCATGGCATTTGATCAAAGCAAGTTGTAAATGTTCTGCTTCATCAAATGATAGCTTCAACAGAAAGCAATCCACGCAGCAGGAGAGATAACCAATATAGATTTCTGGATTTGTTATTTCTTTTTTTTATATTTGTTATTTCTTTCATGTTTGTTTTTGAGAGCAAAGGGTTGAGAAAGCCTTTAAAATAAAAGGGACTTGGTGGTGTGTTTTCTGAACCATAATTCAAATTCTGGCTACTTGTTTTCTTGGAAAAAGAATCAGTGAATTCTCTCTTCACTCTCCATTCTTTCAGCTAGAGGCATCTCCAAAACTTACCGGGAGAAGAGATGCTCCTTAAATAAGGTAACCTATTACTAGCACCACGTTTCCAAATATAATATCCCTATTGTCTTAATTGTGTTACTATGGTGGCCAATTTGGAATTGGATGGAAAAGCTTTTGGAGGTTTTCCATGCCAGATTCCCTGCCTTGAACGTGGAGCAAGCTTAGTTTGCTAATTATAACTGAGGGCTTTTCCAGACACCATGCCCCTTCTAGCCAGAATGGGTATGATGTCGGAGTTTCGATGGCATGACTTCATCTTGCCACATGATGCCACATGCTTCTTCCAAGGTGAAGCAATCTTCACATTCCTGGACACGAGCAGTGTGTAAACTAGTTTATGCCAATGTCATGGATGCTCTAACAACAGGGGAAATGTATCAGATTTAATAATTATGAGTCATCTCATTCCTAATAATAATAACTGAAGTTGGAATATTGAAAGTACTCACATAGACAAGGTGAACCTATGTATGATTTTGGGTTGCTGAGTTTGGTTTTTTTTTTCATGTCAAAAATTTAATTTACCTTACCCCTCATGAATGTACCTATTATGCTCTTCCGCAGCCCAAACCCTGCCATCCTTACTCGCAAGACCTCTGTCTGGTTCCAGGTCTCTACCGAACCCCAGCTGCCAGTTGTTCTGCACAGTTATTTTGTGCTCTGCACAAACCAGGGTTATAACACAGAGTAAGTAATACATGGACTGATACTTTCTTCTGGATCCCGGTTGCATTTTGGAGAGTTAAATTACAAGCAAACGTAAGGCCAGAGACCTTAATTTTGCAAGCACTGTGCGCCACCACTCATGGCCTTGGGATTACCCCAAACTGCTTCAGTGCAGAGTCAGTCACATCAGCTGAAATCACCTTCACCCCTGATTTGTGCTCACTTACTGCCAGGGGAGAAGGGGGAGTACCAGCTCTTCCACCCCTCGCAGAAGAAAGGTGGAAGCAACCAGCGGGGATTGGTGATACTTTTGACCTTTTGCAAGGTAAATGTGTGGCTGTGGTCTCCCTTCTGGTGGCAAGCTCAGCTTTAGCAGGCGCACCGCTTTCCACAAGTGGGAGGTTAGTTTCCTGTCTCAAATCCCAAACTAATAATATTTCTTGCATGAAAACAGTAGGGAAGATTAGGGCTTAGTTTGATAGATGCAACTTATCACCAGCATTGAGACCTCTCTCAAAAGAATCTGAAGAGTTTTGCCCTGGGGTAATAAACCTGATAGAGAGACTTAAAAATGTCCATCATCACTGAAAGTACATTTAACTGAAACACTGGATTTTTGTTGCAGAAAATAAGGATGTTGTTATTAAAGCTACTACAGAATATATACAGTGGATGAAGGGGTTTTTTTGTTTCTTTGCTTTTTGKTTTTTTGGGGGGGGGTTGTTGTTTGTTTTTTTTTTTAAGTGGTGTTTGCCTACCTACAGTTGCAACTATGTCCTTTGGAATACATAATGTAATGTGTTGCTGCAGGAGCCCAGATACTTCAGTTATTTTAGGGCAGTTATGTCAGAATGAAAGGGGAAAAAAAAACCCTCTCAGTGCTTTACATTTAAAAACTACTGGCATGACATGTGCTAATTCATTAAAAAAAATCTCATTCATCAAAACAATTCATTTTTTGTTTGAACAGGCTGAATAAACAATTTCTTACTGATTTAATCCTGGCAGCCTTTCTAGCGACAAGTGGCTCCAGTTCATGTACAAGCACCACAGTGTCCTTAAGTATCAAGAACAAATTGGGTACATAAAGGACATTTAGTGATCACCTCTGCATGACTGCCCAGCATTCCCACTCGCCTTTTTCTCCCCCTTTTTTCATTATTTTTCTATTGTAGCAAATGCCATTAAAATCTTGAGTTTATCAGAACATTCTGAGAAACATCTGGGCTGGATCCTTTCTTTTCTTTCTCCTGCCAATGATGGGCTGACATGGCACGAAATGTTGTCCTGAATCAGCACTAGATTGTGTACTTTCACAAAAGGTCACAGAATAGTGCTGGAACAGTGAACAGCCGCTTGGAAATGTGCTTACTGTAGAGCTCACTCTTGTGAAAATAGAGGAAAACTTACAATATTTTCAATACTTTGAAATGTATACATTTGTTTTGATTATTATTTCCTTTTTCAATCAGCCAGTAAGCATAAAGGCAAAATCTCCAAGCACCATGATGAAGAATACATGCTAATATCCAACAGCTACGTGGGTGTGTGGCAAAAAAATAAATACATTAAAAATAAATGAACATCTAGTCCACTTGCCCTGAAGCGGTCAGGCAGTTGGATTAGATGATTGTTGTAGGTCTAGGCTAGTCTAGTCTTGTCTAGTTTAGTTCTGTTCTGTTCTGTTCTGTTCTATTCTATTCTATTCTATTCTATTCCGTTACAAGTCACTTGGTTCTTCTCTGAGTCAGGTCCAGTCAACCCGAGATGCACCACCTCTCACACTAAGTGGTTGTCTGTCTCCATACTCTGAACTTCTGAATGGGTTCCTCAGTTCGGCACTATTTGGCTACTCACTGCACCATTTTTCAGCACAGTTTTGCCTTGAAACTGCTATGAAAAAATGGCATCTTATACTTGTTTCTTTTGCTGATATAGCCATGGTACCATTTTAGTGATGAACAGAAATTTTTCCTGTTTTTTGTGAGGGCAAGTTCTGAAGAGCGACAGCTTTCGTGTAATGGGCACCCGGGCTGTTTTCCGTTTGGTGCACCAGCCATATCACCATTAACCCTCAAATGACATATGCAATGCCTAACTCTGTCTGTGAAATACACACAGCCTATTCCATGGTGACTGGGAGCCAACACAGGGAGAAGCAAGGAGACTTGGTCTACTTGATTGGTAGTATCCACAATGAAATGGGAGCCAGCAGAGGCTGAAATGGAAAGTCAGCTTATTTCAGCTAACAAGAACCAGGAAAAAACTGATCTCTTCTTTCATATTCTAGGCTATTTTTCAGGCTTGACCATTAACAATGACCTTTTTTTATCTTGGCAGATATATTTTATCAGTATGGATAAATACAAGAGTTTTTCATATCCATCTTACTAGTCAATTTTCATCAGAAGATTCCACGTAGCAGCTTATGAGAACACTGATAGGTAGAAATGTAAACCTTTCAGTGGCACCCAGCACTTAATTTTCCCCTCACAGACCAGGATTCGGGACTTTCCCAACTAGAAACATATCAGCTTAAACATGGGTTTGCCAACAACAGCAAAAATTAGGTTACAATTTCAAGAATTAAAATAATTTTCCTACAAAATCACATGTAGAACTAAGATTTTTTCTAGAACTTCCTCATGTGTCCTTGCTGCACGTGTCCTTAAAAACTACACGACCTTGAGCTGAGCAGTTGGTACTTGTATTAGTCAGTACTTCCAAATATAATTCTCATCTTTAAGAAGAAATCCCACCCTGTTTTAATGGGAACAAATTGAAAAACCAAGTAACAAAAAAAACCCTTGAAAAAGCTCAGCTCTGCCCCTCCTGGGTATGCTCTAAGCTTAGATATCCTCCTCTCCTCCTCTTCCAAGTGCACACAAGGAAAGAAGGGAGCCTGGCTGTTACCGAGTGATTTACAGAAAATCAAATCGACATGTGAGAGTTTCCAGAGACTTTTAAAAACATTTAGTTGCATATGTTCAAATGAAAGCCCGTGCAGGGTTTTTTTGGTTTGGCTGAGTGGTTTTTCCATGAAAGTCATTTAAAGCTGATGGTTGGAGCCACTTTTATTTTTTAATTAAAGCTTAATGATGGTGGAAGGCAGGGAGGACTCTGCCAGCCTGATAAAAGTAGTATGGATGAATCTGTCCTACTCATCACAACATGCAAGCTGCGTGCACTGGGCAGTCTGCGGCACACATTGGGTAGTTGTCACCGTTATGCTGCCATTAATCTTACATGGGGAAAACCCCCAGGACTGATTTTGACCTCACGGTCTCCAATGGTCTCCAAGCAGGAATTTAACCAGGGGAGAAGAGAACAGCAAAGTGGCGAAGGCAGAGGGGGGAATGGAGCCAAGCAGTCCAAGTTCTTCTTATAGCCTGGAAGGAAAGACATAAGCTTTAGATCTCATGCCTCACAGACTCATGGCACAAAACCATATTTTCGTGGAATATTGGTGGGGGACTGGCTGCAGCACTTTGAACTCTTGAGAAAAGCAAATGTTAGGAGAGAGATTTGACCAGTCTGCCTCCAGACTTTTTAGGGTCCCCAGTAAGAAGATGAATACATGTTACACCTTCTAGGGGATCTGCAAGCAGAAGGCAAGCAAGGCTTTGGAGTATTGTTTTCACTGAGTATTAGGGAGGACACTTAATGTAGTCGGAGAGCTTCCACCATTTCAGAATTAAAAAGTGGGTCCCGCAACTGGATGGGATAAGGCTTGCGTTCCTGTGTTTCCCCATCTCTTTCCTCTCTGCCATTCCTCCTCGGAGCAGGCTCGATTCCTTCTTATCTCACTCACAGYCAGTTTTGCACACAACATTTCTTCTTCCAGTTTGCATCTTTTTGTCCTCCTCTTCTTTTATTCTCAAGCTTCCCCTTCAACCCCAGCTTGCTTTCTGTCCCACATCACCTCCCCCCATCTCCTACGTCCTCCTTCTGCTGCTGCGGGACCAAGCAGTGCCAGAAAACGTCCTCCTCTGCCATGGGCGGAGGTGGCAGCTTTAGGAGGGCTGGTGGGCCCTGGAGAGATTTGCAGTGGTGACTCCTGCCTGCCTGCCTGCGGGAGCAGAGAGACCCAGCACCGTGAGTCTACTCCCTTTGCATTTGGAAGATTTTTTTGGGTAATAGTGGGAGGAATTAATTCCTTAGGAAACATCTGTTGCCATATAATATTGGAATAAAGCAGCAAAATGGGAAGCTCCTCACCTCGAATTGTGTCACTTTAAAAGCCGCCACTCCCAGTTTTTGCAGCAAAACAAAGAAGGTCTTGTTGGGGTAGTGGGCACCACTTCCCCTGCAGCTGGTGCTGGAGGTGGAATAGCTTTCCTTGCCAGTTGTGGGCTACTTCACAGATGTCCTTTTGTTCCCCTTTCACACTAGCCACAATTTCCTCTTAAACTTTAATCCTCTCTCCGTTTCTAATGTATGCAAATATATGCCAAAAATCAAGTCGGAGATACAAGACAGAGCAAGTTATTGGGGTGGGGGYGGGAGGGAGGGAGACGAGGAGGCAGTGGAATTTCTTTGTTAGTATAAATGTTTCAAGGATCAAAACTGTTTAGAAAAATATCTGAAAGCAAAGAGCGAAGCGCCTTTATTATCCATGCTAACCTGAGAGAATGGGGAACAGCTGAATTTTCTATACTGCACAGTTTACATGAAAAGGGCTCTCAGAGCAAGGAAGAAAACGTCCACTTGTCCTCCCCGCATGCCAGGTTTCAGCCAACGCGCTGATGGAGGAGAGGCTTTCCCCCTCCTGGGATTCCTCAGGATTCCCAGTTTGCCTCCTCCTAGGTCCAGGCCAGCAGCACGCCTCACCTCCTATGGCTGCTCAAGTCGCACGAGCAACTGCTTGGAGGAACTAGTTCCCAAAAGAAGCAGATACACACGGTCATCTCCAGCAAGACATGAAGAGCACGGAGAAATGCCTGAAACATAAGCAAAAGAAATCCAAACTGAACCGAAAAAAAAAAAAAGACAGAAGCATTAAGTGCTAGTCAAGCGGGAAAATCTTTCTGGTGGCGTGTCCAAGGGCCAGGCCAGTGATGCAGGAGCAAGTCAGGAGATGAGAGACTGGTTCCATCGCTGGCTGCCATTACCCTGGGTAGCTCGTATACCTCCTCACTTCTCAGCATGTAAAACAAGGCTTTGGATGCTGGAAACTGTGAAGTACTTGAAGACCTATTCAGAAAAATTAGGAGATTTTTATTTTATCAACCCTGAGGGAACAAAAGGGAAAACAGTTATATTGGGTGCCCACAACCTCTACCTTTCCACCTTCTGAATGGAAACAGTTTCCTAATGCCCCAGCATACCAGCCAAAACTCACTGCCACCATCAGTGTGTGCAAACCAGTTGCATTCGATGCATTTCTGTCCCCTCATCTTTGTGCAGTGCTCAGTTTTCCTCACAAAACAGAAAATTAAGGTAACTGCTGAGAGTTAGGGCTTTTGGAAAGGAAGTTTCCTGTGCAGTTCACACACATCTACTCTGTTCTTTGTGTCCTCATTTCCTTTTAATGACGCCCGCTTCTCTCTGTCCTCCTCACCTTCCTCTCACCCCCTTCCGTTCCTTCGGTCAACCTTCTCATCTCCACTTCTCCTGCCATCATGTTCTACTATTCTACTGTCTACCAGACTCTTTCTCTTTCCCTCAGTCCCTTAAGTCCTCCACATTTGTGAATATCATGTTAAAAAAAAACCCTGTGCGACCTAACTTGTAATTTTGAAAAGCTCAGTAGTAACCTTTTGATAGAAAGGGACCTTTTGGTCCCAGAAACATTGGGTTCTACTAAGGAATATGGAAGAAGAGGGGGAGATGAAAAGCCTGGTTTAAATTGGTTGCTTGTTGGTTCAAACTGAAAAACATACACCAGGAGGTCTCATCTTTGAGTCCTTTGTGCAGAACTCAGCATGGCAGGGGAGATTTCTGTATGAAATGGTGCATACCTATATGAAGAAACGCATGTGTACAACCAAGACACCATGCTGTTGTGGTCTCACTGGGTGTTAGGTGTCCCCCTCTAGTTCCATCACATATAAGTCTACTACGGTTCCCTCTTGTTCCTATCCTGTTACTGCCTCAGGCTGTCAAGGTTGCAGCATGAACACCCACTGCTAGCAGCTTGGGAGTGCTGGTTCAGTCTCTACAGGGCTGACACAGCAGTTGTCACTGGCATGGGATCATCTGAAATTTAAAGTGCTGTGGGCCTCAGGCATTTAGCACGTGCTTTTGCTGGCCAAAGGAAACATGAAGCCTGCTGGCCAGGATGTATCTTACTAATCTCCTTCTAACAAATTTATGGATAGCAATCTCATGAAGGTTTTCATTAGACTCATCTATTAACTTGTGAAGCTATCCATTTCAATCCAAGAATCTAGATTATATTAAGATTTTTATGTAGGTCCATCAGATGATATCTGAATGTCTCAGCATCTTTAATGTAGTCATTCATCGTGAATGTCTCAGTGAGGTAAACCAGTGCTATCGTTTCTCATTTTCAGAAATGGAGAATGAAGGTATGGAGGGTTAAATTGCTTGCCTGATTTAATCACCCATAGGAAGTCTGTGACAGCTCTCTGAATTGCACCACCATCCCCACCTCTTCCATGAATCCATTCTGGTTTCTTAGACAAAAGGCACAGGCAGACCTTGTGGATGCAAAATTAAAATTATGCTTTTTAAAAAACTACAGATATGAAAAATGTTTCAGATAATGATAACCAAGGGAAAGGGTCTAAGCCTGACTATGAATGCCAGATTTGAGGGAAAAACTGCCAGAAATTAAAAAAAAAAGACCAAGATTGATAATCTATTTCAAGTATATGTCTCTTGTGTCTATAGGTATCAATGTGCTGGTGTGCAAGACCTCTCCAATATCACACACTATGTAACTTCTAATTTTGGGTCACTCACTTGTTCTGAGTGACCTGAGTTCGTCAGAAGATGTTTTTGAGGTAGACCAGGGTAGGAAGAAGGCGCGGTTGCTGTTTTGGATGTTCCTCACTCCTGCTCTAATGTTCCCCTAATCCTGCTATGGGCTAATGCCAGTCAGAACAATCATAATATTACCTGGTCTTGTAAAAACCATCTCCACTCTATTCAGGGAGGAAAACTACGGATCCAAGACTTCCATACAGAAGCCTACAAGAGTTTACTGAAGGCTTGGTAGCTGCAAGGTCCACCTGAGTTACATTCGCATATAAAGGCCATAAATAAAGCCAAGACCCAGCAAATAGATGTTCTCATCTTGAAACTCACTCATGACAAACTTTAAACTCTTGAGTGAGATTTCTGACGCTGGTACAAAAACCTCTAGGCCCAGTTCTTTGTTGGAAGACCAACTCCAGAGACCTGTCTAAAACCCAGAAAACAACTGAAGAAACAAAGGTATGTGGAGTAGATCTTGATGCTATTCTTGAGGGGCAGATGAGCAGTTTCTAAGGTAGCTGTTGCATGAAGTTTAAGATCAGTTAACTGCATTCGTTAGTGGCACTCCTTGTTAGCCATGGATATGTTCTGCAGGCCAGACAGAGATGACTGCAGATGGACTTAGGCACACACATGGAGCGAGGTATAGAGTTCAAGCTATAGGTGCAGTATACATGCATGCCTGCTGTTCCGAAAGTTCTGCCACTTGACCCACGCAGAATATTTTTAAACTTTATTTTTTGGCTGGTAAGTATTTCAATTTTGGTTTTTTGCTGAGAGAACCTCTTTTTTTATTTTATTTTTCAGCAGGAAGGCAAATCATCTTTGAATACTGCCAAATATAACAAACATCTACAGATGGGTTGGTCTGCAGCTGGAGGCTTTAACTTTGTAGTATTTATTTGAAATATCAAAGCCAGCAGAGCAAGGCTAAAACATAGTGGGCACAATTCACAGTGTTTTGGCTCTTGAGCAAATAGCAGTTGAACTTAGAGGTTGGGGGTTTTTTTCCTGCTGAAATGGAATTTATGCAGATGTGCTTTGCACTAAATTCATTAACAATTACATCCTGGTGCGGTTTTCACATTTTTGTAAGGGATCTGCATAAGCACTAATTAGATCTAAAACAATGTTACTGTGCAAATTACAGTGCTGATTGTTCAAGTCGCCTTACATTCTGCATCTGCTTTGCGACGATGATAACATAGGTGCATGCAGTACAAATGCCAGCTTTTACATTTAGTAGGACAATTTATTTAAAAGATAGCATTGAACAGATAATGCTGCAGTTTAAATTTCTCAGGGCTGCTTTTAGGTAATATTGTAAAGTAAAATAAATACTAATGCTAATAAGTTGCATAAACTAATTGCCATTTCATCAGTCAAGAGTGATCTTCTCTGAGGCACATCCACGTTCCATTTGGCAACAAGTACCAACTGGGTATAGCTAAATGAAAGCAGCGCTTTGCAAAGATTGCATTCTCGCTTGAATGGGGGAAGGAGGAGAGCGAACATCTCAAATCTATTGCTTCAAACCATGGAAATGAAATCATTGACTTGCTTATTCAACTTCAGTTCCAGATAACATGTGGTGGTGGAAGGTCACTAGGAATGTAATCTGTTTTTAAGGAAACGGTAGTACTTCAGTATCTTGGTCCCCACTCCATCTGTAATGCCCCCAAATGTGATAAGACAGCATTAAGCTTTAAAGCCACTTTAAAGGCAAAATTTTAAATTCAGTCATTGTGCTGCTCTCCTTATTAATTGTAGTTGAATTTCAGTGAGTTGAAAAAGCAGTACGATAGGATGGGGTCYGAGATGTCATGATGACATTCGTGTATGCAATGAACGATACTGTCAGCCCAAATTCACTTTCAGGAGGAGTCATCCATAAAGATCTTCTTGCCTCCCCACCAGCTACACCTTCACTCAGGATACTAACCAAGCACATAGACCTGCCAGCAGCATCCCGGTATGCGTGACTCCCCCAGCCTTCCTCGCGGGCGGAAGCAGTGCCATGTGCATGAACACAAGGGCACCATATTCACGCTCACCGTCTTAATCACCATTTTCAGGGAGAGCAACCGTTCTTCCCCGACCAATCAAAGCCTTTGGGAGAGGCAGGGTAATCTGCAAGAAATTTTCCAGTTTAGCTCCCTTACAGAAGCCAGGAGACTTCTTCCAGCATGTTTTGGGGGAAGAAAGGGTTTCCCGGCACAGCTACTAGAGCATGAAGGATGTCTGTTCTTACCGGGCTTTGTACAGCTGTGATGGGAAAATAGGGTAAATGGAAAACATGGGGTTTTGCTTTTTCTGGTAAATACTGGAGGAATGTCATCAGCCCAAGAGAACGACCTGCAGGGACTGAGACAGGAGTTCCAGCCGCCTTTCCCTGGGAGAGCCACAGGCTAGGAGTACCATGTCTAATAAAGCCTAATCATTTTCCTCGTTCCCTGTTTACTTGTGCTTAAGCATTTCTGTTCATCTATCCACTCTAGCTCTTCTTGAACAAAACAATTTAATTTTCATCTGACTTGTAGATTCATGCACGTCATATCAGGAATGACAAAGTAGACCAGGACTCTTCTGCCTGGAAAAGAAGGGGAGATAACAAGAACCTATAAAAAAATGAGTGATGTAAAGAGGGTGAATAGGGATGGATTATTTATTGTCTCTTCTGATACAAGAACTACACTGTCAGATGGCAGGTCCAAAATACATGAAAGAAGATTCACCCCCTTGACACATAGCATGTGGTTTAGCTAGAGATGGTCTGCCACAAGAGGCTGAAAGTTCATATAGGCTTAAGAAGCAACAAATTCATAGAAGAGAAGAAAATCCACCGAGGACAGTTAAACACCAAGATACCACCTCTGGCTCAGAAGGTCACTGAGTTGCAAATCGCTGGAGGCTGGGGGACTGTTATGGGGGGATGTTTCACTACATGCTTCTCTTGCGCTTATACTCTTCCCACAACATATTTTGGTCACTGCTTAGTGCAGAATATTTGACTAGATGGACACTTGATCTGACACAGCATGGCTCTTCTCATGTCCTTCATACCCTCTGTCAACCATTGAACTTCCACTACTGAACTTCAGCTACTGAACTTCAAACATTTACTGCACATAGTGACTTCTGTCTCACCTCTCTGGACAAACGCTTTAGGCATAAAAAGCAGGCAGTGTTTTGAACACACTGTGGAGAGGATTCACGCTAGCCTACTCCAAATACTTCTGTTAGATACGTCGCTCAGCAGCTATTCTCTGCTACGTTTCCCTTACGGCAATGGAGAGAGGGGGGGTCCTGCCCTGGACCCTGGATTGGGCAGGGCTCTGGAGCGCAGGTCTGATGAAGAGACCTCAGGGAGTACCTCCTTCTTCATTGACTAGAAAGAGAGTCTTGGGAGCCTTTCCTTATCAAATTAAAGTTAATATTCATGAATAGCCCTCTGTCTTATATTCAGAACTGTCTTAAATGCCTAAATCCTACAGACTTTCATGAGCAGGGCTATCAACATGCCTAATCTCTTTGGGTTTAGGCTCTGCAGTCACTTACATGCAAATCTTACATGTATGTTTGAAATAAAAAAGGAAGTTGGAATAACATGAAAAATAAAATTAAATATAGTAGTGTGCTTAAACAGTAGACACTTTTGTGCTTATTTCATAAAAGCGCAGTAGTCTCCTAAATTTAATTAAGCCAGTCTGAGGACATGATTAAAGGGTTCTTTAGCATAGAAGTCTTTGAAGTTTCTAGAAAAGAGTGAGGTCTATAACTCTGAATAAGGGAATCCCACAAGGTTTCTCTGTGCTGAAATTAAGGTGCAAGCTCTTACCTCAAGGATGCTATTTCCATCATCTCCAGGGTATTATTAGCTTTTGCAGCACGTGCCGCTATGGGTTACGCTGCATTGCCCACACAGGCCAAAAGGACAGAGAAAGAGAGAGGATCCAAATAATCCGTTGGAATATGTTGAAGTAAAGGCTGCGGGTATGTGCATCGTGATCTCTCTCTACCCATGCAATGGAGGACATTTTTACTGTGCGGTCTCACCTCCTACCTTAAACACAAGCCCGCTATTCTTTCCTTCATTTCACAATTTACACCAGGTCAGCTCTAGCAGAGGTGGGAGCCGAATCCTGGTTTCTCACATGGCACATTTAGCTGCTTTTTCTAGCTCTGAGACTCCAGCAGCTGCTTTCCTTTAATCAAGAAGAGACTTGGGAGTCTGGTTCTCCAGTACGTTATTGATGCGTTGCCAAATACTTGCGGAATCTATCACTTAAATCTCTATCAGATCCTCTTCAGTAGCTGGCCTACATAAAATGCATTAGTTGTTTCTCTAAGTAGTATTTATCTGATAAGGTAACTGAAAGTTTGTGGTTTAAATCTGCATGATGACATGTGCTCTTGTCTTCTTTTCGGTTTTCCTTTTTTAAACCCTTCTGCTTACAAAATGAAATAGCATCCTTTGCATAATTTTTGCCACTAACCCCACGCGATTCTATGAGTTTGGCTAGTTGGGGAGGAGAACTGAAGCCGGTTGCGGTTTGGTCCCTTGTCGCATGTTTCGATTGCTCGTGTCACACCTTGACAAACCCGAAAGGTGAGAAGCAGATTCCTTCCTGCTACGTGGGGCACATTTAAGCTCAGAGTCTCCTGCCGTTGATCCTGACTCGCTTTATGCAAAACATACCGATTTCTGGAGGATTATCCTAGCTCAATAAATCTTCTTCAGACCTAATTATTGTAACGGCATCGGGGTGCTTTCACCGGCTCCCTGGAAAAATCCAGTTATTACCATCAAGCAGCGACAGCGCGCACATATTGCGAGGTGGCAGAACTCTTGTGTCATGAATGTAATACAGAAACATTTGCCTCCAGCTCAGACACATTCTGTCAGAGCATCCTCGACGCATCTCTCCTGAGGAGTCAGATCTGACACTTGGGATGGCTGGCTGTCTACTCATCCACCCACTTCTTCTCAGGGTTTCTCTTTGCCTAGCAGGAGTGGGTACAGGGTTCACCGAGAACCCTGAAAGTAGGCTATTAAGTGACCTAGATTATTGCAGGAGGGGGTTCTATTTCTGTTCTTCTCGGCCTATGGGCTTATGTTAGTCGCTTTGTCTCTGGGGCAGCTTCTACCCAGCAGGAAATCTGGTAGGGGGAGTGGAAGATGTACTAGGGGGAGCAGGCAGTCCAGAGAGAGGAGAGAAGATGACGGTGAATAAAAATAATGGACCCGAGGAATAACTGGAATACAAAAATGCAGTTGAAATCCAATCCTTTCTTGTGTTTGTGGCTTAACATGTGTCAGTTGGCACATTAACAGTAGCATATGGGTTGCTCTGATGTGAGTTACTGCATACAGTATGTTATGTTCAGGCCTAAAATGTGTAATTCTTTTGGATTAGTGTTGGCAGATTTCAGTGTGCAGCGTACAGTAAATGTTCATAAATTTAATATATTTATAAGCTTTTCTGTGGAGCTCATTGCCGTCTGATCTGAGAACCTCCCAAGTAGCTCTGCAGAGCCCAGCACTGTTAACTTGAACCTCTTTTACCGAGGTAGGGGGTTCCACAGGGAATCCGCTGCAGGGCTGAGGGCAGAGCCTAGCCCATCTCCCGAGTCCTAGCCCAGTGACCTAAACTGCTTGATCTCTCCTCTTGAGGTTCCTACAGGGAAACCCCCATGTCACTGAAGAAAATATAGATTTGCTGGTGAGCTGGTGGCAAGTAATGCAGCTTTAGTGCTTCCCACCATGCCCTTCCTCTGGGTACTACAGTCGAAGCCGAGTACCTTCCAGATGACTTCCTTGCAGCTCATCTTGCCATTCCTACACAACCCAGTCTGAACATAGAGGATGCAGTCTGAGAGCATCACTTTTTTTATGGAGCACATCAACAAATAAGCACACTCCATACGAGCTCCGTCCAGCAGCACAGGCGTCAGTGCTTCTCCAGAAACGAGGTGGCCAGGTTAGATCTTGCTTCCTGGCTCCCACCCCACTGAGGGGTGGTGGGTGGTAGGGCAAGGGTGCAATCATCTGCCCCTGACCCACCCTGAGGCTAAGTAAGGTCTCAAAGAAAGAAACAGCGATGTTCCAGTATCTAATGTTTTTGAAATAAAGGAACAGAGGCAAATTATGTATTTCTTTAAAGCTGATTTCAGTGGAGTCTCTCTGTTCATTCCTTTCCTTGAAATTATTGCTAGCCCCGTGCTCTCGGTGAAGTGGGAAAGCTCTGGCTGTGGCCGGTTCCCAGACGTCTTTGTCCCATCAGTAGAAGGCTTAAGTATCACCAGGAGAACAAACTCCTTGGCAGAGAATATCTTGAAAGCACGACACTATTGCTCAGCCTTGCAAAATGTTTGTTCGTTTGGCTGGGGCAAGGAATATTTTCTAGAGATGTGCATAATGTTTTTCAGCCTCTTGCTAAAATTGGTCAACTCGACATTTGCGCTTGGAAAAAGCATGTGACTCCATGTTGAGCTGGCTACTAGTAGTGACTGATACACAAGAAACTTTTGCATCGTGGTACTTCTAGCATTTTATGATGACTAGAGACAAAATAAGGCCAACCAGTGGAAAAAAGGCTGGAAATCATTTTTGTTAGCAAGGAAATGCAACCTAACAATGAAAAGCAACCACACAAATCAGCATGAAAAACTAAAACCAAGCGTTCTGTCCTGGCTCCGGGCCACAGTCCAGCCTCTCCACTAAGAGCTGCCTTGATGGACGTGAGCCCCTGTGTCATACGAGAGACCTGGAAGGTTTCGCCGACCTGCCCTGGTGCCAGGCGCATAAGTCCAGAACAGTGCCAGAGACTGAGAAGCGTAAGCAGAGGGAGAACACGGGACATCTCCAGAGGTGTCTCCCACCTGGGCTGCTGGGGACCCCCGCACTCAGGGGCTGCAGCTGGCACCCACCCCTTGAGGATGTCCCAGGTTAGGCTGTGGGTTGATCGGGCATCTGCCCACTTCCAAGATCCCCAGGACTTAGAGCAGGCTGGCATGCAGCCACCCCTCTGCATCCTCAGCTGCACCTATGGAGGAAATACAGCCCTGTGGCAGTGTGGTAAATATACAGGACAAAAAGGAAAAAAAACAAACTCATTTCTGAAAACTGGAGAGAAAATGTGGTATGTAGTCAATATTTTCAGTACTGATTTGAATCCTGTACGTCAGGTATGAAGACGGCAGTGGACAAGGTTATGCAGCTTGACAGTCTGCTTGCTTTCCCCCAGTACTTTGATATTTT
The DNA here is from genome assembly GCA_035582835.1 of Phoebastria nigripes. Taxonomy (NCBI): domain Eukaryota; kingdom Metazoa; phylum Chordata; class Aves; order Procellariiformes; family Diomedeidae; genus Phoebastria; species Phoebastria nigripes. The sequence goes on from JAYKAV010001577.1 coordinate 775,172, forward strand.
GGCAGCGTTTGTTTACTTTTTTACAGTGATGAAATGCATACTTTTTTTTTCTGAAGCCCACTTGTACCTGTTCATCCTCAAAGCCTTACTGCTCTGAAGACAGATCTCTCAGTTTTGGTTGTTATCATTTTCTAAAAGGAAAAAAGTACTGGCAATGAGTTTTTAACAATGAAAATTTGGGTTTTCTTGGAATTTTTTAAGCAGCAAAAAGAAGGCCCTTTCTGTTGGTATTACTAGTGGGAAATTAACTACTACTTATCCATATCAAGACAGACAAATATGCAGCCAATGAGTGACATAAATAGTGTTGACAAGGACCGGTTTTTAAACCCGTGACCCACCAGCTGCCTCCCACTCCCCTTTATACCGGAACCAAACTATAGTGTCTCCAAAGAAGTGGGTGTTGGGGGGGTGTGATGGAAGGGTCAAGAAATATTACCCCAAAACAGCCAAGTGCTGCTGAAAGAGTAAGGTGTCCCTGCAGAGCATGTGCTGCATAACATGGCATAAGGTGGCTTTATTAAGCAGGGAGTGAACTCCAGCCTTCCTCCTTCCTTGAAGGAAGGGAGAGGCAGGGCGTAGTGAAGGCGACTGGGGAGACAGGGGAAGCACGTCTGTGGGGCAGCTCAGCTCCCTGCCTGGACTCAGGAACGACGTCGACCCCCCTGGGCTGAGGAAGCTTTTGTTTGTTTTTCTTTTTTGCTCGCTTTACCTAGTTTGATTTGCAAAGGGTCTCCCCAGGCAAACTTCCTGCCTGCTGACGCGGTTTGTTCCTGCTCGGTTATCTCCTCATCCGACACCCACCGTATCCCCTGGAGTGGATGGATGCTGCTGGGCATGGAGGAAGCAGCTCCAGCACCCTCCTGGGAGCCAGGACGCACACAGCTACCTGGAAACAGACAGCCCTTGCTTTCTGATAGTTAGTCTTGCTACTGCTCATTGCTGTGTGGACTTAAATAATGCCAGCTAGCTCCCAACAGTCACCCAAAGCAGTATGGTGTATTTGTAGTGGAAGTGCAAGCGTAATGAGTTGGCATCTGTTCTCGTTATCTAGTTTTCTCCCCACCTCCAACATGAGTCTTCACTTGCCCCTCTCTGATGGCATTCGCTAAGCTCACTTCTTCCATCGTTTCTCACTGGATTAGAAAATGAAACCTACCCAGGCACGGACTGGGCTCACTAGGCACAGGGCTGGCACGTGCGGCCATATAAACCACACTGGGGTGAATCTTGCGTGCCTGGTGGGGGTCTGCTGACTACAGCACTAGACGCCCTTGCACTGCACCCCCTTAGCTCTGGGAAGGAGCTGTGAAGATGGCACCCAAAAACCTCCGCACATCTACAAACCCACCCTTCCAGTGGCGTTATGTAAAGGGATGATGTGCAATGCTAACAACTGCGGTCTACTCCCGCATTCGCCCGAGTGTGCTGGAAGTGTTTGCCTCGTTTCTCGTAGTTGCATCACTTCCTTGGTCCTAGGTATGAGTTCACAACGTGACATATGAGCAAAACATCCCCAGCGACACCAAGCCCAAGACAGACCAGATAAACTGCTGGTGGCTCTGAAGTACCCTCCAGTAATTGTAGGTATGTAACTGAGGCTAAACATCAAAGTGTTGATAAACCAGAGGAGAACCTACAACTGCTCACAGGTTTGGAAGGCCTGATTTTGAGGGAAATAGTAAAGAGAAAAGTGGAAAACTGCTCTGTGTCAATTAAATTTAGGGTATAAACCTGCTAATGTTTGAAAAATAGATGGGTAAGTGAAAAAGGAGAAGGGATTCTTGACTCAGCAAGCCCCAGACTAATGCCATGACACTAACAGAGAGCAGTGTTTTCCCAGAAAAACTGGTAAAAACCTTGTTATTTTTACTTAAGAAACCACCCAACAAGACCCAGCATCCTAGATTGGGCAAAACACTCAAAATGGAATAATCCTCCATCTGCAGTAGGATGGATGGACAGGAATGGGAGGATTTAATACATCTTTCTAGCTCTATTTTATTACTCGAACAGTAGAAAATCAAATGAAGTTATTGCTAAAGTAGTTATTTGAATTATAATGTTCCATTTCCATTACTTTTGGCTTTTCAGAAGTTTCCTCTCTGGATTGAAACTTGTCGTGCTGAGTGTTAAACCAAAACAATTTGTTTGTTTGAAAACTTGAGCAAATCCTCTTTTTTTCAGTCAAGAGAATAGAGTAAAATAGACACTTTTGCTGGTACACATATACATGCACTCATACTGAAAGTGGTTGAAATGGCAAGTAAAAACATCTCCTGATGTGCAAACTTGTCAGCATTTTCATGTGTGTGTGTGTCTAYAGACAGAAGAAAGTCCTGTGTGCCTGTTTAAAGATCCCAGGTGTTGCAGCCGGTATACTTGCAGGGCATTAAAACATAGCCAAGAGATGCATGTAGATGTATTGTGGAAAAAAGGGTAACCATTTTTATGGGATGACTTCCCATGTATAGGGGAGTGGGTAGCACTGACACAGAAGACTCGAGTATCAGATGAAGCTCGTGAAGCGTGTGCGTGGTCACAGGCACACGGGCACATTCATAACACAGAATAAGCATTTGTGTATGAGGTTGCAAAATGTACAGCTATTGCTTGTGGTATCATGGTTTCAGGATTTTAGCCTCTAAGTAAGAACTTAGGGAGGGTTTTTTTTTCCCCCTTCCCTTAAAAAAAGGGAAGAAACTTGGGTCAGTTTGTGATGAGGGAAGGGAACAGATTAAGTTTGCAGCGGGTTTTCTCTCCCCTCCTTTTCTCCTGAGTGGCATAAAAAGGAGCCTCCATATTCCTCTCCCACATGCTGTCCTGAATTTCTCTCCTTTCCTCAACACTTAACTTTTTCTTGGAATGCCTTTACGTGCCAGATGACAGTGAGTTACTGTGCTAATTGCTTTATTCTTCAATAAGGACATTTACTATACCAAACTCCTACAATACTTATGTGTAAATTAGAATTTGGCCTTGGAACAGCCCTCTTTCAACAATTAAAAAGCTTTCTTGAATGGATAGCTTTGTAGATTAAAAAGGCTTTGTCTTGGATATATTTTTTCCTTTTTCTTTCTTTTTTCAGCGTTAGTGGCTGTTTTCACCCTTATGTACCCTTATCAGCCAAGAGAAGACTAATMAGTCTCCCCTAATTGCTCTTGTTTATTAATAAGTCTGCGTTCAGATCTATTCCACAGCACAGAATTAAGAAGCCCCACGTACAAATCCCCTTCTTTAAATAACAGTGGTCTTCAAATACATAAGCTGAAGTTTTAGACAAATGTTTATCAACCTGTCAGCTATGCTGAACAGGGTTGCAGCTGCATGGTGAGCACGGAGAGTCACGGGGAGTAAAAGAGGAACTTGCCACTTAGTTCTTTTTGCCCAGAGAAGAAATGATAATTTTAGTTATACTTTGCTCGCTTGCAACAATAAAAACAAAACGAAGCCACAGAAGAAAACTGTCATGTTACACCCCTTCCATCTGGCCTGTGCTACACACCCACATATCCCGTCATTCTACAAATTAATCTTTCACACATTTTTTAACCAAAAAAAAGTGTTAATGTTATAGAAGAGAAAATAAGGTAAACAGAGAGCTGTGTAAAAATACATTAACATTAAAATATGGTGGCAGTTATGGATTTTCTTAATTGAATAGGAGAGTAAATATTCACATCAAATCAATGCCAATGGCATGCAAATTAAAGCTACATTAGGGCAGCCTTGATATAGGCATTACCATTTTTGACACTTCTGTGATTTAAAATAATGTGCAGGCTTTATTCGTTAATTTTTTCCTCCCTTCTTTATGTTATTTTTGAGTGGGTAATTTGCCATTACAGAGCAAAATCCTTCTCCTATGCCCTCTTATCTTACGCTATCTTATTTTCTTCTTCTGCCTGGAAGGCCCTGTGAGCACTGGCTCAGTGTAATTGAGGGTTCATATCAAAGCCTCCCCGTTGCAGGACAGACCTCTTTGAGCAGCCGCCTTCAGGTCATACCTGGCCCCAGCACACAGCGAAATAACCTGTTGAAAGAGTCTGAGGAAAGGTGCTTTGATTCACCACGCCAGGTCCTACAGGCATCCCCCTCTCCTAGTTCTGCACCTACATCTCCCCCTAGATCCCTCTTCCATCTTCTGTTCAAAAATTGCTTAAAAAAAGAGAACAAAAGCGAGGGCCCTAGCACCTCAAGGAGGAGAAACCTGGCAGGGGCTCTTAGAAGCTGTTTGGCTCCAGAGGTGAAAGTAGAAGGTATGAAACTCGCTGCCTGGCATAAAAATCAACTCCGCTGTGCAGGAAAGCAGGACCAATGGATCTATATGGGACAGAGATGAAGGAGTACACAGACGATATGATACGGGCAGCTGGTGAGTAGAAGTTGTACCACGGTGGGGATGATGCAGGTATTTCCTCCTGGGCGACCGGAGGGGAGTTCAGTCCTTACCCCGTGAGGCAGCAGCAGTGTCATACATGCGCAGCCTGTGCTCCTCTAGCACTTTGTCTTCTTTGGAAGCTTCTCTCTTCCCTAGCACTTTTTCAGTCCTCATCAATCACTAATGCTTCTGCATGCTGTCTCCAGATTGTATGAAGATGGGTCCACAATCACACCACCGTGCCCCCAGAAGAAGCTACATGTACAGGCGAGCTCACGCAGCGAGAAGAGCCAGCATGCGCCTCGAAGCGCTCTCCTCACAGGACCGACGAGTGGTCAGATGGACTGGAGAAAGCAAGTGCAGGAGGAAGACAGAGAGCGATACCATAACCCCAACTTGACTGTTCACCCTCTGTTCATACAGACTCAGCCAGGAGGTGACTCTAGCTGCTTCTATAGTGCACATGCACAGCTAAAAGCTCTAAAGCTTACAAAGACTTGATGGAAAGGAAAATTTGAATTCTTCTAAAGACAAAGTCCCAATAAAAAGAGCCTGTACTGGAACTCGTGCATCTGAACCCTATGCAAAGCTAAGCGCCAGCATTCGGGTGTTCTTTCCGCTCTTCAATACGTACCAGGAAAATCAGGCACAAACCAATTGCAGGGTCACACTACAAGTGCCAGCGGTATGTCTTGGAGGTTGCTCATCAGAGGCCACACAAAAGGTAAGAAGGACGCTTGGCCGCAGCAAGGACAGCAAAACTGCCAAGGCTTAGCAGGTTTTAGTGCAAAAGAGAGTCTGTGAACCTTTGCTTCAGAGGGCACCATGCTAAATTGGGTAACCAGCCAGATTAGGACAGAGGAGTCTGTGAGGAGCCTTTCCTGCTTTATTCTGGTGAGCCCTATCTCACTAAGGTCGATTTGACTGGGGAGAAGTGGGATAGGGGCGGCAAAGGCCTATCTTTTTGGTTTCAGTGAGCACCTTTTACCGAAGCAGAGCTCACAAGATGCTCTTGGAGTTTCTCACAGGCACTGAAGACTACRTTTATACACATAAACCAATTTCCTTCCCTTTACTGCTAATTTCTTCTAACCTTAGCTTTATCTCTGACTCCTGTTCTCCTTTTCTTTCTCCTCAACTCTTCTTTCACCTCCATCCCTTATCTTTTTCTCCCTCTTTGACATTTTTTTCTTCCCCATACATTCCCAGGTGGGTGAGGGGTGTTGTTTGGGGGGTTTCTTTCTTTGTAACAGGGAAATATGGGGACTTCAGACTTCAGAGGAGGCCAGGGTGCTGAGTTCCTACAGCAGCCTGACGCCTATTTACTGCGTGAAAAAAATCCACCTCACGGTCCGCCTCTGCTTTTTGATCTGAAGAGCTGAGATGATAAATGCCAATTGCAAAGACAGTTGGCTGTAATAGTTAATGTTTGTGCAAGACTTCACATATATAACCATTGTATCCGATCTCCACCACCAGAAACATGCGGAGCTGCTGCCACTGCCACCCAGACTGTCTCTGAGCGTGATGATTAATGAGCTCACAGCCCTATTTTGCTGTTGAAGTTAATGTTGCTTCCTGAGGGCAACACGCCTGATGAGAGAATTTGCAGCAGTCCATACGCTATATTGATTCAAAATGCCACTGTATGTTTTAATTAGCTTTTAACCATTAAAAAGTGGGGCTGGAAATGAAAATGGCACAGATGCTTATGCAGCACATGTCTGTACCAAAAAGGTGAGCATTAGGCCAAGTTACCGACCTGTATGCTGAACCGCCACTGGCAGTTAAAACCCATCTTTGTGGCAGTTAATACATTTCCACGGCTTTTCTTTTTGTTAGCTTTATGCCAAATATCCACGTACATCTATTTTCAAGCCTTGAGGAATGTATTTTGTCACCCACGCTATCTTTTGAGAGTTATAACATGCTAGAAAAGTTTAATTTTGCAGAGTTGTGGTTGAGGAGCTAATGTGGGCTCCATTGAGGCCGGTGAGAAAGTGGTGTGCTGGGATGAGAGGCTGCACCACGACCCCTCCTTCGCACCGCCAAACAGTCTCTATTAAGTCATTGATAAAGCKCTCATTATTTCATAATCTGTATCGTACTTATCCTCCAGCATTTGGATATCAAAGGGCTGGTTGAAGCAATCGCACGATCAGTAGCAGTTATTTTTGAGAACTCATGGGGCACAAGTTGGGGGTTATCCTTAAAAGAGGATGAAAAGAAAATTATGGGACAGTTATCAAACTTCATTTCTCAGAAAAATACAGGAACAAATAATTAAACATTTTAAAATCACCTAGAAGACCRCAAGATCCCCCATCCCTGGAAACATTCAAGGTCAGGCTGGATGGGGCTCTGAGCAACCTGCTCTAGTTGAAGATGTCCCTGCCCGTGGCAGGGGGCTTGGACGAGATGACCTTTAAAGGTCCCTTCCAACCCAAACTATTCTATGATTCTATGAAGATGTGCAACGGTTCACACTGATTTATCATGAATGAAGCGTGTTAAACAAATCCAGTTCCTCCCTGAGACAGGTTAAGAGGCCTTGAGAGAAGGRGAGAGGTAACCGACACTATGTCTGGCCTTCAGCCAGGCTGTTTACCTTGCCCTACCTGACACTCTTGTGACTGAACCGGGGAACATGGTTAAGCCAAAACTAACCAGCGGTTGCAGGACTGGCTGAAAAGCCATACACTAGGGATCATTACCAAAGATTCACTGCCAAAGTGAAGGGCTATATTGACTCCAGTTCTCCAGGTAGCTGTCCTAGATTTGATACAACTTTTCATTAACGGTACAGATAAACAGATTAAAAGTACAACTCTTAAATTTGCAGATGACACCAGCTTGCAATGAGCTGCAATCATCACACCGGAGGAAAGATTATAGTTCAAAATGTTTCTGTCAGATTGGAAAATGGCCCGAAAAAGCTGGGTGCATGGCAGATAGGATGAAGGCAAAATTCTCTGCTTCGGTAGGAATAATAAACTGTGTAAGTGCAGGCTCCACAGCCAGGGCATGGCCAAGAAGGATGTGGACCAACTAGAAGATGAAAACAATGAAACAAAATGTGAGAAACGTGACCTACAAGGAACATGTAGGGCTGTTTAATCTAAAGAAGACAAGGCTGGACGAGGTATGGTGGCTGACATCCAGTACACGAGCTATTAGGGTACGTAAGAAATAAACTCTTCTGCATGGCCACTCTGGGTAGGACAAGAAGTAACAAGCTTCTTACAACAATACTTGCAAGAAGACACCAGGAAAAACTTATCTCTGGAAAGGCTAATGGAGCAGTGGGAAGGATTGCCTGGGTGGACGGTGGGGTCTCCTTCACTGGAGATTTCCGAGAACAGGACAGACCAGTGTTTGTCAGAAACAACCCAGATACAGATGATCCTGACAGGGATCCAGGCAGGGAGATGAACTAAGTGATCTCTTGAAATTCATTCGATCTTTTTTTTCTTTTATTTATTTATTTCTATGTTACCCGTGGGAGGTACAGAACTACTTTGTGCCTCAACTCCACACTAATGAAACAGAAGTATCAGGGGCCAAATTAAACAAATCAATGAAAATGACTCACATTGAGCTTGGCTGGCTCAAACTGGTAATCACTTGGGGTTTGCAACTCATACAATTTATCATCTGTGCCTGTTTTATCACCAAAAGCAGATATTTGCCAATCATAGTGTGGAGAAAATCAGATATTGTTGTCATGACTGAATGCTCTTAAATGCATTTAAAGCTTTACAGACTAGTTAGACGTAATGTATATTTAAAATACTTAAAACCAGCAAAAGATCAGATTGAGGAAGGAGAGAAAGATGGTAGAACAGTGACACTGTGCAAGTTAGTCTAAATAAAGAATCTTATCAAATCCACTGACTACTTGTTCACATCTGTCCAAATATAACTTATGCCATATGTCCTACTATATAAGTCAGCTTGGAGGCAGGACACTTCCCTAAGCAGTAATTCACTTCCTGAGTCTGCTCTATCTTCTGGAGAATAGAGAGGGGGAAAAAAATGATACATCACAGGAAAATCTGAGAAACAAACAAAATAGCCTTCTAAGAGCCTCTGGGAAATAAAAATCCTTCCTCTACCCTAACAGTATGCTTAGCTGAATCTTTTGTCTTCTCGTATATTAGGAAGAGTAATCACAGAGATGCTGTTCTTACCATAAGCTGCCTTTGAGGAAACCAGACGCCTCAGCTTTACTTCACCTTTTCAGTTTGCCGAAGTGGTAAATATTCTCTTGCCGGCCACCTCAGTGACCATCCTCCCACCACAGAAACACAGCTTACGGTTGCAACCTCTCAGGTCAGACTCCCAGGTACAGCCAGTCAAGCCCTCTACCATTTACGGTTCTCCAGGGGCTTCAGTGCTACCCTGAGCTGCAGCCAGGGCAGGGGAGACCCAGCCCTGCCCAGCCACCGTGCTGCCCAGCGAAAGGCTTCCCCTCTCCCCTCCCAGCGCCACRGACGGGAGCTTTCAGCTGGTAGTGTCGGATAAAAATATCGGTATCAAAATCCCGTTTCAGATACCAGAAGCCTCCTTATGGCTCTAAGAGTTTAATTTTCATTTAAACATCAGTAAATAGAGGCATAAGGGTTTAAGATGAATTATGCAAGCCCTTTAGCCATAGCCATTACATTCTGCCACAAAAATGAGCTGCTGTTCTCACTTTGTTTTATGGGCTCACTGTAGCCTGTTGTTATTGTAGCTGCCAAATAAAAACCAGCAAACCATGCAAATGAAAATACAATCTTTTATGCTTTCATAGTCTTAGGATAAACCGGCATGTGCAGTTTTAGAGGAGGGGTTTTTTTGTGGTCTGTAGTGTTATGCCCCTGTCCTGGCAGCCTCTGTGAGTGGAGAGCAGCAGTGGCTTCTCGGTGGAGACCCCTCGCTCAGCTGCTCTCCCRTCTCCAACTGCAGCACTGTCACAAGCTCACTGGCAAGAAAATACACAATAGCTTCCTGAAGGTATGAAGAAAGGGTGGATTACGGGTCCTTTCATAAAACTGGAAAGTCCCCTTGCTTTAAAAGTAATAGATTTTCCACTCCTAACTTCCCTCAAGCCTCCTCGTTCCCTGACAGGAGCACACACCCCACGATTTGCTCYGAGCCATGTGTTTCCCGAGGGTCTGTCACCCAGCAAACGTGCCAAGAGAGAAAACCACGCGAAGTAATCGTGACAGGGAACAGCAGCTGAAGCCGAGTGGTAAAAGCATATGACTCTGCACAGAAATACCTGGGACAAAATGTGCACCAGTACATGGAGAGAGAGAAAAAGAAGAGCCAAGAGGGAACCAAGTCAGGGACAGGGTCTTATTCATGCAATGTGAAAAACAGGGCTGTAAGCATGAGTTAATGTGCTTTCCAGCTAATTACAGCAGAGCACAGCAACTGTATTAACAGCAGAATATTGAGAATACGAGCATGTGGACTAACACGTAACATTTAGTCCCTAACTTCTCCACCCAGCATTGAGATTCAAAGACTGTCTCCTTCACCTTTGCAATGCCTTGTCTCTTTCTTTTGTCTGTCTCAGTTTATTTTCGTAGCCACATTCACTGGTGATAACATTTTATATTTTGTGCTTCCTAGTGGGAGCTATGCTGGATGCTGACACCCACTCTTGTGCAGAGATTTTTGCATTTTTTTTTTCTCTTCCACCCGTTTTACACAAGATTGTAACATATGGCCTTGGGTGATTAAATGATTTAGTGAATGAACTGAGCAGAAAGAGCAGGCTGATTGGAAGAAGACAGCTTCTGTTTAGGCATAAATGTCTTTGTAATCTGTAATGATAGGAAAGAAATTACAGAAAAAGCATAAGACAATTTAATTGGGTTTTGGTTAAATATTGTATTTTTCAGGTCTGCTTTAAATATAGTGAAATAATAGTATAGCGGCTATTACTTATTTTGTTTCTGCAGCATGTCCTTGTAGAAGGGGCACCCCCCAAATGTACACGGATGCATACACCCACACACAGCATATAAAGAGAGAAAAATTAAGCAAACTGTTTTGTAAAACTAAGTTGGCATTTTATTTATTAACTTCTGAACAAGGCAATCCTACAGAACTTGGTGTTGACCACCACACTGGTTGAAAAGGCTTCACACCTTCAAGCTTTCTCAGAATTCCTCCAACTACAATACCCAGTCGCACCTATGCGACCTCAGCAGGAACCACAGAAGGTTTTGTGGAAGGAAGGTATCTAGATATCTTCTGAGCCGTCCCACCCAGTACCTCTCTGCCACTGCAGGAGTCCAGGGCACCCAGCTCTCCTCCTTTCGGTGCATCGTGATTTGTGTCTATCTGAACTCCAGGTTTTGCATTTGTTACATATGTTTGGAGAAATACTTGTGTGTTCTCACAAGCATGGGGTGGCACATGGCGTAGGTCTGTCCTGGACTAAGCATCTGTTCGTGGTTGGCCAGTGTTGTGGGAGACTGGACTCCAGCAGCCAGGTGTTCCTCGGCTAGAAATGTGAAGCCAATTCCTTTGTATCCAAAACAAGCTGTCTTTTGAGAGAAAATATTTCTATTCTGGTTCCAGTGATGGTGTGCATGTCATTAATACTCAACAAACAAATCCAACTGAATTCCAGTTCACGTCTCCACCCACAAGGCCAATTCCATTCTTTATGATCAAATTTTTACGCAGAGCCTTGAAATTGTTTTGGGACATAACAAAGAAGTCACTGATCTCGATAATTTTCCCTGTGTGAAGCAGAAGCTGTAGCTTAAAGCTAGACAAATCTATGCTCCAGAAAAGGACAGCTGGACCTAGAGAAAGTTTATCAGTGGTGCCTGTCCTCAGCTTGCAGCATGAACGCTAGCAGCCACCTCAGTGATAAACCTCAGTGCATGGTGCTCCTTCTCCTTTACGTGATAGTATTCGAGAGGAGAGAAATTTTTGGCCCACATGCTAAGAAAAGCTCTTAGCTGAGCACAGCCTGGTGGCCTACCCAGCACAGCTAGGGCTGATAAGAATTACTGATCCAGTCAGATTCTGGCACAATAAGATGCACATTTAGCCAATTCATGCAAAGGCTGTATTATATTATCTTGGCACTTCCCCAACGCTGGTTCTCCAGAGAGAAAACTCAGTTCCATGCTGACATCAGCTGAACCTCAAGTGTGATGGCAGCTCCAGAAACTATTTAACTTCTAATTTTTCTAAAAACCAGACTGCCATTAATTGTTTCACTACAATTAAAAAAAAAAAAAAAAAAATATCAAGAGTGCCATGATCACAAGTCCTAATTTTCACTTCTTTGGGATACATGACCCTGGAGATATTTGCTGGTGTACCTCCAGTCCTATTAGTCAAAGCATTCTGGGAGAGTTTTAATTTACCAAGGGGGTACCCACTTTCCATTGTCCTATGAATGAAAACAGTAGTAATGCTTATGAGTGATGGCATCTGGTCCAAAATAACCTGTAGAGCATATACCCGGGATATTTGACTACAGATGATCAGTTTTCATTGTGGATTTCTTCTTTTCCTGTTCTCATTGTGGAGAACAAAATGGATGGTATGTATGGTAATTAGCACAGCACTGCTCTACAATTTGAAGAAAACGTAGAAAATTGTGTTATAGCAGGTATAAGAAAGAAGTATTAAGGGCCAAATTTGCAGCTGGTTCCACAGTATAGCTGTGTTGTGTTAACATCTAAATCTGTGGCTCTGGACCCACATATCATGCAAGCACCTTTGACCYTTGTCAGCTCAGGCTCTCCTCCAGAAGAGTTTCCGAGAGCAGGGAGCACCATTCAAGCTTCAGAAACAAATGCGACGAACACATTTTGGGGCTTGCAGGCAAAGCTGGCCTCTGCAAAGCAGCTCACTACTTATTAATCAATTTGAGCACCAACAAACAATACTGGGAGATTCACCACACAAACTATTTTAGAAAAGATGCCAGGAAACCTCGACGTTCCCAGATCAGAGGCGAGCGGGGAGGCTCTACCAGAGCTGCAGGCGCTCCTGTAGCACCATGTTGCAACGTCAGCATTGGTTATGAGCCAAAGGCCTTCAGGCTTGCTTGTTGCCTGGAGGATATAAATGAAAGTCAGCAGGTGCAAAGGTGCAAGAAGTGCAAAATTGCATCATGTCTTTCCAAACTGTGTTTGTGCAGTAAATGAGACTCATTTCTTTCCATGCTAAATCGAGACCGTTTTTATTTTCTTTGGCTTATGAATGTTCTTAGTTCAATTTTCGTATGTGTTCTCTACGGTACCTTGGGATGCCTGAGGTGATTTATAAATATGTGTAGAGACCAGGTGTATTGCCAGATGTTTATGTCCCTTTACAACAAGGCTTCACCATCCCTTCCAATGGAACGCCTGTCTTATATTATTTTTTCTAATAGAGGATCAACTGGACTACAGGGTATTTGTGAGTTTTCCCTGTGTAGGATTTTTTCTTAATTCACTTTTCTATCATCTTGTTTCTATATTTAAAATAATGCTAAGTCTTTAAACCTCTCTAAGTACTCTTTAAAAAAATTAGAGTTCCTTTCACATAAAAAAAAAATCGCAGGCAAATGTCAACGGTTCCAGGTTTAAATCAATGAAGTTTGACTCACTGCCAAAAAGATTTTTAATCTTGAAGTGTTACCTACACTCACGTTTTTTCTGTTTCACTCCATCTCCTATTTAGAATTATAATAGCTGTATAAACAGTAATTGCAGATCATTCTCTTAAATATAACTGTAGTAAGAAATAACCTGTAGCCCCGAGGGCGAACCAGTCTGAAGAGGCAAAAAGGACAAAGTGATTTGCCCAAGGTCATACAGTCAAATGATAAAATGGAAAAGAAAATACAACCTGATTTAATCAGAAGTCAGCACTGTAAATACTAGGTGAGGGGCAGTAAGATTTTTCTCAGTACGTCTTAAAACATAAGGAGGTCAGTTCATGTGTATGAGGAGGAAAGAATAAGTGAACAGAATGTATAAACAGTAATGCCCCATGAAATTTTATTTTAAGCTTATTTTTAAATTCCAGGTCCTGTAAAAGTCTATAAGGATCTGAGAAACTCCACTTGCTAAATGTCCTCTTTAGCAAATAAATTCTTTGAATTTTTTTGTATTAAGCAGCCTCATTTTTCCCAGAGTTTTGTATCATGAGAATGACTAAACTGCCTCCCTCAGTAAAGCTGCGCTTGTAAAAGTAAGTATTCATAAACTGAGGTCTTACTAACCGACCCCGAGCAGTTGGTGAGATGCCTTATACTAGTAAGCACGAGGCAGGATGCAGTTTACAGATCTAGGACAACATAGTTAATGTAATCATTTCAGGCACATTCACTGATAGTTCAAATATATATAACTGCATAAGTTATTTGTATGTTTCGGATTAAAAAAAAAACACTTTAGAACTATTTTGAACAGTATTTCCTATTAAAATACTTCCAACATTTATTTTTGCAATTGAAAGAAAAAGCAGCTTAGTAGTTATAGGAAAGATGTTCAAGAAATGACAGGCAGCAGGGAATAGAGTCCTGATTTTTCTCAGATGAAGTGATTATTAGCACTGAGGAGACAATCAGGAAACATGAAGAGTCAGCATCTTGGCTGCTGTGTCTTGAAGACAAGGACAAAACCCCATCGAGTTCCAGGTACAATGGAATATGGAACATGATGCCAATGGGGGAAAAAAAAAAAACCTTACATATGGAATTGTAACAGCATCTAAGATGGACTGAGACACTATGAAGTTAATAATTAAAAAATGCTGGTCTGCATGAGCAATCAGTTCACCAAAGGATAGAGAAAAGTGTCTTCTTCTGTACACATATATAGTTTTTTATATATATGTATGTAATGCTTGAAGTATATGGACACCTAGATGCTAGCTGCTGTGTGATATACATAGCAGTGCTGTCAAATAAATTAGGCGCAGCTAGAATTCAGTATGTTTCTTTATAACGGTTTCATATTACTGAAGGAGACCAAGTATGTGACTTCAGCTTTTGTATCGGCTCAATCAATTTTGGTTGTTAATACATAACTGAGTTCTTTTTCTTTAAACTCCGGGTCTCGGTTGGTGAGCCTTGTTTTCTTCAAAATACTTCCCTGTGTTAACTGTTTACCTGAAACTGAAGGGGAGATGGGAAAATACCCAACTCCTTGGATTAGTCTTTTCCTAAGGAAGATCTTAGCTCTTCAAACCTGGCCTCCACTGCCCCATCCTAACCCACCATTAAGCCGTGGCATTCTCCAAAGCCGCTGACCTCAATCTGCCAGTGAACCATCGCGAGGCCTGGAGAGCTCCTTTTCCCCTCAGGCACTGTCCTTCCCACCACTGCCCAGGAGCGGGCGGGCCTGGGCACGTGCACACCCCAAATGACACCAACCTGCTGGCACTGCTCCTCGTAACCTGCCCTGCCGCGGCGGGAAGCACAAAGATTACAAGCCAAAACACAACACTAGAGGTGGAAACTCTAGCCCAGGGCAATCCATTCAAAGAGGGAGGAGCCAAAGCATACTTCCATCACGCTCTCGTTACAAATTCACAACTGGCCTGTGCTGACCGAGGAGAGAGGCTAGGACATAAACTACGGAATTACAAAGGTAAATACTTATTCATGCACATGAGGTGCCCCAGCCAAACTGGGCACACCCCAGGGATTTTTCTTTAGGGGTTTTATACAAGGGTATGATATGAATCACCTAATTACCTACTAATGCATATGTCTAATTATCCAATCATAAACGTGGTACAGCAAAGCAGCTTTATTTTTTTAGGTCTTGCAGCAGCAGCAGCATCCATCAGCATCCTCATGGCTTATCTGTTAATCCAGATGTTTCTGTCATCAACTTCTGCAAAGTTATCGGGCATCAGCAACTTGTGTTTCTCCTAGATATGGATCCCTCAGTAAATTTTGTGAAAAGTTTCCTTATCTTGGTTGATCACTTGTTCTTCTTAGTAGGGGCAGGTGATGGGCCTCAAGAAAGTAACGCAGCAATTATACACTAGTAATGTTCTTGGCTCCTAATGACTGCGTGGTCTCAGTAATTTACATCACTGAACAGCCCTGAGGTAGCACAGCGAGTAACGCCCAGGCGGCGGGCAGCCTGCACCGGGCCGGTAGCRACTGCGGGCAAACTCCTTGCAATGCGAGGGAGGACGGGGCTGGGCGGTTGCCTCAGGGCAGGCACGCCGGCCTGGCCAGCACCGGTGGCTGCCACGGCCTCCCCGGCCAGGCTGGGCACACTTACACGCAAACCCACCGCGTACGGCCTAGCCCAGCACAGGTGGCCCCACCACCTGCGTGGCCAGACAAGAGCGCAGGGACGCGCCACCGGCCCCCGCCTCGGCCGCACCTGCCGCCCCCTCACCCCTCCGCCGTCCCGCCATGCACCGCGCCACCCCCCCGCCCCGGCAACCGGCGCGAGGCTGGGGCCCGCTCGCGCCCTCAGGAGCAAAGCTCCGCCCCCTGCCCCGCCCCCTC
>JAYKAV010001577.1:792317-918993 GCA_035582835.1 Phoebastria nigripes
GGCCGGCGGGGCCGATCCCGCCGGCGGTGCGAGGGGCACGGCGCCCGGCCGCGCCGACCCCCGCTCCCCTCCCGGCCGAGCGGCTGGCGGCGGGGAGCGGGGCTGCGGAGGCTGCGGGGCTGGGAGCCGGCGTCCCGGTGCCACAGCAGTCAAATAAATGACAGCCCGAGCCCCCGCAGGGGAAAAGCGATTTGTGAGTAAAGCTGAACGCTTGAGAGTGCCCCGGCCAGGTTAACTGCTTCGCTCTTTTAAATGGGCTGGAGTTGGAGTGCTCGGTGTCACTTACGCTGGCTAAACGTTGAAACTGAAAGGACCGACGGCGAAGCGGGGAGCTGTGAGTTGAGTGAATAGGTTCGGTTAATTTCTTCTCTTAACTGAACCTCTGGGCTCAATAAAACCGAATCGGTATGGATTTCTCGGGTAACCCCGTGGCTGGGGTATGCTGTCAGTATATAAAGCGGTCCTCCAACTTAAGGCAGAAGTGTTGCTATGCTGCAAATACAGTAGAGCCCCATATGTTTAGGATTTTCTTTTTTTTTTTCCCCTCCCTGTTAGAAAGTTTGAAAAAAAGAGACTTTGAAGTATTTTGTTTATACTAACAGAAGAGAAAAGTTCTCCTAAGAAAAAGCTGGTGGCAGGAGTGTAGAGGAGTAGCATATGGCATTAAAAGGAGCACAGCTGGAGGTAGCATTTCCATCTGAACATGATGTCAGAGCAGCTGACAGCCTGCCATCCCTCAGCCTTTTATTCTAACACACAGACAGGGAGTTAGTGTGTGCAGATCTGTGTGTGGAGAAGGTATCTCATTCCTCTCTAACATCATCTCCACTTTGCATCTGTCTCTCCTAGTCTGCTTTTTTTCCACCGATCTAACAGACCTGGAGCCAGCAAGACTCAGAGGAAAGRACTTAATCAGGTTTATGTGTACTAAAGGTAGGAGTAGCAATAGATTAGATACAGCATATTTCTGTTTTGGTGTGTTGTTTATTGAATTTCAGGAAAAAAATCACATTACTTTTCTAACCAAGTTCAGAGGTAATATATGAAATTGAGTATTAAATAGATAAGTGGACTTAGTCAAAAGGCTTGGGCTACAGTTGGAGAGTATCAGTTCTTGGGCACATTGTTAGCATTAACTTGAATGCATATTGTGAGAATGTCTTGGTTTGGAAGAAGGAGAGAGCAAGTTCATTCTTCATTTCTGAGACCAAAACTGCAATGGATTTAGTGGCAAGCCTGAAGAGAGTTCTGCTTTATGTTCTTGTATTGCATCTTTTAAATGACTTTACGGGGATTTTAGTGAAATATACAAAAGTGTGCTTTTTTAAAAAAGGACCATTCTGGCTAAAATGTGTTTGTGGGGAAGTCTTTCATTAAACTTCACGGTTAAATATCCAGCAGCTCAGAACCGTGGTGGCGTACAGCTGTAGTGCTTCTGAAAGACAGAAATCAGTTATGTGTTTAAAAACTTTTGTACCCGGGAGAATGGCTTGACTGGTTTCCTCTTTTCTTTCTCACATGTAGCGTTTGAAATCTTTTATTTCAGCATAACAATAATTATTTGAAGGAGTTTTTGTATTTGCGACTAATTTAGAACTTGTAGATTTGAGCTGCCTGAATTGGCCAGACAG
This sequence comes from Phoebastria nigripes, assembly GCA_035582835.1. Classification (NCBI taxonomy): domain Eukaryota; kingdom Metazoa; phylum Chordata; class Aves; order Procellariiformes; family Diomedeidae; genus Phoebastria; species Phoebastria nigripes. The sequence continues at coordinate 793,949 of JAYKAV010001577.1, forward strand.
CTGTAATCGCACTCCTCTATTCTTAATCTCTTTATCTGGGCAGCAGCTGCCATATGGCCACAGTCAGCTGGATCAGATGTTTATAAGCTTCCTTCTTCGTCCCTCTCTGTCCTTTCAGCCTCCTAATTTGATCACAGCTACCTTGTGAGCTGCCCTCCAATCTTTATTTTTAGACCTCTTAAGGATTAGGATTGATGTTGGCTGTGGGGCACTTAAAGTGATTGTATTGTAAATCTTYGTGCTTTACTCTAGCAATGGTATTTTACAGAATATAGTAGGGGTTGTGTTGTAAGTTTTAGTACATCTTGGTTTGCGAGGGATGAGGATTTTTCAAGAATATCTGCCAGCCTAGAGAGCCACGATCTGCTTAGGTGGTTTGGGAGAACATTGCTATCAATCACAGAAGAATAGATTAAGACAGGTTTTTAAGAGATTTTCCTTTCTGTTAGGGTTTTGACTTCTCTACTTCTTTGAAGTTTATTTTTTCTTTATCATCAAGGAAGGTGAATAGAAAAACACTTGGGTAAGAACAGTACTCGGGATACTGATTTTAAATATGCACACATGCACACACGCTCATTTTGAATGACTTTTTTTTTTTTTTTTTTTTAAGTTTGGTACTGCAAACTCTGGCTGGTGTGGGAGGGGAGGGAAATTTCTGTCCTTCTGCATAGGGGAAGCGGTGCTCGTTGGCGTTTTGGTTGTTAGTTTTCTTTTGTAAGTTCTGCATGTTGGCAAAAAATGTTCATGTTCTATTGTACAGTGTGGAGAAGGTTTAAAACCTGAAACTGTACTTACTACAAGAAGAAAACCATGCGAACTAAATTTCCAAAAACCTTGATTTTGCTGTTGATATAAATTAACACCCGTAAATAATTTTTATACTTCATGAATGTTAGACCTCCAGATTTGGGTATATTAGCATTTCTTCACACGCGAACATCTCCTCTTACTACAATTTGACTTTAAAAAGAAGGCTGATGATCTGATTTTTTTTTTTCCTTCCCCCTCTGTGATCTCTCAAACTTAGCGTTTAAAAAAAAAAAAAAAAAAAAAATTTTTTTTTTGGGTCTGCCCTCCTAGGGACGCAATCTGGAGGAAGTTCCCTAAAAAAAAAACGGTTGAACAGATTTCATGAACAGCAGTGATACTTTAAAGAAAATTACAGATGTACCTATGTGCTTATTAGGAACGGCTTATTTACCACTGAAAGGAAATCGTAACTTCAGTGGTTGATGGGGAAAAGAGTTGCCATCATATATGCGTGTTAAATAATCTTTGCATGGTGTCAGTACCAGAATTCTGGCAATACAAATACGAGGTTTTTAGAGTGGAGTAACTTGGATTCGTAAGTTCTGTGATTCCGACCTACATTTAATTGTTAAAAATCTCGTTGCTTATAGGTTATGAAGACAGTATGGAGTTTCCTGACCACAGTAGACATTTGCTACAGTGTCTGAGTGAGCAGAGACATCAGGGTTTTCTTTGTGATTGCACTGTTCTGGTAGGAGATGCCCAGTTCCGAGCGCACAGAGCTGTACTGGCTTCATGCAGCATGTATTTCCACCTCTTTTACAAGGACCAGCTGGACAAAAGGGACATTGTTCATCTGAACAGCGACATTGTTACAGCCCCAGCTTTCGCTCTCCTGCTTGAATTCATGTACGAAGGAAAGCTCCAGTTCAAAGACTTGCCCATTGAAGACGTGCTAGCAGCTGCCAGTTATCTCCACATGTATGACATTGTCAAAGTCTGCAAAAAGAAGCTGAAAGAGAAAGCAACCACGGAGGCAGACAGTACAAAAAAGGAGGAAGACGCCTCAAGTTGTTCAGACAAAGTGGAGAGCCTCTCCGATGGCAGCAGCCACATGCCAGGAGACTTGCCCAGCGATGAAGATGACGGAGAAGATGAAAAATTGAACATCCTGCCTAGCAAAAGGGACTTGGCGGCTGAGCCTGGGAACATGTGGATGAGATTGCCCTCAGACTCAGCAGGCATTCCCCAGACTGGCGGAGAGGCAGAGACGCACGCAGCAGCAGCTGGAAAAACAGTAGCCAGCCCCTGCAGCTCAACAGAGTCTTTGTCCCAGAGGTCTGTCACCTCCGTGAGGGATTCAGCAGATGTTGACTGCGTGCTGGACCTGTCTGTCAAGTCCAGCCTTTCAGGAGTTGAAAATTTGAACAGTTCTTATTTCTCTTCGCAGGACATGCTTAGAAGCAGCCTGGTTCAGGTGAAGGTGGAGAAAGAGGCTTCCTGTGATGAGAGTGATGTTGGCACTAATGACTATGATATGGAACATAGCACTGTGAAAGAAAGTGTGAGCACTAATAACAGGGTACAGTACGAGCCGGCCCACCTGGCTCCGATGAGGGAAGATTCGGTCTTGAGGGAGCTAGATAGAGAGGACAAGGCAAGCGATGATGAAATGATAACTCCAGAGAACGAGAGAGTCCAGGTGGAAGGAAACATGGACAGCAGCTTGCTCCCTTACGTGTCAAACATACTTAGCCCCGCTGGCCAAATTTTCATGTGTCCTCTCTGCAACAAGGTCTTTCCTAGCCCCCACATCCTGCAGATCCATTTAAGCACGCACTTTCGAGAGCAGGACGGGATCCGCAGCAAGCCTGCTACCGATGTCAATGTCCCGACCTGCTCGTTGTGTGGTAAGACTTTTTCTTGCATGTACACCTTGAAACGTCATGAGAGGACTCATTCAGGTGAAAAGCCCTACACTTGCACCCAGTGTGGGAAGAGCTTCCAGTACTCCCACAACCTGAGCCGCCACGCAGTGGTTCACACGCGGGAGAAGCCTCATGCTTGTAAGTGGTGTGAACGCAGGTTCACGCAGTCCGGAGACCTTTACAGACACATTCGGAAGTTTCACTGTGAGTTGGTGAACTCATTGTCTGTCAAAAGCGAAGCACTGAGCTTACCTACTGTCAGAGACTGGACCTTAGAAGATAGCTCACAAGAACTTTGGAAATAAAATTTTTATATATATAAATAATATATATATAAATCTATATAGTTGTGGTACAGTCTAAAAGCAATCTTGTTTCCTTGAACTGAAAGTTTGGCTATTAGCTTGTTTTTGCACTTTAAGGCAGCATGAATATTTCACTAATTTAGCACTCCGATAAAAATGAACTGTAGAGGTAATCCAACAAAGTAACAAATTACGGAGCGTATTTTTCCCCCTTTTCGGAATAGAAGCCAGCGGATACTTTACTTCTAAGGAATCTCCAATTCAAAAAATTTGGACATGGCTTTATTCTCCCCAAAACACTGCGTTCTTTTAAGCTCTCGATCTTTTTCCTCTAAAAATCTGAATGTAGAAATCCTGTCCCGATTTTGTCAGTTCCTTTACATTTCTATAATTGCATGAGTCCTTTCTAGCTGTTGGAAACCTGAATGCTTTTAGACCCAAATGGAAAATTTCTGAAATGCTGGATTATCTATTTTTAAACAAGCAGTTGACTTAAAACTTATTATGGCAACTTCTGGATTTCTGACAGTTCCCACTGAAAAAAAAAAAAAAAAACAACAAAAAACAACACAAAAACATAAAACAAAAACCCCGAGAGTACACTGGGATCACTGGGACTCTGTCTTACGTGAAGGTTTGCTTGGGATGAAAAAGGATATTGCAGCTTCAGCAGTGATGAACTGTGTGTTTAAAAAATGTGAATTACTGTTATTGTATACTGTAATTGATTACATGGGCCGGGGGGAGGTATCAAAGAACTTGGCAGGTTGTGTTGATGCTCTTAGTTGAGTCTTGAAAAGTAAATATTAACGCTACAGAAATGCATGATTTTCAGTATATTTTTGTCTTTGTTTGCATTGTATAACTTTAACGAGTGAGTTGAAAATTATTTAATTTCCTTAGGAAAAAAACCGACACCGTTGAAAATGCCGGTGTTACGAAGAAGAGAAATGCACTGTTTTTATTTTATCTAATTTAAATTTACTTTCCCACTGTCTTTAAGTTGAGAAGAACTTAAGCTACGAGTCGCCGATTTAGCTACGTTAACAAGGAAAAAAAAAAAAATGAATGTTTACAACCAGGCTTCGAGATTTGCATGTGCGGTGTGCATTTACTAACCCCAGACCCCTTCTAATTGCACAGACCCCACGCCAGCTCCAACTGAGGTGCGTCCATTTCCCCAGATGAGCATTTGTAGGATTCCTGCTGCACCACTCCACCACAATAGGTCGTTCTTTTTTCCCCCCCGTTGAAAAGAGGCTGTGGACTGAGAAAAAAAAAGAAAAAGCCCCGGGCTGAAAGGCCTGGGAAGGCCTGAGTGACAGGGGGGCCGGGGGAGGGCAGGGGAAGGACTATGTGTATCCAAGCAGCAGAGACTGCAGCCTGACGTGTGGTTTTAATGACCAACACGCAGGTCAAAAGCATTTTGCACAGTGTTTGTTTTCCTGTCTTGCACTTACAAATAAGGTCTATGGGAGTAGCATGGAAAACGTTTGCTGTTTTTTCCTTTTTTTTTTCCTTTTTTTTTTTTCCTCTGCTTTTGTTTAAAATTTGATCGCCTTAACTACTGTAAACATAGCCTATTTTTGTGCTTAAGATACTGAATGGAAAACTCCATTGTGTATTGCTGGACTGTTTTGGAAATATTTGGTCAAATGTGTGTTAATTTGGCTGTAATGGCATTTAAAACAAAAAAAAAAAGCTGTGAAAATGGCCTTGGAGCGTTATCTTTAGTTACTTGAATAGTTTCTAGGTTTTAAAACTACATTCTTTTCTTAAGTTAGAGAAGACAATCAGTGTCTGAGGAAAATGGACTTTCTCTTGGATTTTTTTGTGGTCCTCGTGAGTGATTGCTTTTTTCCTTTCCTTAGTTTCACATTCTTCTTTTGTTCTAAAACTTAGACTGACATCTAGCTTTGACAATCATAGTATGTTTTATTTTCCTGAGGGGGGAATAACTTATAATGCTGTTTAGTTTTGTACTATTGGTGTGTTGGTGAATTTTTAAACTGTGTGCTAACTGCAATAAATTATATGAACTGAGAAATCAATTCCCTTGTCTTTTTTCCCTCTTTTAAATTATAGTTACGGAGTATTTTTTATAATGTGTAACTTTATTACTTTTGTACAGACTTCTATTGCTAACTGTGTATGGAATATGTTTTCAGTATGCTTTTGAGCACTTTGTTGCTAACGTACATATTTACATCTCACTTAACATTTAAAAAAAATTAAATGCTTGTGTTTTGAAAGCATTTCTGTGTGTGTAGCTCTCGATCATTCTGTAGAGGGATTTTTTTATTACTTTTTTTTTTCTTCCCCAAAGACTTTTGCAGAAGCAATCTATTAAATTCCAGAAATTTTGCTTCCATGCAAATATCTATGCAGACACACAATTCTTTTTCTGGGCTTAATTTCACCCCAAGGAGCTCTCTCGGGCTCACTCTTCTGTGTTCCGTCTCTATCAGAACATTAGAGCAGAAGGCAACAACTTAATCTGAAGCACTGGCCGGGTACTGACTGGCCATCAACATTACAGTAGGCAGCCAAAATGTCCAAAATACCGGTAATACATCAAAACTGTCTGGACTACAGAGGAAAATTAAAATAATCCTAAGTCTGTTTGGGGATTTCTCTTACGGACTAAATGTTTCTTTAAAAAGAAAGAACTGAAGCTTAGCGAAACCTTTGAAAAAGACCTGGTTTAGGTGCTTGTTGCAGGATATACCCAGAATTCATGTTTGAGGCTGCTGCATCCTAGGAACGAGATCAGCACTGCAGAGCCCAATGGGAACACGAAAGTAGAGCTAAATTAGAAGTCTGGAACAGAGACAGCAGGACCAATCTGAAGGGGGAAAAAACCAAATCTTAATTTAAACATTTCATTACATTTGTCATCTGCCTAGGTACAACTGAAGTTGTGCTTTGACCAAGTGAATCTCAGTGCCTAACGCTATTCTGCTTATCTTCCTACATCTATGGTAATTTGTACTTAGCCAAAATGATCTTTTTTTCACTGTTTTATTCTTTATAACAATTTTCAATCATCATTTGCTGTGTTTGGGGGGGGGGGTGTTGAGTTATTACAGATATTTTGAAAACATTTCCTTTTGTCAATGTTAGCGTCTTCAGTCGCATAGATTTCTCTTTTTCTAGCAGCAGACCTTTTCTAGCAGCTTTCATATGATAGAATATTATGTGTAGTTAAGACGGTTTAAAGTACCATCAAGACTGAAAAACGGCTAATATTGCAGTTCTGAAATCCGTGCAGCTGATGAGCTTTGGATGTGGCTCTAGGCAGATTCACCATTTGTTCTCCAACGTTAAGATTTTCAAGGATTGTAGATTCCCAAATAAAACTAGCCTCAGAAGGAGCCCTTCTTCAGAAGGGTAACAGAAAACATGACTTAGCCATTAACAACAAAATAATTCAAAATATCCTTTATACTTTCAGGTTTTATCTAGATGGTCTATACATGTGCAGCACACGCTTGTGGCTATCAAAGTGTTTCTTCAATGAAAAGATGAAACATACTCCTGTGTGTTGCTTCTCTCCATAAGGTTTAATGTACTGACATATCTAAATAGCTGTAACTTTTTTTTTTTTTTTTTTAAATACAGTCCCTAGATAACGAAGCATGAGAGAACATTTTGTTTGGCTTGAGGATACGTGGTAACAAAACACCTCATGTTGCCATGATGGTCAAAGGCAAATTGCGGGAATGGAACTGTGCGCTCTAAACTTCACAGGTTCGGAAGACTTTCTCTGACCGGTGGTAGTCATCGCTTTTTAACTGTGAGTACTTCTAGCCCAAGACTCACAGGGAACATGCTAAATACAGCATTTGGCTATTTTTTTTAACCACTGCCTGTGATAGCTTAATGGTCTTTAATTACGAATGATTTCTCTAAACTCAAGCTTAGGGGTTTGGTGTAACAGAGACTTTTGAATCAGGTATGGCATTCTACAGACCATCTACTTACTGAGACCTTTGCGTGTTTTAGGTGCAATTTGAAGAAGAACTTGGTAGGAGTTTAAAACGAAACTCTCTGGCCAAGGCAGGGAAGGGATCCTCATTGCTTTTCCTGCTCTCCTGCGTTAGGGTAAAAGCGAATACCAAACAGTCCCATATACTTCTGCTAAGCCTAAGTGAAACCAGCGTATCCCTTCAAAACTTGCATTGCCTTGTTGGAAGCCTAAACAGAATTTTAAAATTAATTTGCAAAGGGACAGATTCCCTTTTCCCCCGTGCTACCTCACCCCAGCAGCCGTGCTGGCTCACCTGCTCGGGAAGGACACCACCATCTTCTCTCCCCTGCCGCACCGTACCCTCTGCTTTCCTTCTACAGATAATGGATCAAGTGATTTGTCGGCGAACTGACTTTTTTTCCCCCCGAATTAGTTCTACAATAATCAAATGTTCTAACTTTTTAATGGACTCCTAATATATAACTTTTAAAATACATTTTTCCAGCCTACTTTCAAAAATGAAACCCTGAGCCCCCCTTTTTACGATCAACGATGCTGCAGCAATTTGTAGCCGAGGAGAACTTGGAAGAGGAGAAAATTTCTACCTGCTCCCCCCCTCGCTTTGCAGCAATGCAAATTCCTTCAGAATGAAGGTGAAATAYATTTCAAGTCTGCAAAAATACCCTAAAATCAGAAAACTGATTCTAAAATATTGTCATGTAGTCCTCCGCAGCAGGGTTCTCAAACTTACACGTTATTAACACTATTTGTCCATGTGATTTCCAAACTGAAATATTTCCAGAGAGTATGGTCTTTTATTAAAGAAATCTAACCAAAGCATTAAGGTTGCCTTACTGGGATGGTGAACGTGAATTTTAACAGAACTGTCTGATATTTTTAAAGGGCGGAAAAAGCGATGCACAAATCTTCTGGGCTCTTTCAAAATATTCTGGTTCAGGAGTCCTTGTTTAATTTTTGTTGCGCTTCACTCATCTTTTAATCATGTCATTAAATGTAGCGAGCTTGGTAATAAAACATATTTTCTAGGTGGTAAGAGAGGAGTTCTTTCTTTATTTGTACGAATGCTTTTGGGCAGAAGGTGGAAATGTTCCTTTTTGCCAGCAAATGAAGATAGTCACAGGAAGAAGAGCCCTGCTTATTAAAACCCACAGCCAGCAGCTCCTGCTAGCGTGATAAAATTCAGCTAAACCTGTTAATGGGTCTTACCGATGAGAGATTACGTCCTTTTCGGAAAGATTATCCATTTTAGTCTCGTAGGCTGAAAAAGAAGCATTACTTTTAACGGCTTGACAAATCGAAATGCTCCCGCGTGCAAATAACACGCGGCTTACCCAGCTCTGCCAGAGCAAGCGAGGGGTGAGTCTTCCGCACAGCCAGGCAGCAGTAAAGCCAAAGGTGGAACAGGCTTAACTGTGACAGTGACGGCGAACGCCGCAGAAGTTTCGAGTGACAGAGATGTTTTGCCAAAGAAAAAAAGGTTTTTTTCAAAAATAATCCGTGTTTGACCTGGAGTATTTCTCTCACATTGGAATTTCTTGGGTTAGTGAATTTTTCGGACTGACAGAACTTGCCTAGGTTGCCTGCTTATGATCTTCAGGTTCGTTTTGCTTTCATTTAGTTTCTTACTTTCAGGGTTTTTTCCTTAGAAGACAGTCACTCCGCTAATCCACCATCGTCTTCGTGCAGAACATACACGGTTTTCATTCTTGATAACTCCTTAACATTAACCATTTGTGGCAGGGGGCCACAAGTGCTCACCCCTGTGCGAAAACACTCCCCTCGCTGGGACAGACTCTGTGCCTCTCCTGTACCACGGCTCTTGTCGTGGGGCCAAATTTGCTTCTCTTTCCGAGATTTTACAGCCTGGCTCTAACAAGCTTTTGCTTGGGGCTACAAGGGAGAACGTATGCAGTCTAGCCTTGGAGCTGAAATTTCCATGTGACTGGGGATTTTTGGGATTGCAGGAAACAAATAAATGATTAATTGCAAAATACAGCTGGTGATTATCTTTTAGGACGTTTTAATGTGCAGCGTTTTGGTATTTCTCAAACTCAGCGTTGCGCTTTAAAATGCACATTGTGTATGAACATATGTGTGTGCATGTGAGGAAGTAGTTTAAAATAACTTGCTAATTTTTATTTAGGTGTGCATCAAAATCACAGCCTCAGTTATTCCTTGAAGATCTTTAGAAGGAGTGTTCAGTGCTTGTACGTAGCAGCCAACATGACGTGGTCTTGTGCAACCTATTGCTTGTGATTCCTGCAGTTATCAGCGCTAATCTGAGCACCAAGAAGGATTTTTTTATGCCCCGTCCGGAACATGCCAGATAGGGATTTAGACGGCACATCCCCAGCCATTACAACCCAGTGCATGAAACCCAGCTTTAAATCAGTAAAATACTTAGAGAGCAAGTTACATGTACATCATGACTTCCGAAAGGATTTATCTGGTAAAGCAGTATGTTTCTGCCTCAGTACTACAGGAGGTATATTAAAAGGCTTAACTGTCCCCAAACAGCTCTATGGCATGGTATATGCTGTATCTGCATGTAAATCTAGATAGGGATTTAAATATTTCTTTCACAACCTTCCTGAAATACATTTTGGTTAAGTCTTATTTACAGCTATTAAGCAAATAAAAACTACCCTCGATGCTACATTTTAGGCTTTTGTCAAATTGTCTTCAATTTTAGCATTAAAGCTACTTTTTATAAACTTTTGGATGTGTTCCCAATATACATTTTACAATTTTAAAAATGTACTTTATCTATAAATAAAACCCCTTGAAACTGATAGGGGTTTATCATACAAGATATGATTTCTTTTCAACTGCATTTGCCACGTATTCGCACTTAGTGAGGATTTATGTCGAGATAATTTTGGAAATTCATACCGAGATAAAATATAGTTAAAATCTTAATGAAACATATCCTATCTTCATAGGCTATAGCTACCAGGTCTTCATTTTCTGTAGCTTATTCTCTCTTTTTAAAGTAGTTTGACTGGCACCGTCTATCCAGAATCTGATTTCTGTTCGTAGATGATTTTCAGGCTTATATATATGACAGCTTGAAAACCCTATAAATACCAATATTTCGTTATTTTCAAATGACTGAGTGACTTTTAAGAAAGATCTGTGTCTTAACGAGCTGAGACTAACTAGGCAATTCTTAATTTTTGGAGAAATGGAGAGTCGTACATCTCTGTATTAATTATGAGGATGTAATCTAATGAACACATGAACGCTGGGCTCCCTGTTGACAGACCGACCAACGTACCTCTGCAAGTGTTGGATAACTCATTGCGACTTACTTCCAAGGATTTCTCAAGACTCCTACTCTATGCTTAAAAGAAAAGGCTCCCGAAACACAAGGTGAACACAAAGTTGTGTTTTGCCCAATTCAGTGTGGTAAACATAAATGTATTTCTTTTTCGTTAATGATTGGAAAAGTCTCACAGAGAGAAAACTTCCAAAACAGTGAGGACAAAAAATGGCATAAAGCAGTACTTCACTTAGCAAGTTTGTTATTCTTAGCCTAAATTTGCATCAAGAAACCCATGCATTTTAGAGTCTCGGCGAGGAGGCCTTTTGAAGCCCATAAACAGTAGTTAAAAATGAGAGTAGATCAAGCTTTTTTCTTTCTTTTTTTTTTTTTTTTTTTAAACAGAGTGCTAATTTTAATGTGCTCTTTTATTCTCTCTAATATATAACATGGAGTTTGCAGCTTGGAGGAGAAGATGGGATTCCTGCCGAGCAGAGAAAACACAGCAGAGCCATATTCACCTTCCAGCCCGAGGGTGTTGTGTCGGGGTGAGGGTACGGGGCAAACACTGGGGCCGTCTGTAGGGCCAAGCTGGACGGTTCCCCACCCCGTCGCCAGCAAGCCTGCTGGAGGTGAGCATCTCGCGGCAAAAAGTACTTTCATCCCCAAACGACAGCAGGTTTGTAGGCACGCTTTTGCTGGAGGGATTGAAAATGACTGAAGCGCTGCGTCTGGACAGACGTTGGATAACGCGGAGTGATTCAAACAAGGCATTAAAACAACCGCGCTCGCCCTTTCTCGGCAGAGAATGGAGACGGGAGCGCTCGCTGCCCGCCCCGGGCCGAGGGATGTGCAAGTCACAGAAGTACCTGATGGTATAAGCTGATTTTGAAGTGTCATGCTCTGAACTAACAATGCCGCTGGATGGTCTGGAGCTGGAGATCTGGGTGCTGTATTGCAATGCTATTTTAAAAAAAWATAATAAATGTAAGGGTCTGATCTCTCAACCCTTCTTCGTGGAATATGAGCCCGAGGGCGAGCGGAGATGTTAAGATTTGGGACCTACCTGACGTGAACTACGTGTGAGTCACTCTCAAGACAGCGAGGAGATGACTAGCACTCGTCCTAATGTTAGCCTTCTATTTTAGGTTGATGCTCTTCAGATTCAGGGCTCCCCCACACGAAAGCATGACCATTTAATGCGTTGGGGTTTTTTAACAAGAGCCTTTGATAGGTCCTACAGTCGTTCATGGCTGAGCCAGATTCCTTCGGTCCAAAGCTGCCTGTGTTAACGGCAGGCAAAGTTTTGCTTTTGGAAGTACCCAGCTCCTTTGGGTAGCTGTTTTTACTTCCAGAACAGGGTAGGACTATGTCTGGAGCAGAAAAAAATGATTTACAAAGACATTGGCTTAGCGTGTATTGCTAAAATTTAATATCGGTGCTTACCTTTTGAAACAATCTTATCTCCGATCTTATCTCCTTTTATTTAGAAGAAGGAGGAGGGGCCTGCGCTTTGGACTCGAATGTGGTGAGAAGAGAGGGAACATCTGTAAATAATGGCTTTTTTTTTAGGAGAGGGATAAGCACATTGTTAAAAGAATGAAGGAAATTACAGAAAAATGAAGTTTAAGGGAAAGCACATGTTGAAAGACAGATCACATTAATCAGGCTATGGGAACGGGAGGTATAAAGCCTCTTTTCTACACTACTTTGATTCTTATTAAGGACAAAAAGCATTATGAGGTTTTTTTCCTTTTTTTTGCTGGCTCTTAGGAAGGAAGCAATATACCACGGCAAGGTTGTGAGCCTCGCTCCTGGTGCAGTCCTGGAGGATGAAGCATTTTTAATTCATCTCAAAGGCTTTTTTTTTTTTTTTTTTTTTGAACAAAGAAAGGAAAGTCTCCTCCTCATGACTTTATAGATGACAGAATCCCAGTTTTGAAGGCCACACTTGAAGTCTCATTGTTGGGTCAGTGCGAGACCCCATCCGTGGAGCAGAGGTCCCTGGCTTTCTCCTGCCCTCCTACTGAATGAGACACTGGGGATGGGGAGCCTGTGGCCAACGCTGCTTGGTAAAACGATGCGGCTGATTCAAAGCCGCTGAACTTACTGAAGAAGGGTGAGAAAAAAAAATGGAAGTGAAAGTCATGTTTATCCTGGGGCTGGATGCAGGGTTTGATATTTCGGAGTGTTTTCACCACATCTTCTGTGCTACCTCCCCAGCCCCTTTGTGCACCATGTTTGATGCCTGATGTCAGGCTTGGCTCCGCGCCTTTCTGCTGTCGGCTGATCCGAGCTGAACGCATTCTCCCAGAGTTATTTGTCAGTGAGAGAAAATAATTTTCAAGTCCTCTGGAGAACACCAGAGGTGTATGCTTAAATAAAAGTTCATCCCGGGGTTCTGGGCAGAAATTAATCTAATTACAGAAGTGTTTGTTCCATCACAAATCCTCCTGAGATACTTGGTGGTCTTCAGTGGGCACTTGCTGGAACCCCTGGTTTGTGTCCACATTATTTATTTAGAAAAATAAGAAGGGGGCTAACGATCTCAGCCGTAGCATTTTTCCAGGTCATATGGATACTCCTGCGACTGCCCCATTTTGTTCCCACCTCCCCAGCCCCATTTTCCCTAGGAGACCATTTTGCCATCCTGGGGACATGCTGCGAACGAGGCTTTCGCCCGTCACGCCGCTCGGAAGCGGGTTGTGAATTTCGGCAGTCGGCGGCGTGGCTGCGAGCGCGCAGCCTGGTGCCTGTCAAGCATCTTGTTAGCACAGCATCCGCAAGAAAACTACTCTGAGAAGTACAACTGGGGGGTTGGAAATCACTGCAAAACCCCCCCACATTTTTAAACACGGCTCTTCTACGTGGCTGGTGGAGGGGGGAGGAGAAGGAGGGAACAGAGATGGGAGCGGAGTCTCCTAAAAGTGGGGTTTGCTTTCTGTTGCAGCCCTGTGGAAAGCCTTGCTTCTGCCCGAGCCCACAGCAGCCGTGCAGGGCAGGGGTCGGCGTGGCCAGGCACGACAGAGGTTGGTGGCATCTTCATGGCCCCGTCGCTCTCCCCATGGGCAGGGAGAGGGAGGCGCTCCTGGCCCCGCRGGGTGGCAGCCCTTTTTCCCAGCCCTTTGGGGAGGGACGGGGACGCCGCGGCACCAGCGCTGGGTGGTTTGGCCCCTGGCGCCGCCGGGCTTTGCCGTACCACTGCCGCGTGGTGTATTTCTCCAGGCCACGTGCTGCTCCTGGGCGAAGGCTCCCCCACCACAGCCAGCTCCAAACGCCAGGTCCTAACCTACCTGCTGGTCAGAGAGAGGGCCACGGTGGCCTTCGTCTTTTTGTTTTCTTTTTTTTGGGGCGTACTCTAATATTTTGGAAGCTCTTGCCTGATGATGGTCTCTGAGCGATTTCGGGCTCCAGCCGTCCATCCTCCTGGGGCCTCGGCTTAGGCACATTTGCGAGGCAACCAACGCCACAAAAACATCCGAGTGCAATCTATTTTTTCCTTCTCCTTTGTTGCTTAATGGATGACTCAACTTTCTTTTGTGACTGGATAGCTTTAATTTATAGTTTTTAGGCGAGCGATCGTTCCTCTCATTATTTTGGGTTAAATATTCTTATTTGTTGATTATTTAATAGTTTGTTTGGATAAAGATGGAAAAAAAAAAAACCAGCTTGGTGCCATAGACCGAGTCCAAAAGAAATTAACTGCTCTGCTGCACATATTGGAGCAGGGAGTTTGCGGAGAATGCAGCCCCGCTAATGGACTGGCAAACTGATAAAGGCTTTAAAGATTCCATATAACCCCACGCTGCCTCGTTTTATTAATTAACTCTCCTTGCTTTGTAGCAAGGTTGTCCCGGCTATGGAATAAATGAGTGAAAGGGCTGGCCAGTATACGTTAAACATCATTTTACGCTTAGCCTTGTGGAGGATTAGGGCTTGCGGGGGCTTTGGGGTGGGGGGTTTTTTCCACACATCCTTCTTCTGCCGGTGTTTTTGTCCGTGTTGCTCGGGGTTGGAGGAGGAAGGTGGTAAGGGATTGCATCCATGGCCCTTCAGTGCCGTCCCGCAAATGGTGGCCAAATGGCACTGGGAGGTTARAGCTCCCGCGCCTGGGGGTCAGCACGTAACCCACCGGCATAGGGGAAACGGAGGCTGGGGTACCGGCGAGACGGCGACGGTTATTATAGGGAGGGGAGGGGAAGGAGCCACAAAAACAAGGCACCGCTCTCAGCAGCGGTAAACGATCGTTCGCTGACGGCGATTGACTTCTCAGCTCTGCGTCCTGGAGAACAGGCGCTGTTTTGATGGACTGCTTTATTTAATCACTGTTTAGCTGCAGAACGGCTCCACTAAGGCATTAAATATTTCCATGAAATAAAGGTCATTGTGATTTAAGTTTTTAAATGATTCACTAAATAATAAAGCTGATTTTTCAGTTTGCTGCATTAATTTTCTAATATTCCCTCTGTATGTTTTCTTTTACAGAACATACAGATTATTGTAAAGCCTCTCAACCGAAAAGGGGCAATAGTTGAGACAAAAATGATTTATTTATTTATTGTTTTAAATCTCTGTGATTCATAGGACAAAGTTCAGCGATGCTTCACACCATCCACTCTCTGTCTCGACCGATGCAGGGGTTTTTTTGTGGGTTGGTTTTTTTTTATGGCTTTTTTTTGGTGGGTTTTTTTTTTCTAAAACATTACTTCTTGGCAAACTAGATATGCAAATGCCAGAATACACTAAAACCACATTTAATTGGACCCACTTGCCAACTTCTTGAACACAGCTTGGATTATTTCACTGGAGGCTGCTTCTGTTAAAAGATGGGGGAGGAGGAAGTGGCATATTGACAAGGCTTCAGATAATTTTTTTTCCCCTAGAAGTATAATGATGCCATGAGCCAAGTTTGGAAGTATTTTACTATGTTTAATAATAATTATTATTAAAGGATATTGTAAACATATGCATTTAAGTGGAATGTAATGGGAATACAATCATGTCACTGATTTAGCTTTGGATTAATTTTCAACTTTTTTTTTTTTTTTTGAGGGGTAACCGACTCCCGCAGTAGCTGGAACCTGCGCGGCGCTGTGAAATGCTGGTTTAGAGAGAGGACGCATATCCTTTTGCCTAGCTAAATGAGCTGATTAAAAATATTCATTCTTTTAGAAGATCTGTGAAATTTTCATCTCTGACTAGCAATCAATTAAATATAAACCGTATAATAGGATTAAAATTACAGGGTTTACGGAGTTCCCAGAAATTTCAAGCGTGCATATGGATGCATACGTTATACTTCGGTATTTCAAAGAGAAATAGGAAACCCTAATAAATTATTGCCCTGATAACACTGATGCTGTGAAAAGCTAACAGAAGGGGGTTACAAACTCTTTCCAGAGCCCCTTTGGTACGCTGATGGCCACCTGCAAATGTGGGTGAGCGGTGGGTCCCCGATAGCCGCATTGCTGACGCTGGTGGGAGCCGGGAGCCTGGGTAAGGGCAGGAGACACAAGCGCTTTCGGGGGGCTCGGTGCAAACTTTGCCTTTGCCACGTATTGCCCCAAGGTGACAGGAGCAGCCCTGGGGTGCTGTGGCCACCCTGCTCACAGCAATTTGATGGGTGCCCTTTTGGCCCCTGGGATTAATTACACRTGATGCACCCGGGCAAGAAAGACGCTTTGTTTCCACCTTTATCCCTATGGGAAGGAAAGCCTCCGGCGCAGGCAGGCTGCTCCCCTGCCTGCCCTGCCCGCTGCGGTGGCTGGGCAGGGATGCTTTCAGCCTCGGTTGTGCCGAACTTCTTGCGGCGATGGCAAACCTCCGGTTTTCCCCAGCCGGTGAGCTATTGCGTCGGCCGGCTGCCGGTGAGCGGGGGCTGCTGGTGCTCCCCCTCCGGCACGGTGCCCTGTCCCGCCGGGACGTGTGGCTGGGCCCTGGCACGGCACCAGGGCTGAATGATCGGGCGGGAGCGGGAGGCGAAGCGAGCAAACAAACAAACATTTCTCCGTGCGTGCAAGTTGTTGGAGATGTCGGTCCGGGCTGTCGTGGTTTTCAGCGTCAGCCTCAGCTTTTTCTGTAGCCGCCTCCCAGTCGAGGGTTTTATGCTCCTTTTTATTCCCTTTTGCGATTTGGGGCAGCAGATTGGATGTGGCGGGGTGACGCGAGGACAGGAGCAGAGCGGTCCTTGCAGCACGGCACGGGCGGCCGTCGGGGGGGGACCCACACCTGCCCCCATCTCCGTTAGCAAACGCTGCCTCTCCGAGTGGGGCTCACTCCCGAGTTTAAAATGTTGTTTTACCGTCTACGAGGGTTTGGGAAAAAAAAATTAATCTCACATAATAGTGGCACTGCAATTAGGGAAGAGGCGTCACTTTAGATAATGAGCATCTTTTTAAGGTACTTATGCGATCTGAAAAATCATAGCTGGGCTGGATGTTCTTTAATCTTGCCATCCACCCAAAGCAAATTTGCAAAGGAGGGGGCTTTATTGTCATTAGAGGAATTCTTTCAGCTATCAGAGGAGAGAACAATTTCTTTGTCATTAGCAAAATCCCTGGCTTTCCTTCAGCACATAAACAGTTTACACGATGCGGTTTTAAAATGTGCTTGTCTGTAAGCCTTCGCAGGAGACTGAATTGTGAACATTTCAGCGTTTGGATGTAAAATCTGGGATCTCAATTTAGCCTTCTGTAAATGCAAGGATGAAGGGCAAAGCACAGATCTGGGCATGAATTTTTAAATTAAGGGTATTCAGTTTCACAGTTTTAGGATGGCACCTATATGCAGTCGACAACCAAGATGTCTGAGCAGCTCACAGTCTGGAGTTTATTCTTAAATAGTCTGTGAGGCCTGGATTGCCTATTGTCCCTCGTACATAAGGTTCGGAGATGCATTGGCCCGGGCTACRCCAGCAAAACTTCTCCATGCAAACCTGGCAAGCGGCAGCGGTAAAAAAGGATTGACATCGTTCACATCCCTCGTCACCATACCTGTGCTAATCACAGCCTAACAGGGGCTGCATTTAGAGGGGTAAAACATTCTTCTCCTGGGTTAGATCATTACGCTCGGGGAGCAGGGGTTTTTAAGGATGTCCGAGGAAAAGCTGTCGCCTGCTGCAATGGGCTGTAATTGCATTTGGGTGGTGGAGCTGTGCTGGCGAGCCCTTTCTGGGGCACTCAGAGCCAAAGAGACCAAGTGACCGTTCCAAGCCCTGTGGGAAGCCGGTGCCAGAAAAGAAATTGCAGCACGGTCCCTTGTGTTGCCGCTCGGCGTCCCAAGCACTGAACCATTCCCTCTCTAGTCCTAACTGTTTAAAAACAGCAAAGGGATGGCGTTCAACCAGAGCTTTGTATTAGAGCTCAATGATCAGCCCCCCAGAAAAGAGATCAAAACCTTTCAATACAATACAAATAGTTGCCTGAACATAAAGATGAACCTAAGCCAGTGACTGTGGCAATCTGTGGCCAGTAAAAGTGAATGCAATTTATTTTAATTAATAGAGAAGTCTTTTTTCTAAAAGAGCAAATGGGTTTCTAAGATGGGGGTGGAGGACTGGTTGTCTGAGGAAGGTGGGAGGTGCTCAGTGTGAGTAGGATGCAGGGCTAAGACAAGCGGGAAATAAATTCACTGGTTTGTGAAGTGTAACAAGAGCCAACAGGTAGAGGCTCTCAAGGGGATGAAATGATACCAGGGACATTTTACATCGAAGCTTCATGAAAGGCAGGGTGGGTTACACTGCAGAGTAGCTAGAGGACTGGCATGTAGGAAACCTCCTGGGTTTGGATCGATTTGGTCGGATGCTGATCTGAACATCGGGGTCACAAGGAACAACCAGAGGGTGATGAACGTGCGTCCTTGGTGCAAGGGGGGCACAACCCCTCATGGTTAACGTTAGAATTAAAGGGGGTGAGATGTGAAATTTTTCAGGGAATTGCACAGTGGAAAAGACGGGGGGGCCTCTGGGCCAGGGCCCTCCGCATCTCCAACATCCAGACTGAGCTGGGGAGACTCAATACCATGAGCAGGGATGGGTCAGGGAAACGCCTCCGTGGTCCCAGTACAACTGATGTCTGACCACGGCGCCACAGTGTGTGTGGACCCGGGCAAAGCCACGCTCACGATGGCTCTACTTTTTTACTTGTGCGTAACGCTGAAATGCATCATTTGGGTTCAGCAATAGCTGTTTTTCAGCTGAGGATGTGACAGATGAGTTGTTTCTTTCTGCCCTGGTGTGCTGACCTGCAGTAAATCCTGCGGGGCAGAAGGTGCCCTCCCCGGCCCCGGGGGGGACCTGCTGTCCCAGCAGCCCCGTAGGGGTGCGACTAGGGCAGAGCCAGAGCCTGCGGCAGGACCCAGGCTGCAGCTCTCCTCCCTGCGGTGAACCTGAGCTGCAGACCCATGACGGCTCTGCAGCACGCACGGCTCTACAGCGTTGGTCGTTAATTAAGCTGCTGTGACCGGCCAAGTCCCGGAGGCAGATGTGTTATCACAGAGTCACAGATCACAGCAGGTTGAGGCTGGAAGGGACCTCTGGAGGTCGTCTGGTCCAACCCCATGCTCAAGCAGGGCCACCTAGAGCAGGCTGCCCAGGACCATGTCCAGGCAGCTTTTCAACATCTCCAGTTGCAAACATTAGGCAAGACAGATGCCATTTTGCTTGGCCAGTTTTCTACAGAGAGTTGAGTTTTTGCATGGGACCTGAAATGACTTACCTCTACCCGCACTGAACACCGAGTTGGCGAAGTCCAATACCAGCAGGGACGCGCCGGCTGCCTGCCTCCGCACCACGGCTACCGAATGAGCAGCTGTCAATGGCTCTTCTAACACCACGAAGCGATGGCTTTGTGCTGCAGAAGCGTGACGTCTGCAGGGCTGAAGTGGTTTCGGAAACATCTGAAGGCATTGCAGCTCTCGGATATGAAGGTAGTATTTCAGAAGGGGCAGCGGCTGGTTTGCCTGCTTTCAAATGAGCCGTGATCCAGGGTAATGGCAAGACGTTTCCAAGTTGCAAACACAGCAGGGCAATGTTTATCTGCCTTTCAAAGAGCTGAATAAAGTTGCTGTTTTCAATAAGCTTGAGTTTGAACCAAGCGTGAATGCTTGAGGTCAAATCTGACTTGAAAGCAGTACTAGCAACCCCTGATTAAGAGAGGTGGTCAGATAACATTTGATAAGTCAAAATCTGAGCCAGATTTTAAAAAATGCAGGCAGATTTCAAAGGCTGGGTCATTACAGAACGTGAGATTTCTGTGAATCAGCATGTTACATGGTCTGATGTATTGAGACTCAAACAAATGTTAGACATATGGAAAGACCTCTATATAATGAGAGATGTGAAAAACAGGATGACTGTTTAATTTAGAAATAGGATAAGGAAGAGGGGCACATTAGAAGTATAAGGCAGTGAATAGCACAGCGGAGATAAGCCCGTGCTGCTGCTCACTCTGAATGAGACTGTAATTTCTATTTACTTACATGTGATCAGCACAAGAAAATATTCTTCAAGCATGGGTAATATGGTTTCACTGGAACTCTATGCCACAAGGAACCAGTTCTTGGAAGAGCATAAAAAGGTTACAGAAAGAAAAAATACGTATTTATATGGATAATGAGCTATAAATCATGCTTTAGGAAGTAAGCCAACCAAAGGTTGGAAAGAAATGTCCCCCATGGGCCACATGTTTCCCAAACTGCCCAATATAGGATTCTTGTACCTTGCTCTTAAGGACCTGTGGCTGTCGGCAAGAGTAGCAGGTGAGATATAGGTTATTGATCTGCCCTGTGGTCTGAAAAATTATTGTGGTTTTTTCAGTGGTAACTGCATCCCAGATGTCCTTCTGCACTTGGAAAGAGCCACTCAGAGCATGACCCAAGGGGACTGGACACGCGACTCCCAGGGCCCCAGCAAACACAGAGCGACCAGCGGCTGGAGCAACCCTCCCGCCCTGGAGGTTGCATTTGATGTGGCTTGAAAAGGGACTAGGGAGAGCCCGTGCCAAGTGCATGCTGGCACTTAAATCGGCAGCCACTCGACTGCACTTCCCATGCCTGGTTTGGCTGGTGACCAGTGTCCGACTGCAGCGTGGTGGCACCAGCCAAGGGGCTGGGCAGCCGGGGTAGGTCTCACCCACAGGCTCCGTGTTTCAGTGGGTTTTGGTCAATGCTGCTCTAATTCTTAGCATCCTTCACAAGGCTGGTAAGGACCAGTGCTCTCACTCACAAGTGGGAACACAATCGGCCTCCTCCTTGCTGGATGGGAACTGTGTTAGGAGCTGGGCTAGCTCCATGAGACTGGTTTTCTGGGAGAAAAAACAATGTGGCAAGAAACGTACGTGCCCGGACCAAATGGCAGCAAAGTTATGGTAAAGCCCCTGCATATAATCTATATTCTAATTAATACTCTGCATCATCTAATCAACAGAAATCTTCTGGCACACACAATCCAGTTTGCAAACTATTCAGCAGAGAGGCTTTTCTAGCCTCTCCACAGATCAGGGTAATTAAGCAAAGCTGCTGGAGGGGCTTCCCTCTGCAGCTTCTTGAACACTGGGAAGGGGGAACAGCGCTTGAAAAAACCAGGCAACCTCTGGCAACCTCCCTTAGCCCTGGAAGGCTCTCTGGAACAGAAAGGGGAAAAAAATTGCCTTCCTTTGCTGCTGCTGTTGAGCTGGTCTCGCTCCCGTTGTCCCGGTGCCAGYGCTGAAAGCCCATCCTGCTTCCCTCGCATCGAGCGTACGGTCCGTCCTAGAGCAGATGCAAAGGCGGCAGCGGGACCGCTCAACTTCAGAGCCTCTCCAGCAGCCTCCAAAGTAGAAGAGCACAGCTCTCCTCACAATATGCTGTGGGGGAGGAGGAAGGAAGGACTTTGGCCCTGTTTTCTTGTGCTAATTGATGGCTTCTGTTGCAGCTATTCACACTTTTAAAAAATGGTAACAAGTCTACTGATTTAGAAGCAAAGAATAAAAACCCAACAGCCTCACCAGCGCGTCGGGCACAGATGAAGCCGTGTTGAAGAGCACTGTGCAGAGGCGCCGCGAGCGGCTGGGCAGAAGAAACGACCCACCTGCGAACGCTGAGCTCTGCACAGATGCGCAAAAATCCTGAAAGACGCCTTTTTGCTGGGATACGCGGGGACAGCCTCCTCTGCAGCAGGGGCTCAGCCCCGGCGGTGGCCTGCTCTGTGGCTCCACCTCCCTGCCTCACCTTGCCCAGCCTGCGGTGGTTTCTGCCTCCTTTATAAAATGCATTTAGTGCCTCTGACTTTAGTGCTCTCCAGGTGAGCAACGTCTTTCTTGATGCAGCCCTCTCTCCGTGTGCCGGGTCTCCTGTGCCGGCGYGGACAGGTGCCCAGGAGCCATTTGGAGAAGGGCTCCTCATCCCCGCTCTCCTGCCCTGAGCCTCTTTTCCTTGCAGGCAGACATTGTCTTCTCCTGCTGGGAGAGCACTGTACCTTGCTTAGCAGTTTACATGGTAAGTCTGTATTGCAAGTCGGAGGTGTGATCACAACATGGCTGGGTGAAACCCTGCTTGCTTTAATTTAGCTAGCTGAGATATTAATTTTGGAGGAAGAGGCAGCAGTATGCACTTTGGAGCCTATGGTCTGGGTGGGCTTGCAGAGCCTGTGGTGTTTCAGCTTCCCTGGCATCGGTACCCAGGCAGCCAGACAGAGCGAGCTGGGATGTGTGAATAAGCAGCACAGTAAGAGACGACTGCGCTGAGCGGAGGGAGCTGGGCTCCAGCCACGCGCCAGGGATGCCAGGGGCTGAGCGGGGCAAAACCTGGGTGTTTAGCAAAGGACTGCTGCCTTCAGCTCCCCTCCGACCTGGGGACCTGCTAAATGCACCTCCCTACCCAGCAAGTCCCTGGCTGCCAAGGTCAATAATTCTGCTTTAAGGAAGGCAGACCCAGTTCTCATGAGGAATTTATCTCTGTCAGAGAGACCCCTGGCACCCCGGCGCTGCCACCACCGCCGCCAAGGTGCGTCAGCCGCTGCTAGCTGCTCGATGGGTGCCTCTGCAGCGGCCAGGGAGGGGGACAGGCAGCATCCTCCTGCCCTGCTTCCCTTGCCGCAGCCCTCAGCAGCATCCGCACAGGGGCCTTCACCTCTTTCCACAGCCCTCCACATACTCCTTATGATTCACATCTGGGTGTACTCAGGCTGGTAATTCCTTTTTCTGAGAAGGTCACCTGAAATATGTGTTTAACAGAAGCGTTCTCTATTTTTAACATAGAGAAACCTCATAAAAAGTCAGAAGACTAATGCAAAATAATAAATGAGATATTTAGTCATAGGTCTCCATCACATTCACATTATAAACAGCTCAGAAATGATTTCCACTTGTGAGATAAGATTTAATTGTAAATCACGGGAAATGGTGAGATATATATCGCCTGGAGCAGGGTGGTAAACGTATTTCTGGGTCTGGAGGGAGAAAATAAAGCAAAGTGTGTGTCATAACCAGGGTGGGCCCTGAGCGCATTTAAACCAAACTGCATTTCAGCCCAGGCAGCGGCTGCCGTTCTCTAGAGGAGGACCACCAGCTTTCTGCTGAAGCCTCTTTCTTCTTAGTAATATTGAGGGGCACTTTTCTGCTGTGATTCCGTGCTACCCAAAGCTTTGTTACTGGTTTCTTCCGATGAAGCTGCTTTTATTCCAACTTAAGCTGTTCCTTAAGCAGCATGAGACCAGCTCACAACTTAAATGGCAAATGTACAGCAGTAACTTTCCTAGCTGCAGAAGGTGATATAGACAAATCTGTTGCTGATACCAGCAAGTACTGAGCCGAGCCCCTGTTTCTCATTTGGAGTGCATTGCTGTGTCTCCTCTGACATGTTTCTTCATAGCACCGAAAAAGAGGCGCTTGGAGAAACAGCTTTTCTACTCGGAGAAAGCTTTGACTCCAGGGTTGTAAATCGAGTGCTGTAGTAGGTAATCGGCAGAAATCAAAGAGCTTACATGTTTTTCCAATGCAGAAAGAGGAAAGATCAATTTATTTAAAGTAGCGGAAACTGATTTTTCAGTTGGCTAACCTGTTAGCCTGCTCCTGTAGGATGAAACCTAGATAGGGCGAAYGCTTGGATTTCTTGTGCATTTATTTTGTGGGTTTCAACCATCCAGTCGAATCAGGACTGCTGGCGGAGCGGGCGGTGGTCCTCCTGCTTGTGCTTCTCCTGCCGGCCGCCCACCCCGAAACTTAGCCACCGTTCTTCCGCAAACCTTGCTGCGGCTGTGGCTCCTCTTCTGTGAGATTGCCCGAGTAAGGAAACAGTCCACTTCAGTCGGTGCCCTGCTCACCCAGTGATTAAAACAAGGAGGAAACAGCAACGGCTTGGAAAGAGGGGCAGCCCCAGCCTGGAAGCAAGCAGCTCTCCTGGTGCTGAAAACAAGTAGGATGAGGCAAGGAGAGTGAAGCTGTTGGGTTGTGCCTAGCCTCGGAGAGGCTCGAGAGTCTGCCTGATTGAAAGCTTTAAAGGAGTTAAGAAACAGACACTTCTCAGACCTTTTACCCTACTTTTCCAGGGTAATTTCCTGTTCTTCACATGCCACTTTATGCTACAGTTTTCTGCGGGTTCACGTATATAATATTTCACAACTGAAATATTATATTGTAACTTAGGGTAAGTTTAAAGCTCAGTGTTTGCGATACAATACATCTGCCTTCCAACATTTGGGGAATTTTAACACTGGAGTGGCTCTAACCTAAGCACATCCACCCGAACACCCAAGCGGTGCTGCAGAACTGCATCCCCCCTCACCACCCTCCTGCCTGCCCTCTCCTGGGCTTGCCCAGCTCCAGACAACAAGATGCCTTGTGATGCACACAACTTTTTCACTAACTGGAAATAGGAATCTTGCTCTATCCATTAGTTACTGTATATGCAGTTTGTATATATAATATTTATATTTTTCCCCCAAAGTTGTGAAATATATAAAATATAATTCCTCTAGCTGAGAGCTCATCATTCCCATGACAAGGTGCAATCAATAAATTATGCACCACTTGTGGTTATTCTGCATGTCAACTCATATTTCCATGTCGCTGTCCTGACTGTTACTGAGTGTTTGTGTTGTTGTACCTTTCCACCTCCTCAGTGTTGATTTAGGAGTTATTATTCTGGGCTCATAGTAACTGCAAGAAAATCAAGTTCCAAGTGTTTCTGCCAAAAGAAGGAAATGAAATGAGCAAGTCAACAGAAAATTCCACTTGTCAAACACCATTTGCTTACGACTACGGCTTTGTTAAGGAAACTCACGTTCGGACAAGTTGCCCGAAGGAATCAATTCGCCTTTGCGGCGGGATAACCCCCATGCCCGGCAAGGACTCTTGGTCGTGACAGCTGTGGTCCTCAAACGAGCGAACAGGAAAAAAAACCAAAGCCACTTCTGACACTTACAAATTATATCTCCTGAATAATGCATGACGCATCCAGATTGGCTATGGGAGGGGGGGCGGGGGGGATGCTTTTTCAATGGACAACCAGACGGATAAGGATTGTATTATAAGAAGAGTTTGACATACCAAGAAGGGAAAAAAAAAGCAAAAAAAAAAGCCCAAGTACTCGCACACACTTTGAGATTGACTGTCAAATCATTTCACATCTGTACCTAAAGCAAACAGACATAATGCTAACAGCTTGCTGGAGCTCAGAAATGCCACCCACTAATCAGTCCACCTGTGGAATTCTCAGTCCATCTTGCAAGTCGTGTACCCGATTGCCAAGACGCCTGACAAGAAAATGTATATTAAAACGTTGAGTAAGACTGGAAATACAATGTGGTGTAGTATAAACAGAATGCACTCACTGGGCGGGAAAGCAGAGATACCTTTTAATTCCTCTCGCCATGACCCGGCGCCGCTCACTCCTGCGTTCGCCGGTGCYGGATGGCGGGGACAGCTCGCCGACCGAAAGGCACGTTCGCCTCCCGTGCGCGATCGTGTGTCCTTCTGCTTTTGCGCCTAAATAAATAAATAAATAAATAACTACCCCCTCCCCAAAGCCTCTGTCCCTCTTAATTACTTTTTTTTTTTTTTTGCACATGGGTATAATTAACAATTGCTTAAATATARGCGTTGGCAAGATAAGTCTCAGCAAAAAAAACTAGCAAGAAATAATCTCCCCCGCGTAATGAATGCGCCCTTCGGGGTAAGACAAAGAGGTAATTCAAAGGAATGGTTTGTTGAGATGATACGATGCGGGAGCACAATTCTTCCAGGCTAAATTACATCGAGGATTACAGCACCGGATTGCCAGTCGCTGTTTAACGTGCTGGCAAAATRATCATTTTGCTCTTTTCATCTCCAAAAGGAATATAAAGGAATGAAAGGAGAAAGTTTACTGGGATTGTAAGAGGAGGCAAGAAGGGCTGGGGAATGCCCCGGGGAGGATAATTATTCTGTACAAGGCACCATCAGAAGGTTACGGGGTTTGTGGTGTAGCAGGAGGCGGCGTGGCACAATTAGATGCTTTAGATACTCTTTTCTATACGTCCCGAGCTTTTACATTTGCACAGTAGCCGTTTACTCTCTCTGTGAGTACAAAATGCTATTTTAACATCTGTTCTTTTAAGGCTATTTGCTCTGGGAAGGCAGTGTGCTTTGCCATAAATTTAGGTCATTAATTTGTATCTGTTCTTTGTTTATTTAAGAAACAGGACAAAAGGGCAGCTGCTGAAACATTTGGCTGTGCCGAGGGGTAGTGGGCTCTGCGTGCTGGAGTTGTGCGCACAACCAGCTTGAGTTTGTATCCGCAGCTAGAGGACAGAACTTTATGGGAAGCCTTTGCCAAGGCGTGCGGCGCTCCCCGCTCCACCGCAGCTCTGCCCTCCTCATTACCTGCTTTTGGAGAGGCGGCCGTGCCCAGGGATGGGGCCGGAGGGGGAGACAACGGGGACACATGCCGATGGCAAAGCAGAAACCTAGAGAGCTGAATGGGAACGCCGGTGTTGCTGTTGTTTTTAGGAGAGGTTTATAAAGCAATTGGTTTTTACTGCGTTGAGTCCGAGGACTGCAGTTGGCTACCAAAAGGTAACACGCTACGAGCAAATCTGACCTATATAATTAGACACTATAAACAGAAGCACAATAATACCTAGTAAATTGATTGTTAACAGCATTTAATGCTCTTAAATTGGCCATTAAGTGCAGAATAATTTCTGGGGTATTATTGATATTATGAAGCATTAAGAGAGGTTTTATTTATTCTCGTAAGCCTAATGGACTCAAACAAATTGAATGTGTTTGAAAAGGTCATTTTTTGCTTGTTGATTCTGTGACATCTTCTAATCGGTTTAATCAGATCAAACAGAAAAAGATCACACAAGTATCTTGAAGCATCTTCCATTTCCAACTTCCCATTAGAAACCAATGTGTGTATCTCAGAGAGCCCGGCATTACCAGCTAGGCATGAAAAGCCCAAGCTCACAGTTAAAGCCAAAGGCTGAAGAAGAAGTGCTGGTGTGCACACACTTGCACACAGTCCCTGCAGGCTAGCTGGGATCCAGCACTCTGCTTCTCAGTGGGCATGGCATCTTACCTCTCTTCTGAGCCCATGGAAACCAGGGAAGACATGTGTCAAATAAGGTCCAATTCAACAGGAGAAATGTCACTGAAATGTGCCACCAAGTCAGTCATTTAGGTCTGCTCTGGCTTCTGCTGGAGGCAACAGTTGGTCTCATGGCAACAGCATTAGACCCAATTTGCAGAACTGGTCCCCAAACCCAGACTCAGCATACTCTTCGTTGACACTGATCTTTAGAAAAGAAAATTAAAGGCAGTATTTCTGATGGTTCAAAGTATGTCTCATTGCCACTTGTGTTTGGCAAAGAATTTCTCTGATCTTCACTGGGTCTTTAGATGCAGTAAATCTTCAAGTGCTTCAGGTGCCCAGACACACACGGCAGCTCCCAAGGGCAGATTTTTAAACCAGTTTAGGCTTTTACTTCCTTAATCAGTGGGAAGGAGCACCTAAATGTCTTTATAAATCTGGCTCTGAATCATGCACCACTGAGGAGCATACTATTTAGTAAAATCCCAGTGTAACTATTATAAAGGGGATGAAACCAAAAGTGTCTTACGGAAGCGTTTGGAGCTAATCCAGCAGTTTGCAACAGATCCACCATTTTAAATAATGAGACTGAGCAACACTTTGTAGTTTGCTCATATTAAAACCTTAATTGGTTTGACTCATGACCTCTAGTACCAACGTGCTTCTGATTGCTGTGAGACTCGAGGTGAGGGTCATGCCTCTTTTCTGCTCTCCCTGATCATGCTGCTGCCCAGCCTTTGGAAGATCTTTCTTCCCGTAYGCCCATAGGGCAGGTCCTGCTGGCCCCTTTAGCTGCTCCATCTTTCCAAGGCTCCAGCCATGTTCATCCCAGATGTGGAGATGACTCAGGAGAGGTGGGCTGGGAGCCGGAAGGAAGCAGAGTTGACTGGAAGGAGCCTGGAAAGCAAGAGTGTGTAGCAGTGAAGAAAAAGTGGTGGAGGACTGGGGTTACCAGGAGAGGCTGGAACTACAGGGGTGAGCAGCTCAGGCTGAAGCCCCTAGAAGCAAACAGCAGAGAAAGGGACAGGCTGGAGGGCTGGAGGTGTTGGGCTCGGGGGAGCCAGGGCAGGAGTCTGCAGTGGACCTTAGCATGCGCCCCTGCCCTGCCCCAGCCACCCCACCGGGAGGGAAGCGAAGCTCAACGCGGGCCTGGAGCCCAAGGCAATGACTTCTCAGCTCCAGAAGCTGGGCTGCTGCTGGCACTGGCTGTGAGCAGCAGCTCTTCCAGCACAGAAATCTGCAGCAGCGTAGGCTTTACAATGTGATGAAGAAACAGTTAAAATTAAATTTCTCCAAGAGCATTTTTGGTGTGAAAGGGGGGGGAAGGAAGAGGCAGACAGGGGGGTCTGCCAGGGTTTTACACTCTACAGCAAAGGCAGCCCATATGGGTAGTGAAGAGATTTTCCTTTATTGCTGTTCCCTGGCCATTGCTGGCAGAGAATGTGCAAACTCGTGTCTTAAAATCAGACCCCTCAGCAGACCACTGGGCACATCAGTCATATGAAAATGTACAGATTTCAATGTATAAAATCTTGGCGGGGGGATGCCAGCTCTGCAGTCCTGGGATTTTGGAGGTCGTCTTGCTATATACACGCTCCAGAACAGACCATCTATGTGGGACAGCTCATTTTTATCTGTCCGGGTAATTTGACAAAACAGAGTAAGAGGCAAAACAGATCAGAGAGAGAAGAGTAAATGAACAGTCCAGGGAATCAAACTAAAATTGTCCAACCTTTGTGAAATCAGGGCCCTCAGGAACATGTAAGTGTTTTGTGAAAGATGTGGACAATCGTAGTCATATGTTTTAAATTTAATTTTCACAAAGAAAAACTATTTCCCTGTTTCAAATAATACAACATATTGTGAGCGCAAGCTATTCTGTCTCTGTAACTCAAAGGCTAAAGCCTACAGCTCTTGCTCATTCCTTACTCAAATAACACTCCTACCTACTTGTGGATAAAGAAGAGTTTTAGAAAGTGAATTAAACGCTGCACGGGTGAGAAGCAGGACTTCGGTCCAGATCTAGGAAAATGAAGGGTGTGTACCACGTAAGGTTGGGCTTGTTTTCTTAAAGAACAGGCTGCTCTGTCTGAAACATGTCAAAACTTCTTTGTGGCTTTCCATGCTTTCTTCAGGTAGAGGGAAAACTAGCATGGAATGGGAAGATGAAATGCCTGGACCAAAATGGCTAATTCTTCATTCAAAAGCAACAGGTGGTTTGCTGAAGGTAGCAGGGGCAGTTCTTCTGCTAGCTGGGAACTCATTTACTGGTTATTACATTCAAGAAAGCAATGTGCTTTGCACATGTAACCTCTCTGCACTTTAACTTCCCCATCTGCAAAATAAGAGCAGCAAAATGCAATACTCAGCTTTCTGAAGGTTTTTGGGATCTTCAGACGAAAATGTTGTATAGCTACATCAGTGTGTGTGCATTGAAATATACAAATCTATACATACAAATACACACATGAGATTTTTTCCTGAATGAGAACATGCATTACATACTTATCTTTACATTGCTAGAAAAAGTACCATTGTATTTATCTACCTATATCTCACCATCTTTTCTAGATAATTTTAAAGGACCTGAAACGTCTGAGTAGATTATTCATTACATTCAAAAGTCATTGTCTCTTTGATTACAAAACTTAAAAATGCCTAGTTGGAAAATGCTTAAAGGAAGAAGGATTATAGAATAGCAATAAAGACCRATTTTACTAAATTCTGTGTCATTCTGATTACAAAATCACTGTTACAGAAGAGATATACTTGCAGAAAGTATCCTGCCCTTTTTCTTTTTTGCTAACACTCTGAACATTCTCGCAAGAGCATGTGGAGATTATTCTGTAGGAGCTATTTCATGTTTTCTTACTATTTTAAATCAAAATAATTGTATTTGAAGAGGGGTCCCCTACTCTATTTACATACCCAGCTCCCTCTGAAATAAGAGTGAATTTGGCTGGCTGCTTTGGGAATAGGTCATGCTCCTATGTAATTTTTTTTTCTTCAATCTAGTATATTTTTCATCAACGACACTTCACAACAGGGAAGAACGGGTGTCAGGTTTCAGTCTCATATGTTCTGTAATTTTACATTCTGTGGCAATGCCCACGGTGCTGGAATAATTTGAAACAGAACTACAATCTTTCCAAGTTTTGTAGAATAAATGTTTAGAATTGGTAAGAGTTTTGAAATGCAAATGTCAATTTTTTTTTTCGAACAGTATGTGATTAATTCTTAAAGCACTAACAATGCTTGCCTGTGCACGGAATTAGCAATGGGGACGGAGATAAGATACCTGTAGGTAAAAGAAATGTGGGTGCAGTTTTGGACAGTGAACCTGCAACRCTCATTATTTAAAAGCAGAAACCCAGCCCTCTGAGAAAGGGATGTCGAGTCTTGCCAGTTAAGGAAGGTCCTCACGCCCTTGAGCTCTGCAGAAAAATGCTCCCCAAGACCATCACCATAAACCCAGCTCTGCCTGACCTCCATTGGGTGATTCCTGCAGGTGGGGAGCCTACAGAAACCAGCCTGGCATGGATCTGCCCAGGGCACACCCAGGGACCACCATACTGCTAAACTGCAAGTCGAATGGGGTCGTTGCCACCAGAACCACCATGGTCCCAGCTTCAGCCAGGGCTGTGGGAGGAGGGGGAGGCACAGGCAAGGTGAGGTCCCACCTTGCCAAGAGCTTTGAGTCACCGCATTGCAGGTGATCCCAGTGATGGGTGAATTGCCACTTAGGGTCTTGATCGACATGAAAAGCAGAGAGGCCCCAACCTCCTACCCTTTCTCAATGAGTAGCACTGCTGATATCTTCAAGCTGCCTCTGCCGGTTTGGCAGTAATGGGCTGGGCCAAGRGCATCTGTCAGCAGCTGCTCTGCCATCATATCTCGCAATACAGTGCTATTGAACTAAAGCTGAATTTCCTACCCAGTAGACCTGAGGAGAATCGCCACATAGGTAGTGAGCTTGATACCTCTCACCCTGCCTGCAAGGGCTGGGTTTCACTCCCCTGCACCACCTGGCTTTTCTTCCTGAGACTCCAGGAAAAGGAGGAGTCCCCTGGTCCCGGCTGCCTTGTGGGTGGCCAGGGACGTGAGCTGTGTGCTAAGGGCCAGTGACACACAGACTGCACACAGTAGAAAGAGGGGAGATGACACGTGAAGGTCAATAAGACTTCCAGGGCATGAAGTGTTGGAGGAGAGTCCCGGCCTCCCAGGCCCTGCGCCAGGTCCAACCACAGGACTGGGAAGGCCACGTTCTAACACAGGCGATGCCCAGGAAGTTCAGAGCTGGAAGCCTGAGGAGCAACCAAAACTGGCGCCAGGGATCACAATTGGCTTCAAACTCTTTTTTAGCCGGACTGCTGCCATCAGTCTTTGTAGGGCACAAGGAGTCATAGACATGGTGTTCATGCCTGGGCTCCATTTAACTTTCCCTCCTTCTCCTCCTCCTTCCTTCTACTGCAACAGAAGAAAGTGTCTCCCACTGTTGTTTAAATACTCCCACTATGGTGTTGGTAGCAGCTGCCACTCCAAAGAGTACCCTGTTATATCTTCTTGGGAAGAGCGTTTGGCCTCCAAAAGCCGTTTGCTAGCAACATGCAAGTGGCCTGAGCGGTGGTGCTCTCTGAAGACACTGCTGGGGCAACTTGCTCTCCTGAGTGACCGCAGGAGGCTGTTAGAAGGAAAGAGTGGGGAACGCTCCAGTTCTTCTGCCGTGCCAAATCTCCTTCCCATTCCTGTCCCCTCTCCAACCACTACCACTTGGAGATCATGCTTCAAACAGGGACGGGCCTGAGTTTGAAAATTTGCACCTGGCCCTCCCATTTGGGTTTGTCAGTTTGCAGAAACAGAGGGCTGACTGCAAAAATCGCATACGAATTTTCTCCAAGTGTAGTGGCATTTGGATTTCAGAATTTGTTTTAATCCTATTCTAGCCTGACAGCTTCTCCGTTTAATACTTACTACTGCTGTAAAAAAAAGGTCTATGTGGCAGGCAGAAATGTGACCTTTTATGCTTTCTTCCACAATGTCTAAATAAAAATATGTGATCATGTCAATGCAGACTGCAAGCTAGTGATGGGTCTTGCTGTGGCTAATCCACCCAGTTGTACTGGCTGCTTGGAGTATTGACTCCAGAGGTCAGGGCTGGAGTCCCTTCTTTGTAATTGACCTGCTACATAACACTAAGCTTGGCCATGCCTAAACGTCTCTGCTTGAAGATGATGCCAGTTAATGCAGCTTTCAAATACAGAGATCATCATCTGTAAATATAACATTTGTCATCTAAAGACTTCAAAAAACCTTTTTATTTCTTGTAAAGGGCGTTCAGTGTAAGAATAAAAAGAGCTACATTAAAGCTAAGTTGGTATTATTATCTACAAACACTAGCTTAAATGAATAATCTTGTAAGCTGCTAGCAGTTTACTTTGTTGAAATCCACTGCAAATGTGCTCCAACCCATGATATCTATACACAAAAGATTATAAATTGTTTTTTCCATGTTTAAGTTGGAAACTGTAAATTCCATTTTTAAGTCATTCAATTTGTTATATGGGGATTTTTCTTGATTACTCTCTTGATATTTGCAAGGGCTTTTCAGGAGTAAAGAATCTGTCTCTCTGATTATAAAGAGAAAACAGTTCATGTGACATGAAGCTTTGTCAAATGCATAAAAAAGCTGCCTGGATTAATTACTCTACTTTTGCTAACGTTGAAAGCAAAATCAGTGATTTCAACTGTTTCTTTAAAGTACAAAGAGAAGGAAAAAAGGGTTCAAATATAATACTGCTGTAATTCTATATCTGCATGGCTACAGTGTCATAGAACAGGATTTAACCAAAACAAGGAGGTGTTCTAACTATAACTACAGACATTACATCAATGAAGGCATTTTCAGCAGTACAGGTTATTTCCGACCATAATATAAGTGCAGGATAATTTAAATTAATATAAAAGATCCTTTGGGGGGCCATATTTTTTAATTGCAATTACACAATGAATATTTGATACCTATATTTGGCATATAATGAGGATTAAAATTATATTCCCCAAACAGAGGTTTAATAACAATGTAAACTACCAAGAACTTCATTAAAGGGGCTAAGGGATTAAAAATGAGATTTAAAGGTGGCCAAGGGGAAAATCAGAAACTTCAAACACCTCTCCTAATATAAATTGCAATATTTAATATAAAACATGAAGAATTGATGCAGGCCTCAATCAAAGTGCTAAAAAGCTGCCTTTGAAACCGAGCCATCCCCGAATGAAAACCCCGTAGCTAAAGACCCTGCCCTCACCCAGAGGATTAGCGTGCTAAAGCCCAGCTCCCGGCGGGAGCCGTGCTCAGCCCTGCATGGGGATGTGCCGCCGGCTCCCTGGCTGGGCTCCTGCCTGCAGCTGGGGAGCACACAGGGCAGCTCAGGGTGGCATTGGTGCTGCCAGGCATCCTTGTCAAGGCCAGGGATTGCACCACGGACCTTCACGGCATAAGCCTCTACAGCTTTCGCCAAAGAGCATGTCTCTTGGGTTGAGAAAGAGAGCAGACTCCTACTTTGCGGCGCAGCCGTAGAGCAGGATGCGCAATGCTCACTGACCTGTGGGTATATTCTGTATTATGCAGAGCATTTGCATTTGCTCCTTCTCCCCGCGCCCGCTGTGGGCCGGATGCTTGCTCTGACCCAACGGCAACGCTACCTGCCCAGGGTAGAAAGCCCGGCTATAACATCTCTGTTTCTGGGAGGGTCCTATGGACATCGGACTGCACAAAGGTGCCAAACACTCTCTATGGTGGGAAAGCACAATGTATCTTCTGCCTCACCCCGTTTTACGGAGGCGGTGGTAATGCCTATGGCACTGGTGCTGCGGTTGGGGCAGGGAGCTGGGAAGTCCTAAAGTTTTATTCTAGGATTCCAGTCATTCAAAATGAAAAGCCAAGATTTTCAAAAACGGATCCTCACACGAGGCTCCTAAGTCAGTCTTTGGGTATCTAGATGGGTACCAGAAAGCACGAAATAATTGGCAACTCCTTTAACATTCAGCGGCCTTTCCAAACTCAGGCTACATATTTTCTCAAGTATGTCTGCATGCCAGAGCTCAGTGTCAGGCACCTTCTTCTGCCCATCTCAGGTAAAACAGACAGGGCAGCTCACCTCCTTCCAACCCAAAAAGTCTTCACCGACACATGCTGGGGATGCCTGCGCAGCATGGTGAGGCCGTGGGGCACGCGTTCCCACCTGCCTGAACCCCTTCCTGCAGCAGGAGGTCCCCCTCCGGGTATTTCATGTCAGGATCAGTCTTACAGTAAATAATTACTCCCAGACCCAAATGCAGTGAAGGTGTCTCGCAGGTTGTTCCCCTCTCCTCTGACAAAGGCTTTGAGGCAGCTCACATCCCTTGAACACATTTTCTACCACATAAATAAGTCTAAGTACACGCCTGTCTTTTCATGAGCAGACAGTGTTATTTCCAGCTGCAGCAGTTTGCGTCACTTGACTAAGAAGCTATATATACATACCTATACATCTATATGTATAGATGTGTGTATGTATGTGAGTACATACATATGCTATATATGGATGCATATAGATTTATGTGTATGTATTTGTGTATATTTATGTATATACGTGTCTGTGTGCATTCACCTGTGTGTTCGGCAGGGCAGGCGGTTCAGAGCATGCATCCTGTCCTACCTTGGCAAATGTGTTCATCTGARCGCTGCCTGTAATGTTTCACGCCTAGAAATGAATGATATACCTGCAAAGTGCAAAGTAGTGCCTCCTCTCAGCTCTGATTGCTTTTGTTTTTACTTCTTCATTAATCATCTCCCACTGATATGTGGGAGGAGATTCTGATGATGAATATGTGTTAAATAATTTGCAAGCATTCGGTTTTTTGTCCTGGTTTTCCAACGTACCAAACTGGCGTAAATATTGGCAGAATTTCCTTTAATCCTCCAAGGGATCCATGCCTCGCTCTCCGTCCGGAGCCCTAATCTCTCTAATACGTTGTTGGGTCAGTTATCCAAGATGGAGTGCATACATCCTTTCCTGAGTCGTTTTCTTTCTCTTTCCCTTTTGCTAACGTTGGCTTTGACAGGAGAATTGCCCCCTCCCTCTCTGTTCATCGGATAAATCTGCGTCCCACCCTACGCAGAGGGGAGAATGGATGGAGTAGCTAGATTTTTTGGACATGAAGTGGTACCTTTGCGGGTCCCTAATTCACCCTTCCAAGTCTCATAATTGCCAACAGAGGTCTTTTTTCCTTCTCATAATGTACAAAATGATCTGCCCTTTTATGATTGCCTTGAGAATATCCCACAAAGCTGACGGTGAGGGAGCAGATGCCTCATTCAATTCCAAATAGAAGGAAATCTGTTGTCTCAAATAATCCCTAAATTCAGACACTTTCAGCCAGCTATTATCAAGAGACCACATTTTAAGAGCAGATGTGTTATTAAGGCTGAGAAATGTTATGAGTACTTCGTGATCTGACAAATGAATTCAGGCTATCCAGCATTCCAACATTTGATCTTTTAATAATTCAAAAAATGAAATGGAAACCGCTGGGAGGGGAGAGGGGGTCCCTTCCACAAGACACTGACCTGGAATTTTAGGGCTCTCTTACATTTTCTGGAGGATATTGCCAGTGGAGATTTGGGGCGCATACTGCCTACACCGAAATTATCATTTCTTCCCTGTGATGGCTAGACCTCTGCCTTACGAGTTAATCTCACGTTTTTGCTGCCCGGACTTGTGCTGTATGCCCGTCTAATGAAAAGGTTCATTTGGATACAGCGGCATTTAGAGGCTACTAAAAAGGCGAGTCTGGTTCTCATCTCGCTTAGACGTGTGTGACTGCGCTGCCTGCCAYGAAGCACTTCTGCTTCGCACATGTGTGAGGGAGGTTAGACACGGGGCCGGGGTCGTGCCCAAAGGGCGTGAACAGTCCATAAAAGTTTGCCTTGCCAATGTAACAGCTAACATGCGTTTCACCGGGCAGTGCATAAAAATTGCTGTAACTGTCTTTAAGCAGGGGTCTGGAGAAACTGCTGATTTTCTCTCCTGCCATCAAATTCCTCCCTCCAATTGATGCTTGAGCTGGTGTCCTCAGGGGCAAACGGAGCCTGGCTGCCTACGTGGGCAGCAGGCGAGGAGTGAGCGGCGCCACAGCCCTGCACAGTGGGGAAGTCCGCGAGCAAATGTGTGCAAGAAGGGCAGGAAGGCACAGCGGCAGGAGGTGCCGGGGCACTGCCGTCTAGACGGCAACCAAATGAGCAGTCTGGGTGCACGGAGGAGCGTACGTGGCCGTTTACCTGGCTGCAGTAAATTAGCTCGCTTGCCACTGGCACTGCCCACAGGACAGCTTGCTGTGGTTACTTGGCTGCAGGCTGGCACCAGGAGTGCTTTGTCCTACTCGCAGACAAAAAGTGAAGAAGTCTCTCCCTAACGGCGTAGGTGCTGGGGTTTGGTGGCATTGACTTCACAGGTTCCCCCTTCCCCTCCTGAGTCATTTGAGCTTCCAGTACTCTATAGCTGCTATCTGGGGAGACAAGCAAGCCGTGACAGACATACTGAGCCTTTTCAGCGCCCACAAACTCTCTGCTCCTATTTGTGCAGCTCCAAGACAATGAAAAAAAAGTCTGCTGCTTTTGAAATCTTCACCACCTCTGCTGGGGTCACTTTACAGAGGAGGGCAAGCACGTATCAGCATTTTCAGTGTGCAGACCAAGAAACCACAGCGCTGAGAGGGTTCGTGATTTCTCCAAGAAAGAAGTACCAGAGTCAGAAATCAGAGGCACTGTTGTATCACCTGGGTTGCACCGCCACTCCACAAGACCACAGAATACGCAGAGCCCTTTCTCATCACATGTCCTGGGCTACACACACCTCTAGGTACTTCCAGCGGGAAATCCTCAGAGATGAAGGCAGACAAATCCCTGCAAAAAAAATTCCAGTTAGAAACTGCATTGCCAGGGACCAGCCCTAGAGCAGGAAAGCTGCAGATAAAGCTTTCAAAGATGCCTAAATGATACAGGTGCTCAGACTAAAAACTCTTTTGTGCACTTCTGGGATTCCTGCTCAACATTCCCACAGAAAACCTTTCAGGTTTTCGTCAATACCCCCTTCAGTGTTTTCTATTAACTTTGACACTGGCAGATTTGAGGTTGGAGAARGGGCCACATGACCCCAAATGAGGCAGGGCTGCAATAATCCCAGGGAGCCTTTAGGAGTCTCTTGCAGCACCCCCATCTCTAGTAGGCTGGATTTGCCACTACCGGCAGCAAGAACATGCTGCATTGGTCCAGGAACCAAAGCCAAACACTGCTCAGACATGCCATCTGTAAAAAAATAATGATACCCTCCTCCCCACCATTCTGGGATTTTTACTTCAATTTGGACATTCTGAGCTTTCCTGATCATTAGAGAAAGCCTCCTGCCCCTAAGCAGGTTTGTTCAAAAAGCATATTTCAACATCTTTTACTTCTGAGCTGAAAAAGAAGCAGCCTGCCTAGAAACCTAGTTTTCCTCACTCAGATGTACCACATTTTAAATTCAGAAACAAAGAGATGCACATGGGTAAGTGAAAGCACATCTTGCAGAGATCATCTGAGAGCTCCTACATCTTTCAGACTACTACCATAAGCACAACTTGCCGACCACTCCATCTGAGGGAAGAAATGAGAAATTATGAGGGTCACTGAGCACTCCATGTATCTCCAAGTGCTGCAGTTATTTAATGAGTTGGCTATTGTAGCAGCGACACCAGGAGAAGGGCCACACTCTTCAGTGGGCTCCACACGCTCCACTGCTTGCGCAGTGAGGTGGCTCGGCCGCCACGGAGGGGACGAGTTAGCAAACCCCCCCAAACCGAGACTGTTTCCTGACAGCCGGGGCTGGGGTGTTATCCTCATGTTTGTGATTCTTTTTCACAGGAAGATTGCAATGTGTGGGCTTTTTTTTTTCTTTCTTTTTAAATGCACATTTAGTCTGAGCAGTAATGCAGGAGATCTGAGGTGCTAATATATGATGTGAGGAAGGACTGAAGTCTCCTGGGGGGGGGTCTTTTTGGCAATGACTTGCCTCAGTGAGAGGTTTGAATGAGGAATGCTACGTGCACCGAAAATCACTCACAGGACACATGCACACAGAGGTGAAAGCTTGGTTGGTGCAAGGGGGCAGCTTCCCCTCCTCACGGTGCTCCTCTCATGCCCCTTTCCCCATCCCTGGGATACTCGTCACATCCTGGTTTCTCCATTTCCCCCTTCTCAGCAAATTCTTCTGTGGGTCAGACCTGCTGGTACACGTGGTGCTGCAGGGACAGGACTGGCACATTTCCAGGTCATATCTAAAACGGATGGGATTTAATGTGTGCACGAGGCTGGATTTGTGGGTAGAGGTTAGAAAAGCTACGATTTTCCAAATTGGATTCCTTACTCAGGACAAGCAGTGATG
Organism: Phoebastria nigripes; assembly: GCA_035582835.1. Taxonomy (NCBI): domain Eukaryota; kingdom Metazoa; phylum Chordata; class Aves; order Procellariiformes; family Diomedeidae; genus Phoebastria; species Phoebastria nigripes. The sequence continues at coordinate 832,195 of JAYKAV010001577.1, forward strand.
CCAGGTTTTCTGCTGCAGACGTAACCGTCATGCCGTTGGCACAAGCAGCCCCGCCAGGTTGCACCAGTTCTAAATCAGTTACTAAAATAAATAGCAGTACTAGTTAAATTAGTTATTTCTGGTCAGAAAATGAAGATGAATTAGCAAAAGCAGATCAAATACTGCAAAAAAACTGACAACATTTTAAATTAAGACTTTTTTTTCAAGTCAAGATTTTGAAATGGATAGTAAATGTTTTTAAAAAGCAAGCAGTAGACATTTTAAAAAATGAGTGAGCCCACACACACTAACTTTTCACCTGTGTTCTACCATAATAAAAGACATCTCTGTGATCAAAGCTGATTCTATCAGGAGTGTTATGATAGATGTCCTTATAGCGTGCATATACTCTCTTTACAACACGAAAGATCAAGATCTTTCTAATTGCTTTGGAGGTTTATAAATGCTAGACTGCTTGGTCAGTATTTGTTTAAAAGGTAAAATCAGGACAGTGGTTTAATTGCAAGGTAATATATTTGACAAAGAGAAGTTGCTTTCATTGTGGTACACAATGCCCAGAGGTATCTGGATAGGCCTGAGAAAGGGATCTGTGGAAAGGACGCCTCTAGTCAGTAGGCTTAAATTTGCTGCTCAGCATGTTTAATAGTATTACAGAATCACAGAACAATTGAGGTTGGAAGGGACCTCTGGAGGTCATCTTGTCCAACCCCCCTGCTCAAGCAGGGTCACCTAAAGCCAACTGCCCAGGACTGTGTCCAGATGGCTTTTGAGTATCTCCAAGGATGGAGACTCCACCACCTCTCTGGGCAACCTGTGCCAGTGCTTGGTCACTCGCACAGAGAAAAAGTGCTTTCTGATGTTCAGACAGAACATCCTGTGTTTCAGTTTGTGCCCGTTGCCTGTGGTCCTGTCACTGGAGACCACTGGAAATAGCCTGGCTCCATCTTCTTCACACCCTCCCTTCACATATTTGTATACATTGATGAGAACCCCCCCTGAGCCTTCTCTTCTCCAGGCTGAACTGTCCCAGTTCTCTCAGCCTTTTCTCATAGGAGAGATACTTCAGTCCCTTAATCATCTTTATGTCCATTTGGTTGACCATCTCCAGTAACTCCATCTCTCTATTACACTGGGGAGCCCAGACCTCGCCACAGCACTCCAGGTGTGGCCTCACCAGTGCTGTTTAGAGAGGAAGGATCACCTCCCCTGACCTGATGGCAACATTCCTCCTAATGCAGCCCAGTATATCATCAGCTGCCTTTGCTGCAGGGGCACATTGCTGGCTCACAGTCAACTTGGTGTCCACCAGATCCCCCAGGTCCTTTTCTGCAAAGCTGCTTTCCAGCCTGTTGGCCCATGTATGACACACATGGCATGTTGTAGAGTGCAAATCTAGGAGGCAGCTTGCTGTAATTAGAAGGGGTTTCTCAGCCATAATGCACCGTGATGCCTTGAATAGGTAGTGTCCTTAGCAGTAGGTATACAGGGTACACTGCTCTCTGTAGTGATATACAGGGCATACTGCCATCAGTAGTGGGCAGAAGTTAAGGTTCACAGAGCTCTAAGGCTGAATCTTGCAAGTATGTTTTGAAATATCTTGAAAACTTTGTCTTAGCTTAGAATTTCCAAACTGAATATGAAATAGACTCAACATAGGAGGCTGTTTTTTTCCTTATAGTACGTATCTGCATTCACAGCCCAAGTTTGTTAATTAAGCATTTGATATACAATTTTTTAGGGATTCCTTCCTCTACATTTTCTTCAAAAATGTCTTGGGTAAATCTTGCTCGTGAAGGGAGACCATCATTATTCTAAGCAAAAAAAAAAGGAAAAAAAGTCTGTTCTGTGCAAAGCTTATGTGCTCTGCAGGAGTTTATTTGTGGCAGTTATGATCACAGAAGGAGTTCTGGGTGATAAATATGTCCAAGCCTTCAGTGGCAGATCTTTATCAGTGCTGTAATGCTATACGGTACTAATGTTGTATTGTCAAAGCATCTGGGTTTTCCCATGGACAGTGTTTCTTCATCTGTGAACTCCAAGTTACACAAACCCTGTGGCCACTTGTTTCAATATGTAATAAAATTTGGCTACTTTAAGGTATACTTAAGGTATATGCTTTCCTGAAATTCCAAATTTAAATGTCACTACRGTACCATCCACAAGTCAGAGTGCTAGTGGGCAAGAAGGTCAGTATAAATAAGAAGATTTCTAACTCTTAGGGCAAGAAAAAATCTAGATAAGGTATCAGAAAAAAAAAAAAATTATCCTTACTTTTTAAATTTTCCTGTTGACAGGAAGGCAGGTCTTCTCAACACTACTTTTAAAAATAAAGCAAAACACCTAGCAAAAGAGTAAATCTGTAAACCCATAAACCTATGACTATTCAGGTCAGTCATTTTAGGTTAGATGATGCCAGGGGGATAGAAACTGCTTTTTTACCAGCAATCTAAGTACATCATTATCTACAGAGAATTTACCATCTCCCCATAATAATATCCCATCTCTAGAAATACACTTATCSCTTAAAAACAATCAGTTGCAAATTTGAATATAACCAAATTCTGTAGGGAAACATTTTAGCTATGCATATTTTCCAGTATTGCTCCCTTCTCTCTTTCTGTTCATTCCTGTTGGTGATGGGCGAATTGGTGTAAAATCACGCCAGCTAGCAGGACCTTTCCGCACTTTACCACAGCCTCCTTATTACGCTGGGTTTAGGTAACGGGTTTGCACCTTTTTTTGTGTGAAGAGGAGAACTTGCCTTCGCAGCCTTGCATGCAGAAAGGCCTGTCTACAGCAAATCAAGTTACAATTTTGAGCCACATTCTGCTTTCCATGTTTGCATAAAACTCCCACTGACATGAATAAGAGTTCTGTGTATATCATGCTGTGTAATAAATAGCATTCAAAACAGAACCTATGCAAAGCTTTCTCACTGTTTTGGGCTACCAATTTATCCTTGTATTTACAGAATATTGATGTAAGCAGATGCCCAAACTGCCTGTCATTTTTAAAATATGCAGAGATGACTGGTACAGTGGCTACTGACTACAGAGCCACCGCAAACTTTCTGGGGCTGTGGTCTTGCCGGTCCCTCTGCTCCGCTCCCCCAGGCCACGACAAAAGATGCCCTCRCCCTGACTCAGCTCCAGGCACACATGCACAGTTACCGGCTTGGCAAATGATGTGCAGCTGAGCTCACCCTTGCCTTCACTGGCACATCAACGTCCTCGCGGCTATGTTGTCTCTAAGTTGGGGACGGGGGAGGAAAAAGAAGCACAACTCCTGATCCACCAGGTTTTATCTGGAGGGGTTTTGTACAGCTATAGCTACTTATTAAAAGGAGCAGATCCTTTCTGATCCCTTGGGCTGTGAACCAAAAGCAGAGCAGCAGCTTCCACAGTGATCAGAGACACGACAGAGCGGTTCCCTCTTCCCACAACACGTAGACCTCTGACTCTTCCTCATTTCCAGCATCAGAGGGAAGACTTTCCTCTCCTTTCTCCCATCTACGACGTTCTCTCAAAGTTTCTGGGTGTTAATAAGGCAATTGACAAATAGCATCAACACGGCATAAATCAAACGCTAAACATTTATGTGCCATATAAATCTCAGGAAATGCTGTCATCTTTTGTCTACCCATTTCAGGGCCTCAGTGTGCTCGTTACTCGTGCTAAGGGGGCCGGGGAGAAAATGAGTAACTAAGCTGGTTATGACTGCAACTTTCCTCAGTGAAAGTGTAATACAAATGTAAGGAGAGGCGAGCAGGGCACACCAGATTTATGTATGGAGATTGTCATCAGCAAGCACTGCGCTTGGAAATGTCGGGATGGCTCTGCTCGGTATGATACCCAGTTTCCTGAATTTTTGTGAATATTATCCTTTGATTAAAGCTCTCCCCAACCGGTTTTGGCCTGGGACGTAAGCTTGTTCCAGCCGCCGCTCTCCCCTCCCAGAGGCCAGCACAACCCTCAGGGCGTTGCTGGCACCTCCCTGTGCAATGTCTCCCATGGGGGATGCTGGTCCTGGCCATCCTCCTCCTGCCTGCCCTGCTGGGGAGTCGCAGAGGAGCCGAGGACAGGGCAGGACTGCTCTTCCCAGCTGTGACCCACCGCCAGTACAGAAAAACTGAGAAACTATTCAGCCTGGCAGCAGGCAGCAGCTCATTGACTAGTGTCCTCCAACACTTGAGTTCTTCCAAGCCAGCAAAATAGCTCTGTGCCTGCAGTCCATGTGTGTGTGTATGGGCTTGCATGCCTGGGTGCATGCAAATAAGCTTTCCGAAAGCACCCTGTCCTTACTGAGTGTGCTTTGGAGGTGTGCCACTCCACAAATATTGGAAAAGCCCTGTGGAGCTATTTTATTTTATTTTTGAGTGTTGCTAATATATGACGACATCGTTTCCACCCATTGCAATTTTCCACAGATGATTTCTACATTATTTCATGTTGATTCTAAAACCATTTAATAGGGTTTCCACGGAGCTCGGCCATCTCGTGAAGGAAAATAAGTGGTTCTGCTGCCCTGAGGAAGCCAGAAGAGACAACTCTCAAAAAGATATCTGAATGCACACTTTGTGTTGGGGAAGAAAAGGTCACCAAGACAAGAGCAAAAAATGTAGCTAGTAAATCAGAAATTAAATTCTCTGCATAGGAAAAGCCACTTTCAAGTCAAAGAAGTTCTGGGTCTACAACATCTGCAGCAAGGCACCAAGCAATAACATCCTGTATCATACAGCGACACAGTCATAATGCTGTCATTGGTGACACTTATTTTAAGAGCTGGACACTTTCAATTAGCAACTACTGGCCCTCAGGTATCTGCACAAAACTGGTTGCTGTAAAACTTTTTCATTTTCCAAATTTTTCATTTTTAGCTGTCTTGGATGTGGCAATTAATTTTGGAGCCAAGGAGACACTCCTGTGCATTTCCATGAAAATAAGTCACTGTTTGTATGTTTACTCAGAACAGGATGAAAAATATTTAGTGATTTTCTACACCTCACTTATTGATTGTACAGCTAAGAAATGTGACATTTGTGAGGTGTGCTTGTGGAATGAAAAATAGCAAATTCCCAGTCTTACTTTTTGTTTTGTAATTTTGATTTTGGTTTTTGAAAGTAAGAGCACGGTATCTATTTCCATCGTGTATTTTAATGTGAAGTGTTGAGCTTACAAGATCTTTTAGGATGCATGAAAATCCACTTTACCTTGTAAACAAGAGGGAAAGACAAAAATTAAAGGGGGGATAACAATGATTACAAGTGATCTGGGGCTGCTGTTTATTATAAAAACTGCCCACAGCTTTGTATTACAAGACCATGGTTTTGGCAGCTTACAGCTGTGCCAAACATTAATCATTTGAAGTTAAATTTACCATACTGTTCAGGTTGATTTTTTTTTTTTTTTTTTTTTTTTTTTTTTTTTTTTTTTTTTTTTTTTTTTTTTTTTTTGGCCTTTCAACGAATGAGGTTTGGGAAAAATNTTAATCATTTGAAGTTAAATTTACCATACTGTTCATGTTTATTTTTTTTTTTTTTTTTTTTTTTTTTTTTTTTTTTTTAAATTTCTGATCCATCAGCTTTGGCCTTTCAACGAATGAGGTTTGGGAAAAATATGTTGGCTTGCCCAAATTTAAATGTTCTGGCAACTTTTTCTTGGAACCATTGTAGCATTCCCATGCTTTGAAGCAGGGCTTAAAATCTGGCAGGGGATTGGCCTCGACTTCAGGGATGTGCCTTATACCATCTTTCTGAAAATCCACCTAATTTGGCCAACACATGCTTCTGGGGGAAAAAAGTCTCACTTCATAGCTGCTCAGTGGAGACTCTACAGATGTTAACAGATAAAGCCCCCAAGAATGCCACTGTGATGGAGCATGCTCCATCTTGTCATTATCTCCAAGAGACAATAGAGACTGAACATGCACCTCTCTGTGAAATAACAGAGCATGCCTGAGGCCAGCATTACAGGAGAGAAGCCAGCCTTTCCCTGTAATAGCTGCTCTAGGCTGAGTTAGAGCCAGCACTGAGAAGAGGGGCCATAACTGTAGTGTACAGGACCATATCCGTATGATACCCTCAGGTTATGTTTATGCTGGTGGACCTGCAAACATGTCCAAACTCTTGTAGGTGGAGAGTTCACCTATTCATCAGGTTGCTACTCAACTGGCTTCCAGAGGGATGGGCAGAGGCTCTGTCCAGGTCTCTGATGCAGATGACCAGGGAATTGGGACTGCAGATCACAAAACCTTGAGTACTTTCTGCTCAGTCAACTTACTGCCTCAGTAACCCTCCTGGTAGTGGCTGTTTAAGTTGGAGGCTTCAAATGCAGAGGAGACAGCAACTGGCATGAGGATGGGAAAAAGGACAGAAAGACTGAAGCAAGGGGTCTGTTGACACCAGAGCTAGCAGAGCAAGATCAACTGAGGTTGGGATTAGCTGGACAAGTAGGCTGGGAATGGGAGCCGGGGATGGGAAGCAATGGAGTATTGAAGTGAGTGAGCACAAGAGAGGAGCTGTGGGCAGACAACGGGATCATCTGTGGAGCTGGGGCAGGAGAAGGCTGGGTCACAGGGGATGATCAGACCAGTGGAGGTGGAGAACAGAACCAAGGAAGGAAGACAAATATGGTAAGGAAGTGGTTATAGAGGATGGCCTGGGACAAGAGGTAAAAGCGCCGAAGTGGAGATGGAGAGGAGCACCAGAACTGGACAGAAAGCTCAGGAAAGCTTAACAAGGCCTGTTGGCCAGTATAAGAAAAAAGGTGTAGACCGTAAATCAGACAGCAAGCTGACAGGGAGAGATTGGATCTAGTGAGGTAAGGAGCCCGGACTAAATAAGTTTGAGGTCTAGAAGGCAAGAGAAACAAGAAGGCAAGAATAGGGAGCAGAGAGGCTGTGGCATAAATCATTTAGAGGGCAGGAGACAGAACAGGCCAAAGCATGAAGAGGAATGGGCAGACCAACCATGACCAGCAGAGTGCATTTCTTAGTGACTTTCTGACAGCGTCTGGAAAGAACAACTGTACTGTTATGGGGGATCCCAATGGATTTCCAATTTGGAGAAATGTGTTCACAGGAGAGCACTGTAGATGAGACTGCTTTGACACAACAGACATGGCAGCCAGCATGAGGGAATTCCAGTTTGGACTTCATTATGGTGTGTGAAGATCAAATAATCAATGCACTGGAAGTTGGTGGCTGCTTAGGGACCTTTATCGTGACCTGACTGCACTCACTACACCAAAGACAGTATCCCCAGTCATACGTATACTTGACACTTGAGAAGGGCTAATACCTCAGGGTGATAAGAAATATGAGGAAAACTGGGAGTAAAAATTTGCAAAGACACCAAGAAGGATGTGTAAGAATACTCAGGTCATTATATGGTCAAGAGGTCAAGCTTTCACAATTAAGAAAAAGGGCAGATTTGTCTGACAACTCATTCTGTTTTCGAGGCAAAGAGGAGCCATCTCTTGGGGGAAGAAAATGCAAATGGAAGGGCAAGAGAGATCAAACGAGGCATTATAACTTACCAAGTTTTAACAAAAACAAAGTAGGTTCAAAGAGCAGGGGAAACAGCAGACTGAGAAGGTCAAGAACGATTTATTTAATATAGTAGAAGCAAAAGGAATTGGCATCAGCCTATTATTGGTGGGGGGGATGCCAACATTGTTAATGATGCGGAAATACTGAGTGCATTTTTTCATTCTACTTGGAAAGAAGTGGGGCAACGTATCAGTATCAAATGAAGATGTGAAAGTCCTTTCCAATCTACAAATAACTGAAGGGTATATAAAATTACTCCTAGAGAGATTAATATTTTAAAATTAGCTGTTTTGGATAAATAGTGTGGAAGAGCTGTAAAAGTTTTGCTGAGAGAATCTCTTTCCCACTATTATTTCTGGCAAATATTTGTATACAAAGGAAATCTCGAAAGGCTCCAGAAGATCCTACACGATATGAGGCAAATCCTTGAAAGCAGATTTTCCACAGTGGATACTAAGATTGCCTACTACAGTCTTTTGTGTAGAAGTCCTGAGCTCCCACAGGCAGGTGGGAGCCTGTGTGTGGAGCACAGAAAGCCCAGGAGCCCCACAGGGGTCACCCCAAAGAACTGGACCCTTCTCATCTCCCTGTGTAATCCACCATCTATAAACAGGAATAATTCCACCTCCTCATCTCTGAAAGATGTTGTGAAAATGAAGCCCACCAGTACAACAGTGGTAAGTACACTAGAAGAGCCTGCAGGAAAGTGAATTGCTGCCGGGGTCTGAACAGTGTTCAGTGAACAAGGCACGGGGTCTTGTGCTGAGCACAGACCCAATATAAATAGCTGCTCATTAAGCAAGCACCACCTGCTCCATGAGCTGGATGAGGCAGGGGTTCTGTGGGACAAACAGCGCAGGATTATGCTCATGTAATTAAAGACTGCTGCAACGTGCGTACGCACAGAAGGGCCAAACTGAAGTTCTGCAAGCCAGGTTTGCAGTGGCCTTTTCTAGCTTATCAGCGCTTGATTTTGCCACCCTTAGTAATGATCTTTCACTGCGGTTTGTGTGCGTAACATCATCACGTAGTCTTTGGTAAGGGACCGAAGCAGACTTGGCATTGTGGAACTCAGTGGAATCTCTTCTAATTGCCTCTGAGACATCACTGGTGTGAAGCAAGACAAGAGGTGGTAGAGGGAGCAGACAAAAGGAACTACGAGACTCCTCATATTCCTGAACACACCCAGTGAGGAAGCGGGAAGGAAAAGAGAAAGAAGAAACGTGATGCTTGAGTGAAACATGCAAACAAACCCCTCTTTGTCTCCCTAAGACCCCAAACTTGGGGGAAGTTTGCCTTCTGATCCCGGTTCCAGCTCTGTGACTCAGGCTTCACTCTCCAGATCTGCAGTGTATCTTCCCATTTATCTCTAACTAGGACAATTTCTGAGTCCTATATGAGTCATCAGTGGGTTTTATATAGAAACCAAAGAAGGTTCTTCCAGTCTCTCAGTAAGATATGCCGTGCTGCCAGGGAAGCACTTTTGGTTGTTCTGACGAGCAATTGTAACTGCTCTGAATTGCCAGAAATACCGTCTGAAGAGCAAAAGGATCATTTGCCATCTAAATCCAAAAGGGTTTATAATGCAATCTTTGTGTCGCCTGAATGCGTTGATCCTACCTTGCAATCGCTGATATTAGGCTTTGCAAACTGGCCAGATCCCAGTGGGTATAATTTTCAGGCTGGCTAACTCGCAGGGTTCGAGTGATGCCACTCGGGGGCTCAGAGCCAGCAGAGGGGAGGGGGCGGCGTGCGACACACGGGAAGGGGTCTGAGTCAGGGCTCCCGAGAGCAAGGAGACCTGCCTCCTCTCTCCTTCCTGCTTCTGGAAACCACTCCTTGCAAGCCGGGTCCGCTCGCTGACAGCCACCTACCCTGCAGTTAGGTCCTGTCCTTTCTCAGCTGAGACAGGAGGGACAGGTGGCCCATGCCGGAAGCAGTGGCTGCGGCACAGGAGCAGGGGGGGGATCCTGGTCGAGAGCCCAGAGCTGCCATGTGACAAACAGGAGGCCAGGTATTAACAGGTGGGTGAGAAGACAGGGGCTGGCTGCCTGCTCGGGGAAGCGGCCGTTTTAAAACCAAGGCGGCAAGGATCACAGGGAGAGCGTGCACGGTGGGGAGGGCATATTTTGAAGAGGAGGAGGAAGGAGCTGTTTTGGAATTGGGTGTAAAGCCATTTGTTTGGAGGGATGCCAGGGTAACAGTAGGTGCCCAGAACAAACGCGCGCAGCCATCCCAGCGCTCAGAGCCTGCATGCTCGTCCTTCGCAGTACCTAAGTAGGTCAGCCCGTTTCTTCAACCTTTCCTCTTCCCTTTCTCACTTGCTCTCTTTGTGGGAGGTGGCGGTGGCGGTAGCAGAGGGGCTACACCCGTTTTCACTGATTTCCAACACTGTCTACGTGTGAACAAGAGAAGCGGAGAGAAGCTAAAGCTGCTTTCTTATTAACAGCTGGTGACAGTCCCTTTACACAGTGCATGTCGCATTTCTTAGCCGAGGTAGAAAGGAGTGAAAGAGGAAGGAAGGCAGTTATTTAAAGTTTAACATTACAGACAAATTACAAGGATATTCTGAGGCTCACAGTCCCCCTCAGCGATTCTGCGAGCCCCGAGGCTGGCCTCGCCACACCTTTGCAAGYGACTATTTTAGGCAAGTGTGCTCATCGGGTTCGGGAGGATGACTGCTCCAAGTAATTCTGGGATGCAGGTTTCGCACCACAGGATGCCAGCGGGATCCAGTGAAGGTTATGGACTGTCTAGCCTGAACTCCATCTGTGCCCTGAAGTTTCCTCTTGGCTGGGCACCGCTGAAGGACCAGAAGCAGCCAGTAGGAAGCAGTAGGCACAGGGGCTCATGGGGAATTTAAGCCATCTGAACGTGGCACTCAGTTTTTTAAGACAACGTTTTTTTAAACGCTGTGAACATATTGCACCCAATTATAATTGCGTTATGTACTCCGTGCCGTGCTATGAGTGCATGCCTCCTCCTAGCTATGGAGGGGCAAATCTGACATACATACAACAAGTGCGCTGTTTTCTCCTATGTAGCTTCTCCCAGCCTGCTTATCACGATAGTATTTGCATGCCTCCCAGTAGGGCACTGAACTGTGTGGCTAACATCTGCCACGTGTTGTTTGTTCTGTCCTCCTCTCCCAAGGAAGGAGGTGAGTGTAGTGGAGCATCTTGTTTTTGCAGCACATTTGTTCGGCTTTTGCTTTCCCTGCATGCGGAGCTATGTATTTGCGTTAGCGAAAGTAAGGGCACAGAAATGTGTCCTGCAATTGGAAATGCCTTTATTTCAGTAAGGGGAATTACGGCTAATTAAGTCAAATTAAAAAGGGAAGGGAGAGTTGATTTTCTTTATTCTCAGCATACTCTGTTTGACAAATGGGTCTTAACCACAGATGACGGTATTAGCTTCAGCCTCAGACAAGGAAATCTTGGCTGCTATTCCCTCTGCCCATTTATCTATGATAAATTTAAAGACACGTGTTCCCCCTTCCTGGACAAACACTCTTCAACTCTTTTTTTTATCTAACAGTAAAATATGCTTGAAGTCTCTTTATACGTGTCCCTTTTCCCTTTCTTTGAATGGTCAGCCTCGTACACGATACCCTCCATGGACCTTGCCAAACAATAGCACTGGCTCTGGACACAGCTCTGTTTTGCGGCGGTTTGGGTCTACACCTGATTTAGTGGCAGGGGCACTTCTGACACCTAGAAGCATGGCCTATATGCACTTCTATCTCTCGGGCTGTATTTTAAGTATTTTCACCTTCGCGTTATGCTGGGGTTTATTAACAAACCTTAATCAAGCAAATAACCAGTATTATTCAAACAACAATTCTGGTATTCTAGGGGGCACTGAAATGGAGAACAGACTGACTTTTCAAGACTGGAGGGAAAATCTGTATTTTAGCCAGAAAATGAAACATCATTTCTTGAGCCCGGAGGTAACRTCCTATGCACTGACTATGTGTTTTTTCAGCTCTTACAGTTTGATATTCTTTTATTCAGGTCAACTTTTCAGAGATTTTCTTACTATCGTTATAAAAACAAAAACATATCCATGTGTCACTGTTAACAATAAGTTGATTTACACTTTTTCCATGTGTCTTTTGAGATGACCTTATTTTAAAGGGTCAGAGTGAGAATTTCTTTGCTTTAAGCTGTAGTAAAATGCTCAGTTTCTTATAATCTTTGCCACTGCCTTCCAGGCACTCTGTCTCATCCTGCACTTGCTGGTTTGGTGTTATGACAAAAAGCAAACGCAGGTTCACGAAAGCATTACAGGAAGCAAATAGTGCCTTTAATCCTGGAGGTGTGCCAGCCCAGCAGTATCAAAGCTGAGACTTTCCTGACCTCCATCACTGGGCTCCAAAGCGGGTCAGGATCCAGCCTGCACTGACAGTGCCTGGACTCGGAGTGCTTCAGAGACGTGTGCTGGTGAGGTCTGTGCCATGTCTCTGAGGTCCAGCATGGCATTTAGTGTTTCTGTGCATTCGACACCCATTAAAAGACTCAGTTTGCAAGAACATAAGACTGCAGTTTCCTCACTATGACTCTTCTTTTAATGTTAAAGTGATTCCAGTGAGGGAAAATACGACAATAACAGCAAATACACTGAACATCAGGACAGGGCAATATGAAGCCCGCTCTACAGTTAACCTGGGGTTGATGGAGGAGCGGCTGCCAAGCCCGGCCCTGGGCATGCTGCGGGGCGGCCGGCCTCTCACACTGGCCCTGTGCCTCTGGGCCAGGCCCTGAGTGCCAGACACCCCCCTTGCCACAGCTGGGCCCGTCTCTGGCCCAAAACGCCCCTCAGGGGCCCTCCCCGGCCGCCCAGCTGGGCCTCACACCCCGCTGCTGCCCCACCACGCTGCGGCCTGCCCGCCACTCCCGATAGACCAAGGGCAGGAGTCAGCACCGCGCTTTGAAGAGCTGGCTGGTGTCCGGTCTTCCCCACCTACCCCCCAAACATTTGTTTGTCTTAAATACAGCTTTTTTTTCCTTGGGCTGCCGCAGATTTTCCACCTCACTGGCCAGCCAAYGGCCGACGAGGGACGTTCGTTAGCGGCCATGAGGAACGACGTCTCTCCCAGCACCGGGCCTTTCTGGTGAGGGAGGCAGGCGGCAGCTTCGCGTAAAATGCCAAACAACCTTCCTTGTTTTCCTTGGTTGCCACGGTAGGAATTGACATTGTCCCCGGTGGAGCACAAGGACTCCCCGTGACACGGCGGGGACAATGGGAAGGTATGTTTTCTTGACCCACTGCAGGAAATCCTGTGCGTCTTGCCGGGGAACGCAGCATTTTCCTGCCCCGTCTGCGGCCGGGCTGCGGCTCCAGGGACCTGCAGCAGCCTGCTTGAACGCGCTGTGTTTTGAGCCTCTCTTAAATTTTAACAGAATTGGCTTTATTCGGTGCTCGGGCGGACCTGGGTGCTGTGAACTGCGGCCCCGCGCGCTGGGCAGCACTGGGTGCTGGTCAGACAGGCCAGCCTCCCTCCGGGGCCGGGGGAGGACAGTACGTGCCGAAAACAACGCTGGGCTTTGCAGCTATTACCTGCTATAGTCGACGCTGTCTCTCCTGGCCGAAGCTAAATGGACCATTTCCACCTGGCGTTACTGCTGCTGTTGATTAACTGATTTATTTTTTTTTTAAAAAGAAACAATTCAGAAAGTGACGCATTACTTCTGCCTGTGGACAGAGGGAACAGCTGAAACGTGGGAGTCCAGACTACAGCTGTGTGACTACAGCTTTAAAAAAAAAACACAACAACGCATATTTTAGTGAATAAAAACTACTGATTCCCTCTGCTGGTGTTATGGACCTTATTTACTTACCAAGGTGGTGGTGGTGGTTGTAGTCACCAGACTACCTGTGAAAGGAAAAGCGAGACAAGCAGAAGAAGCCATGACCTCTTCACAACTGGGGGATGTTTAAACCACAGCAGTCACCCTGCCYGGCCTCCTTCCTCCACTCCACCTGTACATCTGTATCTTCTCCTCTTCTCTTGGTCATCACTTAGGGTCCTGTCACACAAAGCAGCCTAACTGCCACAGATGCTTGCATCCATCAGGGGAATGGTGTCATTGCTAGGAAATAAATATTCACACAGATAAATTAGTCGCAGAAGGGCTTCTGCAGCCATTTGGAAAAGCCTCACACTCTAAGACCCATCAAATGTTTAGGGAATGTGTATGGACAATTTCTGAACAGGAAAAAACAGAACAAAACAAATTTTTTCCTATGGCAGCCATGCACAGAGACAATGCCATTAAAGTTGGGTGACAGATCCATCACAGAAAATGATTAGCCAAGACTCCAAATAACCTGTTTACCGACAAGTCTGGGGTCGCATTTTTAAGTGTTTCTCTTTTTTTGCCCTAATTCCTTGTCAGGCAGCTATGAACAGGGGCATGCCCATGAACTTGGTGCACCCTGTGTGCAAAATTCATGCTGCAAGGAGAAGGCTGTGTTTGTTAGAGAATGCATTTGCAAAAGCTAATGGGGCTGGCTGGAAGCCTCCCTGTACCTTTCCTCTTTTCTTTTCCCCTTCAGAACAGATGCAGGAAGAGCAACATCTCCTGGAAACATTTGTGCCGGAATCGTGTGATTCCTTGCACTTCCAAAATAACCTCCCTTACACAAATGCCTGCGATGGGTACATGCCGTTAGAGCATGAGGGAGACCTCCTTGCCTACATGCTGTTTCCCGGCAGCAGTGCAACAAGGCAGCTACCACAAGCATAATCTTACCATTAATCTGCAGATCAGGGACATACACAGACACAGGCTGCTAGAGAAGGAGAGTGCATGTTAGCAGGACTGCATGTGAACAGCTCCACAAAACACATGTGATACGCAACGTGCTGGTGGACCTAAACATGGGAAACTTTCACCCTGCCCCAGGTGGGGCTGGCTTCTTGTCCCATGGTCAATGTACAAGGAAATGTGTGCTGCTTTCCTGGAAATTAGGCTTTAAACCTAGCAGCTAGAGTGTGAGAGCACACAGGAATCGGGACTTTCATCGAGCATTTCTACTGGCGTGGTGTATAGGGGTACAGCCTTTGACATATCATCATCAAACTATCTACCTCTCCAGCTGTCCTTCCTACTGACGTTGCACCCATTCCTGTACCCAGGAGATGAAGCACCTCTGGGAAGAAAGGTTTGCACAGGGAACATACACATACATTGGGGTAGAGTTACAAACGCTGAGAGATTTTGTTATCTCGCTTTTTGTTCCCCATCTGGTGGTTCCTCCCCTCTCTGCATCTCCTCACTTGCTCTCTTTCCTCATCTGTGCTTTGTCTCCCTCCTCACTGTGTGTCTTTGCTCATCTCCCCCCTACCCTTGCCCTCCCTTTCCCCTCTCAGCTCTTCTGCTTTCTTTTGAGGTCCTGTAGCCTCTTCCTAGTGCTTGGAAAATGAATTTAAAACTGTGATCTCAATGGGAAAAGAAAGCAACCAGTTGTGATAAGCAACTCTTCTTCTTGGGAGCAGTCTGACCAATGAGTCATTCTCAGGGCTTTTGAAATGACAACAGGCATCTTCTCCTGTCTTTGCTGTTGCTGCCGTTGTGTTCCTCACAGCAATGCGTACCAGCCAGTGGAGAATGGGGCCCCCTTATGCTTGGTGCTGCATAAATCATTTTCTTTAGCCTGGGGAAAAAAGAGAAAAAAAAAMCTAGAGAAGATGAATACGTGATTCAAGGATTTACTGCTCAGATTGCTTTGGGGGTCTTTTATTCCTCACCCTTTCCTTTGTTTCTCTCCCAGGCTGCCTCTCCTGCTGGCCTAGCCCTTCACCCCACCCCATCACTCTCATGTCTGGTTGCCCCCATCTGATTTACCTTCCATTTCACTTTGTCCCCTCCTTTGTCCACCCGCATGTTTCTCTCGCTGTCACTTACTCCCTCTCCTTTGTGGCCAGATCCCCTGATTGCCTTCTCCATTCTGCGATACTGGGTAGCTTTTCATCACCTTGCTGGTGGAATCAAGAGATGCAAAATATTCAGTGTGAGGTAGACACCGAATGGTTAAAACTTGGCAAAGTTATAGAAAACTGAAAACAGGCTCTCGTAGCAGAAAGTGTCAGGTACCACCAGCTCCAGCTAAATTAAATTCTGTCCCTGTAGTGTGTATGCACAGAGACATTTATATTCATATTTTTAACAGCCTTCTAAACTCTGCAGTTCACTGACAAACCCTTCATGAAGCTATCATTCCTTTTTTAACACCTGAACTTTAAAATGTCACATATAGCATTTAAAAGGACAGGCAAATAACCAAGGAAACATCCTAGCATGCATTTTGCTTCCTCTCCTTATGGTTGATCTAAAGTCCATGGAAATCAATGGCTGTCTTTCCATCTAGTTCAGCAGAGTTCGCATCCAGTAGGTTGGTTCCTCCTAAAATTTCAGACGAAAAGACCCCACACAAATGTGGTTTTTTGAGTTTCCTTTTACTCATATATCTGGCAAGACTGATGTGCTGTCAAATGATCTTTTCAGTGCTAAATATATACCATTAACTACTAATAAAAAAACAGGCTTTAAAAATTCAGCTCTTTTTGGCATCTGTACAGAGCATTCCACTTGATCTCACAAGATGTATGGTTTGCACTAGGATTGCAGTCACAGTTTTCTTGTTAAAGCTGTCAACCGTTCCAGTGTCTATCTTTACAATGCAATTCAAACCTTGGTTAGGAAAATAGGCATTTTTGCTTGAACTATGATACTAAGATCCTTTGCCAGCCCTTTTCTGTATCCATTTGCAGGCTACAGCTCCTGTTAAAACTAGGTTGCAACGTGAAAACAAGGGAGGGAAGAGGCTGATCCTTTCTGTTTGAGACACTTCCTCCCAGTGGCAGAGATACTGTGGACATTAAATGCTTCCCTAAACATGCTATTTTTTGGAAAAAACATTTCGTTAGAACCACTTACAAGGCACAACTTCACTGTCTCATCTTGTTAGAGTTACAAAGGTAACTACAGGACAGAACATTGCCTTTTGACTCTCTTAAAATCAGCAGAGAAATTCTCCTAACATTAGATGATTTGCCATAGCATTGCATTGGTATCCAATTGGACTCATTAGGAGGTATTTGTTAATGGCATGGGAGAGGTGCAATCAAGTTGATCATTGTTTTCTTGTGAAAACTGATCATCTTCTAAAGACAAACCCCTAGAGCATTTTTGACAAGCCAGTGTAAATCTTCAGTCAATATTGCATGAATCGACTTTAATGTAATGACATAAATCAAAGGGAAAATACAGGTACAGGATAAACATATGTCTCCAAATGCTTAGGCGCAATGGGGAGCCCCCT
Organism: Phoebastria nigripes; assembly: GCA_035582835.1. Lineage (NCBI taxonomy): Eukaryota > Metazoa > Chordata > Aves > Procellariiformes > Diomedeidae > Phoebastria > Phoebastria nigripes. The sequence goes on from JAYKAV010001577.1 coordinate 849,070, forward strand.
TATCTGCTTCCATAATGCACCTTATTATGCTTAAGTAATGGGTATTAGAAGCCAAGCAGTATGTTACATCTCCTCCTACATGGTACATTCCCATACTGCCTAGATACATATGAATCCTGCATGTCACATGTCATTACATTTTCTGAGACTGTATCTCCATCCATGCTAAAAATACACAGAGAGAAAGAGAGAGAGAGAGAACTTGAGTGTAAGCAACAGATACTTCTGCACAGACCCTTGGCAATACCAAAGACTGAGACATTTATACATGTGTTTATTATTCATCATTGTTTGAAGAAAAGCATTTGTGAAGATAACTGGCCCTACGAGTTTTCATAGCAAGCGCCCACTAGGTGCTTGCACCCATCCATTTCCAAACTGGATATGCTCAAGCAAAGCCCTCTCCACCTGCCTTTTCATCTACATGGTGGCCTGATTTTTTTTCTGAAGTGCTTAGTTACAGAGCCATTCCCGTAAAAATAACTCCAGAGCTATCCATAAATACTCTCGCTTAGAAATTCCAAGCAGTGAACAAATCTGTGAAACTCGTGACCTGCTGGTGTCCCGCTCCTCGGCTGTCAAAATACAGGGACCGCAGAGCCCTGAGCGTGCTGTGGGGCGAGCCACCTTCCGGCAGCCTCTGCCCTGCCGACTCTCCCCTCTCCCAGCAAGGGTCCCCGCTGCGGGGCCACCCGCCAGCAGCGTGGGGTGGCCTCTGGGAGTCCACGTTACGATAGGGATGCAAGGCAGACTTTTGGACCAGACCCTGCTCCTCTCCCCCAAAAAAACAGGGAAATCATTAGTGGCCTAAAACCTCGCTCTAGCAGCTTCATCGCTGGCGCTCCGGAGTTGGATTTGGTCTTATGTACGAGAGTCAGGGGAGGGGCAGCGGTCCCCTGGTGACATGCGTCAGGCAGGAACATGGCACATGCTCGAAGTACCCCCGGTGTCCCAGGCTTTTGCACTTCTGCGTGAACAGCCGAATGGGCAGACCCCTCCTGCTCAGCTGCAGCAGATGGAGCGGTGAGGCAGGCTGCGTGTCTGCGGGGCTGGGCAGCGGAGCTGTGCTCTTGAGCTCCAACTAATGAAGCTGATTTGATGAGCTGATTATTCTTGTGTATTAGTGCATCGCTGACATGGTGCTCCACGCTGTACCAGACACAGAAGGAAGGGTACAACACGGGCCCCCTACTGAGCTTTCCACCTAGGCAAATGGACCAGACGATCCAGAAAGATGGGATTCTGGATGAGGAGGAGGAGATGAAGCCCCTCTTTGTAACAGAGCACTGCAGCTTTCTGAGCTGGAATGTAGCAGCATTCCTAATTTAGATACTCTGGTTGAATTTTAAGTGGAAGTGAACAAAACATTTGAAAAGCTGTCCCTGTTCTCTCAGCAGGGAGACTTCGAGAATTTTCTGGGTTTGGGGAAGAAAGACTGGCACAAAACCAGCCAGAGTTTTCCCAGGTAGAGATGTGATTCCTGGAAGCAAGCGCGGGTTTTCTAGATGTGATGGATGTAAACAAAGAGGGGTTGGTTATCAGGAGGTGATTCATGATGGGAGGGATAATGATGAATAGGTGTTATGACAACAACTGCTCTGCAGCTGTAGCTCTCTCCTCTGCCACAAACTGCCAAAAACTCACCAGCTTTCTCCTGGGACCTTCTAATGACAGTAAACAAGGCTTGACAGTGTCCAACACAGAAGGTATATGACTGTTGACCTCCTCATGGCAGGAGAAAATTGGCTAAATAACATCAAGACGTGGAATTGCAGGTACCTGTTAGGCCTCTGGGTTTTTGCAGACAGCAAAACATCCCCCAGACAACATTATTCCTGGTTTACATAAGCCATTAATTATGTTAATAATGTTTCTACCTGTGCAGTTTCTCCAATTTTAGCTCAATATTCCTCCCTCAAAATGCAGAAAAGTACCCTCTGGGAGCACAAGGATGATTTTTTATATGTTTTTGTTCATTTCCACTCCAAATTGAACGAGAGCAAGCCCCGGCAGAATTTTTTTTCAGGCAGAGTGGCGGTTCTGCTCTTGCTGAATCATCTGTGACAATGATTAGGCAAGAACACAAAAATAAACATTCCTTGGCAGCCAGGCTCCAATCTCCCCTACAAAGTATCAAACCCACCATTTAGAGATCAGCCGCAGAGTTTGAAAAATACAGTGCTAGGTCGCTTGGTCTGTGCTTGGCACAGAGAACAAGCTGTACTGAACACGGAGAAGCTCAGCACAGTCCAGAGGAGGGACCAGCTATACATCGGTGATCAGGTGCTCGAACAGAGCTACTGTGTAGTCTCCACCGCGGTATCTGGACGCATGCAGAATAAACAGGACAGATTTGCTAGAGGGTCCAATGTGATTCTGAATGCATACAGAAGTCTGTCTGCTGGAAAGCGGGGCTGACATATGATAGTGTTGTTCATAATATTTATGTATTCATATATATTTGAATATCTTTCCAGATTCCCTTGCTTCAAGTGCCTTATTCATGCGAGTCCCACGCTTCACCCCATCCGGGAGGTTTCTGCTCGTCAGCTCCTCGGCTCTGTCATTCCTCATTACAACAGTCACCTATGAGAATAGGTAGAGAAACAAAAGGCCAGATGCACAGCTGCACAGATGAGTGGAGCACACTGTAACAAAGGAGAGCAACTCTCTTTGGACATAACTAACATGTGTGAACTTGCTTGACTGTTTGTAATCCCATTTCTTGTTGCCTGTTCTCACAGCTATGCTGAATTTAAACACACAGTGTTTTCCAGCCACAAGTGTCCTCTTTTTCATACGATAAGGCCTATTGAACCTATATGTTGGGGCATTAAGAAGAACAGGGGTTCAGGGAGAAGGAAGGACGAAGGGGAAGGAGGAGTGAGGCTTAAGGCAGAGAACTTCAAGTCAAAGTCACTGAGTTCCTTTCTCAGTTCTACCAGAAATTTTCCTGCACACTGTTGAACATGCCACTTCACCAACATGTGCCTCGACTGGGAAATCTGTCAAATGGGGACACCAGACAACCCACACCATGAGGTCTTGCTGGGTGTCCTTGATGCGTGTTTGTGAGTTTCTGAGATCCCACTTAGGCTAGCACCATAGAGAAGCTTTTAACTAACCAGGCAGAAAAGGAAGCGGAGGCTCTGAGATCTGGAAACATCAGTCTGAGGATTCATGCCTGGCAAAGAATGTCAATGCTATTGCCAAGCATATTCTGCTGAACTTTCTGTGAAGTGTCTCTTCTTGTTTCTACACAACAGCAAATATCCCATGAGGTATGAAAGACCACTGCCATATACCTGCACCACATTTCCACTGCAAACCAAAGTACTCATTGATTAAAATTTCAGAGAAGTCATGGGATGGTGCAAGGAGTGGTGAGTTCAAGGACCAAGAGTGAGGGGAAATTTCAGTTTCCTACGCTATTCTCGATCACTTCTACAGCCATTGTAGATCCATTGGCTTTACAGCTGCAAAGTTGTGTTGCACAGAAAGGCTGAGTTTCCCACCCAGAATCTACAAACCAGAATCTCATTCATGGCAGAGAGTCACTGAACACTCCCTCCCTATCTTGTGCCTTGGAAAGCTCAGATGAGGAGGAGGTGCTCAGGCAGGAGATGACATCTGCTGTCCAGGAGCCCCTCTGCTCCGTATTGGGATGGGATTGGGTTGGGCATGCAGCTGGTCTGCAAAACTTCATGGTGCAGGCCTTTCTGGCTCTCTTACCTCCTCAAACAGAAGTCTGAATTACACAGTCCTCTGGCTCAAGAGCTCTGCTGCCAGTCCTGAGCTATCAGCCCAGCACAGGAGCTGTATGGGGGAGTCACAGAGGCAGAGCACACCTCTCCTGCAGAGCCACGGTCACCACTTGCCTGCGAGCTGCTCCAGGAGCTCCTGCTCCACTCAGCTTCAGGCTATGTATTTTGTGATTGTCAGTCTCATGGAGATTTTGATAGGAAGCTTCCTGAGCCAGGGAAATTGGCTGCCTGCTCCATACCTGTGCTGTTGTAACAGTGTAGGACCCCACATTTCGAGGTTGGACACTAGACTTCTGTCATAGTCTCCAGAAAGTGATAGATAGCTCCAGAAGACACTCTTATCTGAGGTTTATTGAACTGTCTTATTAAATTACTGCTCTCCAGTCCATGTCTCCACTGACTATATAGGATACCTAAGGCATGTCTCAGGGAGATGTCTCAGGTCTCCTCCCAAAACTTCGATAGGATAAAACCAGGCCTGAATATGCAATGACCTCCACAGTGGTTAATAAGCTGGGTGTACTGTGCCTGTCTCCTTGTGCCTTCAGCTGTGCATTTCTGTTTGCCATGCATCCCTCTTCCCCTCCTTCTCCCTCTCTAGCTCCTTTTTTTTTCTTTTTTTCAGGGATGAATACATAACTGCATCTTTTTATAAAGGGGTTATACAACACCTAGAACAGCATCCAGACACGCAATGCTCTGGTCCATGCTGGAGACCTCTCAGTGCTCCTGCAGTCCCTTAAATCTGACCATCCAGAAGCACCTGTTACCAACAGCTCGCTCTGAGTCAGCTTCCTCTATCATGATGTGCATGCAAATTGAACATATTTTTCTGCACAGGTCATTGAGAATAACATGAGTGCTTATTTTCTGAGCCATGCTATAGCTGTCTTCTTGGTAAAACATAGAAAGTTAAAAAAAAAAACAATCATGCCCACTTTAAATGACTACTGAAGGAATGCCTAACTGATAAATTAGACATTTCTTGGCTGTGAAGGTGGCGCCTTTCAGTGACATCCCATGATGAAAGCTTTGGGAGTGATGACCTGGTATGGTGGCACATTAATGTGAACAGCCTCTTTCAGCTACACATTTTATGACAGGATCTGAAGAGTGAAGGATTAAGACTATATTAGTTATCAGCTTCTTTTCAGATGAGTTTCTTGATACAATAAGACTTAAAGGAAAGCTGGTAGGGTGCTGTGAAATCTATAGGTATTTATGAAACAGTAAGCAAACTTAAAAGGCTACTTTTTTTGAATGTGACTTAGTAATTTTCTAGCAGAGTTACAAAACAGAAAAGATCTGCATTTGGATTATTTTTTTGAAGACTTGTTGCTTACCTTAATCTTGAGCCAAACTGTTTCTGACATGGAAGTTGGGTGGGAGAACATTCTCCTACACTCTGTTTGCAACCCCTCTGCCCTGTGCTGGAGGTGAGGTGTTGGTGAGAGTTGCCAAGAAAATGAGTGGCAGCATTTAGGGATGGAGAGGCAGAAACCTAAGCCAGGACACCTGGGAGATGCTGTGATCTGGCACACGCACCTCCCCGGCAGGGTGAACCAATGTATCACAAACATACTTACGCCTCGTCTGTCCCTCTTCTTCTTCATTCCTCCAAAACCCAAGTTTTGGCTTAAGGGCCCAACCAAGCCCTAGAAAAGTTTACTCTGACACACTAATTCTGAATATTGGGGTTTTTTCTAGGAAAGGAGGGTAAACACAATGGAGCATGAAGGAGACTACAGCTTAAGTGGGGCAGAAGCTTGCGTAARAGAAGATTAACACTGGAGAGCTGGCTAGGAAGGGGCCAGAGCAAATAATTTCTCTTCCTCAGCAAATTAAGCGTATGCAAGGAGTAGCAGACAGTGACTATGGGAAAACCTGTCAGAACAAAGTAGCAGTCTTCCATTCTCTCCTACCTACAGGCGCAGCCAAACATACAAGAATGGGGTTGGGGGTTGTTCATAAATAGTCTGGCTGCTGTTTGTCTGAGGCAACAGTTGAAATGTCCATGCACAATTGATACTTTAGCATGTGCTAAAAATGACAATGGCATCCAGTCGTAATGGCCCCGCCGAGAACTGTCATTCCAAGTCACAGTCGTAAAACTACTGGTGGGTGGTCTTCATCTCCGCTTGTCCTCATTATCATTTCATTGTGTTTCTGTGGCCCACTGCACGATGGCACTCCCTGCATTTTAAAGCATCTCATTGACGGGGCAGTTTGACATCCATATTTATATGTCCTTGTTGTATTGCAGTGGTTTCTCCTATTCTTGGGGTCCAAGCCTTTTGTGAAATGGTGCGAGGAAGATGTGTATTCAGATCTTGGCCCAATGAATTGGGTATTGTCAGGAAATAACAGAAAGTATTGAGGATTTAAACATCCTGGACCCTATCCTGCTGCTGCAGAATGTAACGGAAGGGTCTTTCTTGCCAGGGACTGAAAGCAAGGCTGTGGAAGAGGTCAGATGGGCAGCACGTACCTGGTTTGGGATTCAAGAGCAAACTTACCAGGTTACAATGTTAACAGGAGGCAGCCTGCTCTCCATCCTCCTCCACCAGGAGTGGACAACAAAGGTCCTGTTGACTCCAAAACCAGAAAGTCCAAACCCTAATAATATCTCTTTTATTTCCTAATTCTTGTTTAACATGCAAGTCAAAAGCTAAGCAAAGCCTATATGCAGCTCAGTGACTGGGCAAAGCTTGAGCTGTAAAGGCAAAATGTTTGCCAAACCTGTGGAAAATAAAAACAAGAGACAGCTTACACAGTATAAAAGGAAAAAAAATTATTGAAACCTGAAGATTTACTTCAATTATTTTACTTGTGCTCTTGGCTGATGGCTCCTCTGCTTCAGGAACCAGGGCCAGAGCAGAGGATTTGTCCCCTCCCTCTGTTCCTCAGGCAGGACGGCCGGGGTCACAGCGGAGACTTGATGCATGCTGAGCTGCCTTGCCCTGGCTGGAAAGCAGAGTAAAGTGGGCAGACATAGAAGGCACATAGGGCTTCTGCCATTTTGCGGGGCCAACATGTACATAGCTGGCTTGCTGTGCGGCAAATACCCCGGTTCTGCATACATCGGGCTGCACTACATGGCTCTTCTGACTTTCCAAGTTTTGCTTGTTCCAGGCACATAAAGGAGCAGCTGCTGCTCATGTGTGCATGCGTTGTTGCCCAGTGAGGAGCTGAGGATGTGTCTTGGCAAATGGCAAGAGCCTTAAGTTTGCAGGTAAAATGCCACGGAAGGGAAATGAAAAGATAGGCCCAACTAAAAACGTAAGAAGGTGCTTATTTAAATGTTCTAGGGATGACTGTTCGAAGCAGGGCAAAGCACTGCTTGCAAATCAAACTAAAGAATGAATAAAAAAATCTGACATGGACTTTCTCCAAATTTTCCTTAACAAAATTACCTGTGGACAAGAAGTCAAGGGGCTGCTTTCAGCCCAAAGGCCAATCTGCTCCAGAAGTGCCCCTTCCTGGAGTATAGCTTTTAAACCTGACCACTTTCTCAAACCATTAGTGAGAATGCCAAAATTGTTAGAAGAGCCCTTAGCCCCATGGGATCATAATTCCCTTCTTTACCCAGAGAACAGGACCATGCAAGAAGGAGGTGTGCAGGTATCTCATATTGCTCTTCCAACATGCCTCTGTTCTGATCTGCAAGCTTTCAGAGCAGGATTCATCCCCTGTGCTCATTCAGTCCTTGGCCTCAGCTGTTGGTGCCAAAAATGAGAGGGATGAGAGCCAAGGGGGATGACAGCTTCTGTGCTGTGCTCCTTGGCCCACTAGAAACTGGACAGTGAGACAGCAGTAAAGATGCCTTTCTCAACCATTGTGCCTAGATCCACAGCAAACCACCAGCAGTAATAACTGAATCCTGTACTTTTATGCTCATATAGCAACGACCTGAGATGGAAGAGGTGGCTCTGGACACGCAGAGTGGGCCAGTACACATCTCTGTGGAGCATCTCTGACATGCTCTAAACTCAGGGCAGGGGATCCCTGCCTAACCCTCCTCTGTGAGACAGGAGTCGTGCACAACAGAGCTAGCAATAGTCATACTATTTGTTTAAATATTATTTGCCATGGTTGTAGCATTTCTGTTGGTGAATGATTGATGGACCAGCTGGAACTGCATTGAACATATTTGTTAAGTTTTTGGTGTATTTTTGCTTTTGGCTGTCACTGGTTTAGACTCATGATTTTCATCTTGTGCCTTATTTATGAGCTGTTTGAGTTGACAGTTTCCTATTTGCCATTCACCCCTCATGGTGTTGAGTTGATCACCTAAACCACACAGTACCCTTTCTGTTTCCCTCTGGGTAGGTGAAGCTTGTCAAAGAAAGCAGTAAAAAAGGAAATACCACCACAAACACATAAACATTTGTGGGTTTTATGTGAATGAGGACATTACAAAGTGCAACCAACCACTCCAACAATAGTCAACCCTCACTTCCCTAAGGAAATATCCAGAAGACACAGTATGGAATGAGAATTCAAAGGGAATTTAAACAAATATTCACCAGTCCTGTTTTTCAGCACTTAACCTGCTCTGTTATTTGGACCCTCGGTCTTTGGTCATGTTGGAGTCTTTCTTGGAGATAATATTAGCTTGTACTTTTAATGCTAGTGTGTGATTTCCTGATGAATTCTCTTACTACTCATGCAGGAGAGGGGAGAGGTTCACATTAAGGAGCCTAACCGGTTATTTGGTTATTATTTTGATCTGTACTGTGTGCTCTTACCAACCTAAAAAAGAAGTGAACTTTAGACAAGGTTCTGACCTACATGTAAAAATGAGACCTGACATTTGAAACTTATTAAGCACTTTAATTTAAAAGGCAAGTAATTTCATCAAATGCATGTAGCTTCCTCCCATACTTAGAACTGCACGGGTGCTCAAGTCTTTCATCAAACGGGGAGCATTGCTTGTTTTAAAGGTGAATTCCTTCCCCTCCCCAAATAACCTGCAAAAGAGAATCTATAACAATTTTGTTGTGATTTAACTTTTTTCCCTACGTTGCTAACAAGAAAGGAGAGGGGGGGAGAAAGGTGCCCGCCATTAGACCAGCATATTTGACATCCTGCCTTGATTCATTTAAGAAAGACTGCAAGAACATAAGATTGTAAGAAAGATTGTTACAAAGGATTGCAAAAAGATGAATCTTGGAAGAGATTGCACAGGAAAGATTGTTATAAATCATGCGTGGAGACTGTCTATAGACTGCAGGGAAATATGGAAAGGAAAGAAACCTTTTCCCTAAATACAGAAAAGACGGGTTTAAAAAAGGAAGCAAGGGACACCAGAACACTGCTGCTTTGAATGTTGCATTATGTTTAGTTGGATTTCGTGTAACAGTATGTGTCACTGATGTGACTCCTTCAGCATATACATAGGGATAAAATTTCGTGCGGTGGTATTTTACATTGTGTATAGCAAAGAGAAAAATAGAAATACCCTTTCGAAAAAGTGTTGTTGGTTTTTTTTGCTTTAATTTTCTTTTGTCGTTATTGGTACCGGAACTTCTGCCTGTGGATCCTGTTGTAATTAGGAGAGGTTTTGCCGTGCATTGTCCTCAGTGCCTGGCTGGCTGCTCGGAGGCTGCTCTGCTCACTTAGAAGCACTCAGCAGGGAAACAGGGTCATGTTGGGAATCAGCACGGACAGCTGTGACCCAGCGTTGCCCAGTATCCAGCATTACCAAGAGGGCCCAGTCGTAGGCAGGAGAATTGTCTTGGTCCCCAAGGGCCGTTGCCTATATTACCGTATGTACGCTCTAACAGGGTGCCAACAAGCTCCTCATGCTCCCCTGCTCCCTCCAGCCCCATCCCACCCATTTTTCTGGGATGCCAGGTCCTTGCACCTCCCCTGGCTCAGCGGGAATGTTGCTTCCCAAGAAATCAAGCTGCCCCAAAGGCACCCATCCCAAGATGACAGAAAGCAGTCGTTCCTGGTCAGGCTGGGCATGCRGAGGTGCAGGCACCGGGGCCCAGGGTCCAGAAGGTTCCTTCCAAAATGCTAGGAGTCACATCATGTTTTGAAGGCTTAATTTGGTAATTGGGCAGCCCCCCCTGGCCATCTGTGCCGAGCGGTATCCACACTCGCTGGCTGGGCAGAGGCACTTGGCTCCCCCCCGACAACAGCCTGACACCTCCGATTACGGAGCACAGCCTCCCCACGCCCCGCTCTCCCCCCATCSTCTCCGGGAGAGGCAGCTCCTGCCAGCGGGATGTTTGGGTGCCCAAATCCAGGCAGAAGGGTGGCCGAACYGGGTCTCACCAGCAACACCTCTAGCGCGGCAGGAGCTGATAGCAGGTGCCGAAGCAGGAGACGGGTACAGCGCTTCCCTGCTGCACCCTCCCAGCCTTTGGGGGTCTGCGGGTCGGAGAGGCGGGGAGGCTGTGTTCACAGCCACAGCTCCCTCGGTGTCCACCGAGTCTCTGATTTCAAAGCTTTTCTTCCAGGCCTAGGCACTGTTCTTCAAAGTGGCTCCAAAACTGTATTGAACTTCAGCGTCCAGAAACATCAGCAAGAAGCATTTTTTTGTCGTGCAGATGTTTTTGGACATACGCTCGATGTTAGACTGTCACGTCTTCAAAATGATCCCCCTTGAAGGAAGGGAAAGCGAGTGTGGGAATGCCTAGGTGGTCTGAAAAAACCTTCGGCACTGTTTTGATACCAGCGGCAGCATTGCATTTCATTCTGGGAGGAATATTCATGGCTAAGCTCTAAGCCTCTGATTTATAATGGAAATACTGATAGATCCAGATCCATTTGCAGATGCTATTATAATGTTTCATCCTGGGGAGGGGAGGGGGAAGGGAAACAGCCTCCTTCCCTTTTCATTTTAAATATCGGTACACTCTGATATTGGTTTCATGAAGCATTTGGATGGGTCCTTATTCACAAATGAATAAAAATGAGTAAAGTCCTCAGAATCAAAGGTAAGCCAAAACTGGCACCCATAAGCACAAGGCAACCCAGAGAGCCCATCTGCAGCCAAACCATGCAGCAGACCCAGACACAGCTTAAAGGCTGGCAACAAGACCGCCTGCAGAATCTGCCAAGGAGCCAGATGCTGTTGCTTCCCAAGCTTGGCATGAGGGTTCCTGATTGCCATCCAACAAAGAGGAAAAAGAGGAATGATATAATGTGGTGGGATAAAACACATCCCACCTCAACCTCCTTTATTGCTCATTGAAAAAAAATCGTGGAAGATACTATTGGAAATGTATCATTGTTTTCAGAAATACATACATTAGCCACAACAATGGCCTTGCCAAACGGGAAAAGTAGGAGCTATTTAAATGTATGTGCCATTTTAAAAAAAAAAATAAATCTTCATATGCTGTGTTTTGGGTATGGATGCCTTTGTGTCTTTTGTTAACTGTTACAGTGATAACCACTAAAATGAATACAAGTGTGGCAAAAAGCTTCCAGTTTTTTACAGTAATATTTCAAAATCCCCTGTCTCGGCACAGCTGTCTAGATCAGATAGATCACGGTAACGGCTACCGAATGTAAAGAAGCCAGGTTTGTAAAACAAAGTGCAGAGAAATAAAAAAGGAAACTATAAATAAAGATATGTGCTGAGAAAGACATTACGAAACAAAAAATATATCAAGGCATTATATAGATAAGGGCTCTGCTTTTTCCACAGTTGCACAACTCTATGTCAATGTAACTTGATTTCATTGGCATCACACCTGAGGGAAACTGGAGTAACACTGTGAAGGATTTGGCCCAGGCAATATAAAAAGAAGTTGTGGGGCTGTGCACCTGAGGATATATAAAGCCGTGAGGGCACCATCACCATAGCAGTGGAAAGGATGAAGCAAAATAAATAGGAAAATATATATAAAGTAATATGCTGCAGGTAGGTAAAGAAATAGGAAGCAGTAAAAAAGTGATGTAAAAGAAGAAATAAGAAAATACTGGTAGAGTTACCTGAACAATAACAGCTGTTATCATTACTCTTATCATCATCATCATCATCGCATATTTTGGAAGATACCAGGTGCTTCCATACATATTTCAGGGCAGCTTAAACATATTTGCAAATTCAAGTCAATTTTGCCAGAGACTTTCAGCTGAAAGAAATACATCAGAATATGGTAGACAAACCAGTCCCATAATTTCCATTGCTAGCTGTTTTAGCATAGTCAAAAGATTCAGGCACCTGTTAAAAAAGGGAAGGCTTCCTATAAAATCAAGGACAAGGGATCTCCTTTTATTCAATAGCACAGTGGTTAGAGCAGTCGCTGAGGACAAGGAGACTCAGTGTCAATTAAGCCTGTAGTCCCGTGTCCAGGGTGTTGTCTGAACAGGGCTGTGGTGCGGCTTCACATCTCTTCTGGGCATGGGAGAATACTGAATATTAAACCTGAGCCCACCCTGTTAACAAAACTGCTCTGGCTGCTGCGATACTGGCTCACAGGAGCACTTCCCTCCCATTGTGTCATCCCAGCTTTTATTAATATTTTTTATTGTAATTATTTTATTGTAATTGTTTTGGCTTAGGAAGATGCTTCATTTTCTTTACCTGAATCAAATCACTTTTAGATTTTCGTTTTTAATTCTTGTCTGGTTTTGGTCAGTCTAACTCATTGTAATTCTTTATCAAATCCAATTATTYGTATTTTCAATACACATATTCAATAACCCAATTAGTTGCACAGTCCTTCTTACAACATTTTCAACAGGTTAAGTTGAAAATACTTGGTGAAATATGAGTTATGGAAATATGTTTATTGTAAAGAAAAAATATAAAATAGTGAGAAGTATATTGTAAAGTGTTATATACCAAAAGATATAAGGTTGCTCTTGGTGCATCTCTCTAAGTTTCAAATACATATTTATATTTACAGAGCACTTTATGTGATAAATTTATTGTATGTGTAAAATTCCCACTGTTAAGAATTCTAGTGACAACCACATTTATGCACTGGGAACTGAAGAAATGTGATACCATGAGAAGGTGTATCTCAAATGGTTTCTCTCACCTTTGCAAGCCACCGGGAGATGTTTCCCTTTCTGGACCTGGACATTTAAGACTAGTAATAAGGCAGGCTTCAGTTTGAAAGGCTGCTAAGTGTTTTTATAGTTGACCACTCCAGAGTACGTAGCCTTAAAAGTATGTATTATGATACATTTGTTTCTTGATCAATATAACTCTCTTCTTAGGGGACAACATTGCCTACTGCAGCAATATCATATCATGATATCATATTATAGAATGAATTACAGTATTACAGAAAACACGGGCACTAATGAGCACTGAAGACTATAAGCACTTTTTCTATTCTAAAATCTTGCTTTGTTATATCCTAACTTGGCTGAACATTCACCACTTGAGGTAAAATTTTCCACGATGCTTGGCTGTCTCAGGCTGATAATTACGGTTCTTGTTTTGCTAAGTTTTAGGAAAAAAGCTCCTTCCTTAAATAGGGCCGTTTTCTCGTGTGAAATGAGTTCTTAYATTAATTGACTGGCTTAGGACTTCTCTTCTTTGATGGAAGGAATAGGAGAAAACGTCAGCTCTCTGAGGCTTGATAACAATATGGTGCATCAGCAAAATACTGCCGAGTCTGACCATGTTACAGCTTTGAAGAAACCAGGCTGGTTGTGTCCGGCAGAGATGGGCTGGAAGCAAGCACCGAAATCCTCTGGGCAGACCTGAGCAGACGTCACTTTGGGGTGGTGTGCCTACATCCCGCTCCCTCACCCTTGCTTGCCCTGTGTGCTGCTGCTGCCTGCTACACCCCCCGCTTTCCCACTCTGGGGAGTGGGAGCCGCCTCCCCAGGCTCCAGCACTGCACTGAAATAATAGGAAATCTCCTTTCTGGGGGTGTTGAGGCTGCACGGTCAAACAGTGGCTTTCACGACGTGATCACTTGCGCTCCTCCAGCTGCCTCGATCACCGCACGGGGCTCGTGGCGAGCGCCCTGCTGCTGCGCCGAGCAGCAGCCCTGAGGGTCGGGGAACACCCTGCCCATCTCCTGTGGCCGGGAAGAAGTTGCAAGGGGGGTAGCCCAGATCCTGGACCCGACCCCCAGCCCTCCCTGAAACAGTCTGCTGCTTCGGCAGAGCAAGTGTGCCGGGTGCCGGTGCAGGTCCCTCCGCCAAGGACTTCTTGGCCGTCGGGGCATCTCTGGCCAGTGGAGCACCTGGAGAGCTGGCGCCCGCCGGCAGCAGCTGTGGTGGAGGGGGGCTGGCAGGCCAGCAGGCTGGGCAGCRAGCAGCAGGGGGGCACCCCGGGGGGCCCCGTCCCCTCTAGCAGAGGGGAAAGCAGGCTGCGGGTTATTAACGGCTTCCCTGGAAGCCGAGCCAGGGACGGGGCCAGGGCAGGCAGGCAGCCAGCCCAGCATCCCGGGAGGCTTCCTCGGCTCTCTTCGCCCACCTCTTTTGCTCCATCCAGTGGTGATGAGCCACCTTGGAGCCTCCAGGCTTTGAGGATGAGGCCGAGGGGCACAGGGCATCTCAGCTGCCCTGCCYGGGTTTCCTGCAGCCCTCCAAGAGGATGCCCTCGCCTGCCCCAGCTCCTCCCCAGGTACTGGGATGCCAGGAGCGCACACAGCCCCACTGTGCAGCCATTGCCCCCACAGCGAACATCTGGCTTGGGGCTCCAGCACCTCTCCRGCTGCAAGACACCATCGCTGCCTTATAGCCCCAGCTGCCGAGGAAGCAGCAGCAGCCGGTGACCCTCGCCTTTGGGTACCAGCGGTGCTTTACGGCTGGCCAGCTGCCTGTCCAAGTCCTCCCTGGGGTGGGGGCAGTGAGGAAGGGGCAGCTGATTTCCCCATCGCTTCTGGGAAGGGGCTGAGCAATGGGGGCCGAGGCCAGGAGGGGCCCCTTCACTTCAGTCTGAGCCCGGGGGGGGAGTGTTGGCTGCTGGAGCCAGCCCTCTGCCCCAGGTTTCCACCTGTACCCAAGGCAAAGGCAGCCTGAAGCGTCCCCCGACTACAGCCAGAGCAGCTCCTCAGGTGCTCATCACCAAAGGCAGCATTTGGCCCCCTGTGATTTGTTTGGGATTTTCTTTTTTCATCTTCTTCTTCTGGTTTGGTTTTTTTTTTTGCCTTTGACATTCATGTCTATTTTGTCAACGCTAAAACCAGAAAACCTGCATTCTCACAATAATTTACGTGTTGCCTAAAAGAAATGCACATTGTCTCAGCAGCAGGGACCCAGCAGTGAAGAGTGAGAACCTTCAACACCCCCCTCCCCGGTCTGTCCTCGCTTACCTGGGGAGTTTCGATGCCACAGGATAAAAATAAATAAAAGCAAGTATTTCCACTTCCTCACAGCGGAGCTGATACGGCAGTAGCTCACTGGATGAGAGCAGCTCAGACCTGAAACGCTTTCTTCTCTGTTGGGATCACAGCTTGAGCGTAGGCTTGTTGTGTCGGAATGGGCCTACTGTACCCAAACATCTGAGCTTTCTCCAGCTCCTAGAGGAACATTTTATACTCATTATACATGCAGCAGAATTTCAAAATATGTCCCTGGGACCAGAATGCAGGAGGAGGACATTAAAGGTTAGGAGGTAGTAGGGGAAAAGCAAAAGGAATGAGTAATCCGGAGTTGCCTGATAACCCTTTGAGGCTTAGCCAAAATTAACCGTATCGAGCCGTCGTGAAAGGGGGAGATGTGCTACTTGACGTATTGTTAACAAAGAGAGGATTTTATTGCTTCAGGTACCTTTTAGAAGTAAAAAGCAAAGGATCAGCTCCACATCCCAGGTTTCAAAATGTTATGATCTAAGCGCAGAATTCATCACTGCCACCACTAAGAGATCATACATCCTGGAGTGTCATGAGCCATCCGTGATTTGTGTCATTGCAGAGGATGATAAATCACTGCTAAAGACATAACAAGCAGCATCATCGCTGCAACACAATAGGTCATGATGCATCAAGATCTTTGCTAAAATATTATTTACAGTTAGCAGGGGCTTGGAATGGCAAAGCAGAAGCTGATATTAATCTTCCCTGCATTGTGCCTTTGTGCACGCTAAGGGCCCTGCCCTGGGAAAAATGGGATCTGTAACATTCACTGATGCAATAACCACTGGTTGTATACACTGGGGGTGAGAGGGATTAAGTGTATATATATATATATATATTTATGGAGAAAAGGAGCGACGGCGAGAGCAAGTGAAGTCCCATTCTTCAGAGCATTGAGAACTCAGTGATTACTCTGTTTAGAGCCCATCTGTAAATGCAGACAGGTAAAGGTCTCTGTTCCTTACAGCAACGCTGGGGAGAGAATTTAGTCATAAAGCTTGAGGGGAAAAGGGACTTACTGGTTTTCAAAAAAGCTCTAAAGGTCTGGAAAAGTCTTAGGAGTTCTTCCAGCTCTCCCCCTCTACAGCACGTGCAAAGACTTAAACAAATTAAACTTTACTCCCAAAACTACTTTGGGAATCACTTTAAGGGAGGTGCTAAATTAAAACCAACACTGCTGACATAACTAATGTTTTGCGGGTTTTGCCTTAAAAATAAAATTATCCAAAAAACCATACCCCCAAAAACCCGCAAAACCCAAAAAAACCCAAACCCAGACAATTCAAACTTCTGAAAACTGCTACCATCTATTTTTATAGGAGACTCTCTGGAAACAGACTCTCGCTCTGTCAATCCAGACAAGTGTTTCTGAGGCACTGGGGACTGTGAGTTATTTCTCTTTCTTATGCAGGACATTGCTGAGCTAGGTCACATCAACAGGACTAACAGTTCCATTTAAAGAAATGCTGAGATGGGTAGAAAGTTTTTTTAAAAAAAAGACTTCCTGCTGGAAGGAAATCTGCATTTCCAAGCTGCTGATGACCTTTTTGACAACAAAAAACCCGTAATGCTTTACAAGAGGCTGCCCAGCTCCAGCCTTACCCTGTCAGCGCAGGAATATTATCCACCTCCTGCCATCCTAAAGACAAAAGACACAAGTAAAGTGCCTTTCAGTTTTATATCAGTTACTCATCCTCTGTTTGCCTCATGATGTGAAGCTGAACCCTCCCACAGACTTTAATTGAGTTAAATCATTGCCAGAACCTTTTAGGCTCCCTCTCGTGCACCCTTCAATGCGTGCATCTCTGATGAGGTGTTTGAGCGGGGACACGCTCCCAGGACATTTGGGCAGCAAGCCACCTACCTGTAGGCTCCAAATATTTCCATCCAACTATATCTCACTTGAACATTTCTTTCCCATTTAGACTATCATCAAAGTTGGGGAGGGGAATAGGGAGGAGCCACAAGCAATTTACTGGAATATATACAGGCATTCCCCAGATTTCCCATCCTCCTCCTTAATTGGATATTATCCCTCATTAATGACTCTGTCAGAGCCTGTAGAGTACTAATTGTCTGTGGTTCCTCTCTCTTTCCCTCCCCTCTACCCTCCCAGAGATTAGTCTTTTGTTCAAGTTCATGAAGTTTAATTTCTGTTCCTCTCACAGAGTTGGGCAGCGCATCCAACTTTTGTTCCACCAGAGCCCTCAGAGCCTGGCATGGTGTTTTAGGATAAGGGGAAGACCCAAAATTTCCTGCCTGCTTCATTATCAGTCACCAAAGCCCAGCTACACCGACAGTCTCAGCGTGGTACAGCATAGCAGTGAGCTTGTTGCCACCTCGCGCACCCACAGAGCTCCTGTTTCACATCTCAGGCAGGTGGAAACCCAGAAGGAGAGTCAGAAGACATCTAAGCCTTTCAAAAAAAGCAGAGGGCGGGTGGACATTTGCTGCATGTCGCCTCCATTTATCTGTTGAGGGGCTTGTGTTCTTTCAAAGCGAAACAGCTAATCCCAGAAGAACAAACAAACAAACAAACAAACAAAACTTAATTTAAGCGCCTATTAATCAAGGACTGACGTGAAAAACGAATGGTTTTGAATGGCTGAATTATTTTGCATTGCTGACTGCCTTGGTAAGCTTTTGGCTGGGTTTTGGCATTTTTCTGACTGGGTACCTTGCTAGGATATTTTAAGTCAGTTTATTTAAAGCATGAAACCCGGTAAGGTTTCCACTAGTGCTAGCAAATCCCCTGACATGATTTTGGGTGTGATGGCCTGTTTTGACTTACGGCCTACTTGGTCGGGGCCGGCATGCGTTCCTGCCATTGTCTCCCTCGTTACTCTGGAGATGTTCGTCCCTGAGTCTCGCCCTCGTTAGCATACAGCCCAGCTGGGAGCCATCGGGCTGTGACCCCCAGCGCCGGGGGGGAGCCCCGCCAGGTCCAGCCGTTCCCGCAGCCCTGCCCCGGCATTGCAGGCGCTCAGGGAGATGGGTGGCCTCTCTCTTAGACCTTGTCTGGGATTTCTGCCATGCCTGTGGAGCACAGCCCTCCTGTCCCAGTTGCTTTTGTGACGGGGACGCTGGAGCCGAAACCTGGGCTGCGTGAGGAGGCAGGGGGGCTTTTGCTGGCGTCTTCAGCGGAGTTGAAGTGTCACTACCTGCCTTCTGCTGTCCTGGGGGCCTGCTAGCAGGAATCACAGATATGCTGCCCGTGCTTACTGTTTCCCTTTCCTATAACTCTCCTGCTACTACAGCCACAGGCTGACTTGTGCAGCCAGCACAGAGCAATACAGACCTTGGCAATATGCAGAGAACATGAGTGCGTCTTTTAACCACTGCTACCCAGGGAAACCTCACTTTCCAACAAGCATCAGATGACTTGAAGGCAATTCTTCAGGAAGACCCTCCATAACAGGAAATTATTACTTGAAAAAAGATCAAACCTTTTAAAAAAAACCCGCAGAATTGTAGTTTTCTGCTAGCCAAACCAAACGGGTTAAGGGGAAGGTAAGCTATTTGTCCGAGGAGCTACAGGCTCTCCAGCCATTGAGTCAGCCTGAAGTGGTTCAGTGTCCAGGTCATCCCAGGACACTGACAAGGCGATGGCAAACGATCTGGCTCCCGCCCGGAGGCCTCACGTTTCAGGCTGATCTGTCTGTTAGGGAGGTCCTGCCGGTGCCTCGTGGCTATCCATCCGTTCCACCTCAGCCAAGGTCAGCCCTGCCTGGGCTACAGGTGCAACCTGCCACTCAGTCCCTGCTTTCCAGCCCCAGCATGGCTCCTGCCCCGGCTGCCAGGTCTGTGCTATGTGCCTGGTGTCAAACGGGTCTCGTGGGTCTTCCTTCTCCCCTCCAGCCCCTGGCCATGGTGTAACACCACATCCGGAGCACTCGCAGCCACTTGGGCTTTGCCCCACGCTTCCTGGGATCTGTTTGCTCCCCAAACTCTCATTCTTAGGATGGCRACATCTGGACTGATCGTTTTACTTTTGCCTGATTCAGATGTGGAGACTGCTTATTTTTCTGAAGACGATGGACGGGAAGGCAGACCTTCCTCTCACACACACCACCGCCGCCTCAGTAGCGTTTTAGGAGAGAAACTGTTCCAGGGGTTTGGGACACCTGGAGCAGGAGAGTTAGTGTTTCCTGCTCTCATCCTGAGAAATATAGGACAGCAGAGACTACGTGGTGGTTAGAAACTCTGCTATAAGGTCTGACCCATTTTTGTCCTCTAAAAGCAATATAACATCTGCTCTCAGTATTTCTGTGTGCCGTTTCAAAAATATCTCTGGAAGAGCACTGCTAATTCATACCCTGTCCACTTTCAAATTGTATTATTGCAGCCTCTGGTTTATATATGCTTGGGGATGGATCTTTATATAAACTAAAACTTCCACAGAAGATTATCTTGGGGATAAATGCAGTAGCAAAATGGACCTGTGCCTGGCAGTTAAATCTCAGATCGGTCCAGCTGTCCTGCAGACCTTGCTGCGAATAAGTGGGAATAAACGTTAGTTGCTCTGTGCTGAGGCATCCCTACAGAACAGCAGCTTTTTGGAGGCTCTCGGGACTTTGCTTCTGAAGGCGGTGGGGAGAAAGGGCTTGGAAAGACATCTCCCCACAGCCACCCAGCTGGTGCAGGCAGCAGACGAACCAGACCCGCAGGCTTGGTGGGGTAAGGGAAGGAGAGGTGATGGARATCCTGGAGGTTGCAGCTCCCAGGTTCCCCGTGCTTCAGTGTCATGACCTGGAAATGATGAACAGAGATCCCTGTGGTTAGCCACCAAGGGAGTCCCTTCAGCGGTGCACAGTCGAGAGGCAGAGGGGCTTGGCTCCATTTATCAGGGTGCCTTTCATGCCCTGGAAGAAGAGAACAAAATCCTTGTGGACCCTCCATGCCAGCCTGAGGTCTGGGAGACCTGCTGGCTCCCAGAGGTCCCGGCCACTGCTTAAACTCTTCTCCCATTCCTGAGGGAGAAGTTTTTGTTCTGCAGATATTATCTGCCAGTAAATATTCCTCTAATCTGAGAGCCATCAAAAATGCTGGCTCCACTTATTTTAGAGTCCATCTTTGACCTTTACTGCTGTGAAATACACCTACTGATATTCCACCGGAGGCTATAAAACATCTGGCCTGACTGAGCACCAAATAGCTGGAATTTTCTATCCACTTCAGTCTGTGGCATTGACACCAAATTACAATTTATCATCTGCACCATTTCTGAGTCCCCTGGAACCCGTGGGGCCCAAGATGCCGGGAGCAGCGTCGATCCACCAAGCAAACCCAGCCTGCGCCTGGGTGTAATGGAGAAGACCAGATTTTGAAGGAAGAACTCTGGTCTTACATAGTGTCATACAGCAGCCTTCAAGGCAGGACGATGAGATTGAAGRATGTCTGCCCTTGCACGCACCCTCCCTGCACCCAATGTCGCTGCTGGGTGGCAAAGCAATGGGAAAAGGTGGAAAGGTGGAAGAGATGTAGACAGCCAGGCAGGGGGACACCAGTTCCCCCTTCAGAGGCTGGGTTTCACCGCCACCGTGGCTGTGCCCCGGCACCTCCAAACCCCTCAGGGGCCCTGAGCAGTGTGGAAAATAGCCAAGTGCAGGGGTTATTAACTTGGACAAACACATGGCTAAAGGCGGTGACTTTCGGCAGGCCTGGGAGCCGGGGCGAGGAGAAGACACCTGCGTGTCAGCAGGTGGGCTCAGCTGCCGCAGTGCTGCACTTGCCGCAGCTGCAAAATGCCTGCCACTGCCTCGGCTTAGGGTGCCCCCAAAATCTGCAGTCTGCCAGGGTTGAGAGATGGTGCCTTGTCCCACACCCTGGGTTTCTGACTCTGTCCCTCCCCCTGTCTCTTCTCCACACACCGTGGGGCTGCAGGCTGGTGAGGCTGGAGAGGACTGGACATCATTTTGAGGTAATCTTCTTGGAGAGCAAACAACGCTTGACCTTGCATCTCTTTTGGTGGGCTGCCAAGAAGGTCAGCTGCCCAGCGGCGTTTTTGGTGGTGGCAACCATAGCGGCGAGGCATCSCAATACCTTCGACTGTACATCTAATTCCCTGTGTTTTCTGCTACAGATGAATAGACAAAAGACCTCCCAGGCGGGGAGGGGGGCCCTGCTCCACCAGAATTTGGATTTTTCACTGTCAGCCAAGCAGAGGATCCAAACTCCAACAATGAGCTCCCTGCTCCAGACGAAAAACATTTATAACCTCTCCAAGCCGAGATCTGGCAGGGCGATACAAACTGTGAGCTCCACAAGCTAATGACCTTGAAAGTATCAATTTATCTTGGCCTTTCCCCCCAGCTTGAGATGCCACAGAAAATGTGAGGCTTGCTTTCTTCTTCTTTCCTTTTCTTCTTTTCCTTTTTGAGCAGGAGGGATGAATATTCAGGGAATTCAGGCAACATGGAAACTGCTCGGTTTCACCTCTCTGGCTGGAGCTCAGTGTTGAGACCCCAGTGGAAACCAAGAGTGGGGGATAATCGGTCTTCCCGTCCCTGGTATGCCAGGAGGGCAGTCTGCAGGGAAGGGACATCAGTGCTCTGCCTCCATTACCTGACTGCTCCACACTGGCTGCTCCTTCATTAATCTTCATCAATAAACAATATTTATAACCCACAAAACCCAATCCTTCGAGCCTGTTGTTCTTACCCACTAAAGGCAGCTCATAGCTTGGTGTGATGTGTCAACCTGAACTGCATTAAAATCCAGGCAACAGGTTAGAAATGTCCCTGGAACAAATGGAGCTGGTGCACRGTAAATGGTATTTCCTCAGGGAGAGCAGTGACTCCCTGGAGGGTTTTACTTTTCAAAGTCCATGTCTGTTCTCTGTGCATTGCCACTGTATGGAAACCACTAGTTGGCACAGCAGGGTGCTCCCTTTCTTTTGGGATATACAACTTGGGTGTAAAATAATCCTGCTTCATTTCCTTTGGTGTTCAGTACAGACAGCTTAAAGTGAAAAGCRAAGTCACACAGAGCAGCCGAGGACCGACATGGGCAGAAGCTGCTACTAAGAAACATCCCTCTACTTACAGAAAAAAACCCTGATTTGCCGAGACGTTTTCTGACTGCTGCACATTTTAGTCCTCTTACAGATGTGGTGGGACCCAACCACTTTATTTGCAGATATCCTCCGGCGTGCAGCCCGATTTGGCTGCTGCTCTGCAGATGCTCCAGCACCTGCGGGCTGGGACCTGCCGCTCACCTTTGTTCTCAGCCAGTATGGTGGGCTGTCTACTGAGACTAGCGTTTGGGCTCCAGAGAGAATTTGCTGGCTGCTGCCTTTGAAGCTGTAGAAGCAAGCACCAGTGTTTCCATTTTAGGCATACATGTAATGTACATCTTTGCTTACTGGACACTCTGGGATGCAATCCAGCCTCAGGAATTCTTGGCTTCCCTCTGGGTTTTGATGACTTTATAAGAGGTGGTGTTGCACTGAAGGGGTCCGCGGTAGTCATCTCCTGACTTGCTGCCAGCAGGATGGAGACTTATATGGAGACTTGAAGAACAGAATTTTTATTTCAGAAAACGCACCCCACGAGGTGGGTGCTGGGCTCCCTGCGCACCCAGAGCTGCCCGCCCAGTGCCGTCACTGGAGATGKGGCTGCAGGACCAGGCATACCAAGGACACAAGACTCGGTGTGACCGTGCACCGCAGGTGAAGGCTGCCCCATGGCTCCACTGGCCAGATCTGTGCTTTTTGGCAGGGCGGGGAGATTGAGCCAACTCCTCGTACTTCCCCTGTCTCACCCCCTCAAGTGCCTGGCTCCCAGGGTGCTAACCCCAGATCACTGGATAAGGCCTCAATTCGGCCAGGTACTTCATCAGCTTTAAGCGAGCAATTAAAAGTTTGAGAGTATTCAGGGAAGTATTGCAGGGGACTGCTTGCACAACCAGATCGTATTTAGCTTGAAAACAGCTATCGGAGTATGGCTGCTTTAAAAGTACCTTTATGATACACGGGTTTAATTATTTCTTTAAAAACAAAAATCCCTTCACAGAAAATGAAATGCCAAAGCCTTTTCAAAGCTTGTTAACACAGTGAATAAGAAGCCAGAGTTGATTTACATAACAGAGATATACATACGTATGTATACRTGCGTGTACATTTGCATGAAAAGCATTTGCAGAGCATTCTAAAAATAGGAGACATTTCAGAGGTTTTTGGGCAAGTAAATCTTTACATGCTTTTCTGTTTTATTGCTTCCCTCCAAATTAATAGTTTAAAATCCAGTCCTCCTGTCTTGTACAATCTGCAAGCCAGTGAACCACAGACTTTCCTACAAACACCTCTTTCTAATTCCTCCATTGCAGGAGCAACCAAGAACACCCAGTGTTATGGGGATGAAGGTCAGTAAAGGAGAGATGTCTTTGTCCCTAGTCTTGCAGTTCTCCTAAAATGAAATTCACCCCTTAATTTGGAGGGCAATTTCCCTCCGAGGAAGGTAGGAAAATGATAACAGTTCCTTGCGAAACACTCACTATTTTAACATGAAAATGTTTGGAACAGGTATGGGAGGAGGTTAGATACCAGCTCCAAATACTTGAAAGGATGCTTAACCTAAAGCTCAGGCATACCCTCACCGACTTGGGTGGAACAGCTCTCATACTTCATGGTAAGCATATGCTTAACTGCTCCCCTGGGTCAGGGCCCCAATTAGCACACCAAGATCTAATTTTATTCTCACTTACAGCTGCGTAAGACTGTATTAAGCAAATCGCTTTGTACCAGTAAAAAAAATTAGATTAAGATTTGGCTCAGGATGGAAAGAGAGAGCACGACACAGAAAAAGGTATCTTGTTGGATGCTGCTGCCTCTGTTACATATGTTCGTACCCTGACAGCTCTTTGTCCTCTTAAAAAGTCTCTGCTCCAACCTCTTCTCACTCAGACCAGTCTTTCTAATTCCTTCTGCAAAATAGCCTCTCAGCAGAAAGTGTTTGCATGCCAGTAAGATAATGCTGAGCCCAAGGATCCCCCAATTTCTAAAACAAAGCCCGTTAGCTAAAATCTACGCAAACCCATAGGCAAAACGCATGTCTGCGAGTTAAACCTGCACCTGTGTCCATGAGTAACCACATGTCGGTGTCACTGTAATCTCTATTTCTTCATCCTTCCCTTCTCCATCAAGCCGTTTAGACCCTGATCCTGGTGCTTTAGGCACCAGCTAATGTTACTCAGAAGTAAAGCCCATTGACTTCAGCTTAGCTTAGGCATGTTCTCATGGTCCCTGTTTAGGGAAGCACCCCTTTTAGATGAATTACACTAAATTACCCAGAATTACACTAAATTATCCACTTACAGCTAAATATGTGCTTTGGTGTTTTCCTGAACAAGATGAACTTAAACATGAACTCAAGATTATGTCTGAGCATCTTCCCCACCCAAGGTGCAACCAGCTTGGAAGATCAGCCCTTAAATTGTGTGTCCCCCCGGTACAGGCAGCTGCCTTCTGACGCCTGTTCCAAAATGCCTCACACGCTGCTGGATCTGTGAACATCAGCTAACGCTAGTGTGTTTGGTTTGCCTGTCATTTGCGCCTGTAAAAATCAGCAGAGATCAGTAAAGCGAAGCAAGAGGCCAGCCAGTTCAGTGCTCCCAGCTTTCCTGCTTGCCGGGAGCCGCGGCAGGACGGGAAGATCCCCTCGGCACAGCGAGGCCACGAGGTCTGGCCAAGGGCCCCAGAAGGCTTGGGGCTGGCTTTGGCCAAGCATCCAGAAGCTGATACGTGCGATGCAATCTCAAACAGATCCCGGCGGCTCCCACCGCGGCTGAGAGGGGATGAATGCACAACTCAAAGCCGGCACGTGGTTTACCCCAATCTCTAGCAGCAGCCACTCTGGTTTTTAAAAATACAATTTCATCTGCATACAAGGAAAATAGGAAAAGGCAGCACAGACAGAGGCACACTTCGAGATGAACAAAGCACAGCTCTTGTTTGAAGCACTGGCAGGAGCCCAGCATCTCTCAGGGCCAGACACTGGGGTCAGTCCTGTCTGGCTGTCCCTGCCCAGGGAGGACAAGGAGCTTTAAATTTTATTAAATATGGTTATTTTTTCTGCTAGTGGCTTGGCTTTTTTTTTTTTTTTTTTTTTTTTTTTTGGGCATAGCGGTAGTGTGGTAGGACAGCGTCGATGTGGCAAGCCAAAAGTTTGAAGAAAAATTCATGCATGCAGGCTCCTAAATATGGATCTACATGGTTATTTTCAGCCAGAGTCTTGCACATCCATACTTCTGGGTTAGAAAACATAAGCCCCAGGTGAAATGCATTTGGAGGCTCTCTGCCATCTGATGTGAAGGAAGACCTCTGTCACAAAATCATCTGTATGACCTACTTGCCTCTCCCCACTAAGGAATTGTCCAGGACTCATGTAACAACTTCAAACTCAGGCACATTCCTCGAGCTGTGTGAGGAAGCTTGCACATTGCCTGACCACATTATATCTGCCTCTAGGCAGTGTTATCACTCCTTCCCTTCCATATGCTTAAGCAGAATTTTTACAAAAATAAATGAAATACATATGTACATTATGCAAAGAGTGTTCTTGAGCCGTGCTATATTTGGTTTTGCATGATACGTATCCAGCGTGTAGACCATTGGCACTCGGTTTTTAACTGTTAGAGATAAGCAGAGTCACAGTAAGCTACAAAAGAGTGTAAAATATRCAGGGCCTGATTCTCCGGCTCACGGAGGCCCCTTTACATCACGCTGGCACCGCGCTGGCGTCTAAAAGCAAGCGCACATGTGACTGGAATCCACTTTCAGGCCCTTTTATACTGCCAAAAGAGCTTAAAGTTGCCTGAATTCAAATGAGACTCAGATGCTTGTAGTACAAGCCAGTAGCCGTCATTAAAAGCTTCCTTAATGCTGCTGCCCCTCTGCCCCCCAGCACTGGGGTGGGCGGCAGCAGTCGCCCCTGGGCGTGGGGAGCCGCGGAAGATCAGGGAACACCGTCTCTGTCCCTGTCCCTGGGCAGATGGGGCTTTCCCGGGGCTGAGCACGGCGGGACGGGTTCGGTGGGTGCCACGCCGGGCAGGGGGATGCGGGGACAGGCGAACGGGGGGCAGGTGGGCAGCCGGGTAGGGAGGAGTACGTGGGGCCAAGCGCCCCGCTTCTCCCAGCTGGTTCCCTGCCCAAACTGGGATCTGCATCGCCCGCGTCTCCCTTTTCACGGCTGGTTTTTCTCCCTACAAAGAGCCGACAGAGAACAAGCTGTATGTACAAGCGCAGGTACACCCGCCCTCAGTTTTAATCATTCAGCGCCAGCCAAAGAGGGAGGGACAGTAGTGCTCTGCTGCCTTCCCGCTTTCCCTACGGCGGCTGCCTCCACCTCGGCCCAGGCTGGATCCAGCCATCCTCTGTGCAGGCTCTGGCTCCGCGTGCCTCACCCCAGGGCCCAGACGCAGCCGCTTCTGCAGCCAGGAGGGAAACCAGAGCTGCTGGCTCGTGACTGGCGCACAGATCACCAGTTCATGACTCTCTCCCGCGAAAAAAAGTTCGCTTGCATTTAAAGCGCTGGGGGAAAGGATTTTTTTTTTCTTTTTTTTTTCTTTTCCAATCCCCAAAGTCACATGGCCAGACTATTTTAAACATTCCTGGCTATTCCCCCATGCACCAGCTCCCTTGGCTGGCACTGGGGTATTCTCGAAGCTCGGGTAGGAGAGTAAACTCTGCATGTATAATTTATCCATTGTAAAGGATGCAAAATCTACTGGGAACAGGAGGGGATAAGAAAGAGCGAAGACACTTGTGGATGCCAAGAATTCCAAGTGCCAGACCTTGCTAGCGCTCTTCCAAAATGGAGGGTCCTACACGGCTCCCGTTTAGCTAGAGCTGAGCCTAGCCTTGCCTGCTGTGTTGAGATTTGGCAGGCTGCAGCTCGCCATTGTTGCGAGCTCTCATCCAGGCGGCGGTGCCAAGCCTCCCCTCCGGCTGCAGCCCTTCCAGCGCCGTGCGCTAATCCCCCAGTATCTGCCTCTCCCAGATCCGGCGGGCGCATCCTTCGGAGCTGGGGAGGGAGAGGGGAGAGTCCTCTCCGCAGAGATCCCTCTCCCAACAAGCTTCATGAAGCCCTGTTTGGTCACTGTAACAAATTGCTGCTATCAACATAGCAGAAACATTACAAATAAGCGGGGGGAAACATGACATTTTGTTCCTAATCCTCCCTACCGGACTAACCCAAGGGGCCTTTCCAAAGTGGGCAGTGATGCKAAATGCCCTGGGTGCAGTCCCATGGCCGCCGAGGCCCTGGGGAGGGATCCCGCTGGCCCGAGCAGGGCTCCCATCGCCCCGTGCACCGGAGCAGGGTGGCTCGGCACCGGCTTTCTCACCGGGGAAAGTGAGGGGTCGCGTGGTAAAGCCGAACTTCTCGCGCTAATTTTGAAGTTTGCAGTTTCTCCCCTATTAGCCTTCCTGCGTGGTGAAAGCTTGTAGGAGACGTAGGTCACTCGCTCTGCCCAGCCGCCCCTCAGACAGAGTCGAAGCAGCGCCGCGGATGCGGACGGTGAGGGGTGTTCGTCCCAGCGTCGCCAGCAAGACCAGGTCAGCAGCACTGCACTACCGGGGAGCCCCACAGCACTTTAGCCCCTCTCCCCTTCGGCACCCACCCACGGGGCCAGCACAGGAGCCAGCTGCCCCTTCCCCTCGGCGCGGGCACTCGGGGCCCTCGAAGCCCTCACGCAGGGCAGGAGCAAGGGAGGCCGCAGCCCCCAGGCACCCACAGAGGGGCCACCTGGCAGCCCCCAGCCCCCRGCTGAGGTTGGCCCTCCCTGGGGCCCACCCTTCGTAGGCATGRGGGGTCCAGTGCCACAGTCGTGCAATTGCTGTAATTAGTTATGTGGGTTTTCTTTTTTAAACCCATTCAACACTGGGGTTGAACTGGATTTTGCAAAATGTGAGTTTTGCAAAAGCAAGAATTAAGCTCTGGACACTGTCCCTGCACCCTGGCTGCCATCCCAAAGAAAACCCTGGGGAGGGGATGCAACAACCAAGCTGGCCCCCGGCTGCATCCCAACTCCATCCAGGAGCAAAACTGGGTCCAAGGCACTTGGCCCTCCTGCCCAGCCCTGTGCTCATTCTTGCAGAGGGGCCCTGAGCTTGGCCCTCTTTGCAAGCCACAACAGGCTTCCCAGCGCCCCAACGCAGAGAGGCAAAGGGCCGGTCATGGGTGTCACACTGTTGCGGTGGCTCCAACCCTGTGTGGGGACAACCCATGTCTGGCTATGTCAGAGCAGCTTCAGGAGCTGGTGGGGAGCCCCCATGGAGGTGCCCCCTCTGCACCATCGAAGCCCTTGAGCTCAAGTGGGATGGAAACTGCCCATGTGAGTGATTTTCAAAGAAAAAAGCTCCTTTTGCAAAAGGAGTGTTAGCTCAGAGCACACTCTGCCAACCTGCATCCGTAGATGCTTGAAATGATAAGACCGAACTGCCGCTTGTCCGACCATGGGGGCTGGTGTCGGCTCCAGGCTGCTCCGAGCTGTCGCTGGCTTTCCTCCCGGAGGGGCAGGGGAGCAGCTTGCCCTCCCTGTCCTAGCAGGGGTTAAAACTGCCTTTTCCATCCGATGTGATCACTGCCTCCCTTCAGCGAAGCATCTGTTTTTATAAACACCACCGTCAGGATTTCCCCAGCTAGGTGTGAAGGGGTGGCTTTGGCCACAGTTGTGCTCCATGGGCCTGCCCGTCAGCGCCTGCCCGGGTGTTTTAGACAACTCACGGGGAGCTGTGCTGCAAACGAAGCCATGCTGCACCCCCTCGTCCCTGCGCACGTGGCCCGAGCTGTGCCCCGATGCCTCCATCCCTGCCACGGTGCTGGTGCCAGGGTGCTGCCCTTCGCCCTGTCCCCGGGCCGTGCGGGGGTGGCTCCCCTTCATGTGGTGCCAAGGGCAGCGGGGGACCCCATGCCCCAAGCACTTCGCTGCAGGGCCTCCCTCCAGCCCTGCTGCTCTTCCCACGCCACTCGGAAAGCCTTCCCTCGGGTTTCTGCTGAGTCGCTTCAAAGATTTTACCTTCATGTCCCCAGGTTGCACTTACTTGTGAGAGTCAGTATTTCTGGACTGCACACGTCTGTCCTGTCGTTACTGGGGAGGCAAGGCAGGGCAAGGCAAGGCAAGCAAATGATTCTTTATTGCCTTATGTCACTTGGATCATCAGAAGTACATCTATGAAATAAGCAGGGCAGCACCTCTGATGCTAAACTCTGTAGTAACTTGCTTTACTCCAGCTTCCAGCGGAGGGGAAAAGGGGCTTAGCAATTAAAAAAAAACCTTCTCCATGAAGAAAAACAAACAAAAGCAATCTGAACGTATCAAACAGCTCTCTTGAAGGAAGGCAGTCTGTATCCTTCAGGGAGGGCAAAGCGCTATCACTACACAGCCCGGCTGAACCCTTAATTGCAGGCTGTCAGGTACCATACATCTCCAAACTTTCTGAAGTGCAGGGGGGTGGTGTGATGGGAATAGTTAACACGCGAACATCACAGGCTGGGCAGAGCGCGGAAAGATGATGTATAAGTGCTCAGCTCAGCACCGGAATATTTCTGTGTATTCAGGCTGAGAAGCAGTAGCGTGCGGGATGTTAGCAGAGCGAGGTCGTCCTGCAGGAGATACAGTGGGCTCACGGCTAAGGCAAGCTAATTTCGTCTAACGGTTAGGAGCCAACCAACAAAACTTAAGTTTCTTTGTAATTTCCATTAATACTTATGAGAAATCAAAAAGCTCTGACAGCCTCTTTAAAGAGAGGAGGAGTAACCAATAAAATTACGAATCAGGCCAGTCCAGAGAAATATGCCTTTGCTTGCTGACTCGATGGAAGCCAATTGAGCATCTTCTTGTGCAGAAAACGGATAATAAACATCACCTTGAGAGATTCTCCCAGATGCTGGCTAAAGTTGAGTCTGTAATGGGAGCTATTGAAATCTGTTGCAATTGTTTATTATACAAGCTGCACTTCAGAAAAAAAACTGCATTGAGAGTCCCATTGATATAATGACTAATGGTAAAAACAGTGCACACAGAGAGGGGAACCGCTCTCAAAGGGCAGCCTTTAAACAGTGTGCTGCCCCAGTTTGGTGAGGGCAGCCTCACCTTATGCGGGGTCAGCCGGCCTAGGGAAATTTGCCCCATTGCAGGGGGTGTGGTGGATTTTGTGCAGGCAAGATGGGGGGGAGCAGGACGGACAGCCTCCAAAGTGGGGACCCCCCCACTGTCACAAGGGACCCCCTCCGGCAGGTCTGTGCAAGCCTGGCTTGACAAAATATGCAAAGAAGGATGGGGGACAGGACTCGTCCCGGGCAGGGGGGTGAGTTTTTGCAGTACCCCATCACAGGGGATAGGCCTGGAGACTTTGCGATCACAGCAGCAGCTGCCGGGGAGATCCTTGGCCAAAGCCCTCACCGCCCTCCGGGGCTCTGCGCTGCCCCGGAGCCCTGTGGAGCCGGAGCCGACATGGGGTTGGAAAGCCGGGCATCCTCGTCATTGTCATCTTCTTGGGATGCAAATATAGCATATGTTCATCCCCAAATGCACAAGAGGAATATTTACTGATTGCAAAGCCTTTTTGTATAATGTTTGACTGACAGTTTATAATTTCCATTTAGTGACACACTGTTATTCAGATTTCCTGTGCTACTAATATGCTTTAAAAAAAAACATTAATTGCCTTTAAACATAACTTTGTGTAATAGTAAGCCATTATTTTTTATTTTACCAATTCTATGCTGTTCCTTGCTTCTAGGTAATATTCCTTGCAACCCACTTCCCCTTCTTCTGCTGGTGTAGGTGCGTCCACGTAACACAAACATTGAGACACCCAGACACATCATGATCAATGTGGAAGTGCCAGAGGTTTGAAGGAAACCATGAAGCCCACCTCTCCTGTTGGCCATTCCTGAAGGCCACCGGTGTGCACGTCCAGTSTCCAGAGAAGACTCTGCAGCGTCTCGCCCCTTACTAGTGGATTTCCAGCTCCATTTATATGTCTGGGCAAATATACATAGGTATGCACACTCCACACATAACCCGCACAAACACATATTTCTTTAGAAATATATACATACAACTTCAGCTTCTGATCAGTTTGGGCATAACCTCTCAAGCCTTTGAGTTTAAGGATTGGAGCACTTAAGAAAACATCTTTCAGCAATAACTATTAACATTTTTCTTGTTCTCTCTCCCAGGTTATTCAGCCCATAATCTCCAGCAACCTAAGCACCAAATGTCACTAATTAGTACTGGGTTTTAACTTTTCTTTTTGCACCAAGAAAAATGAGGTCATGATCATTTTGTACCTAAGCAATCGCCAACTTTTATTTCCATGATTAATTTCTCTGTCTCTCAAGATGGCATCTGATGCAGGACCCCTCTGGGACGGCAGCAGGGCCACCTGAGTTAGGAGATGGCCTTTTCCAATGCTGAGACTGCCCGCCTCCACCATGGGCACAGCAGGAGAGGACCTCCCACAGAGGCTTCCCCCGTGCTCGCAGTTGGGCTCAGCCACGGCCATGCCGGGTCGGTTCGGCAATGCCTGTGGGGCTGCCGGAGGTCACTTGGTTTGCAAGGCAGCAGCTGCCGTGTCCAGCCCCGGGACCCTCCATGCCCTCGCTGGCGGGGCAATCCGGACCCAAGGATTTTTGTGGGAAGGGTTTGCTGCCTTCCTCCCGCTCCCCCCAGCACGGCTGCCTCCCTCGCTGTGCTCCAAGCAAGGAGGGAGACTCCTCTCCCCTTTCATCCCTCGGCCACAAATATCTGGCGGCGGCTGGGCAGCTGGCAGGCACCGGACCGACACCTGCGTGCCAGATCTGTCCAGCTGTGCCCGTGACACACCATCCATCTGCGGCACTTCTCACGTGCTGCTGCCAGTTGCTTTCCCCGGGGCCGGCTGGGAAGGGAGCCGGGGATGGTGGGAGGGAGGGAGCCACAGCGAAATTTTCAAACAACGCTTTGCCTCCTAATTGATTTCCTCCTGTCGCCTCCTCACACGGGGCAGGCTCACAGCTAATGCGACCCGAGGGTGCCCAGCCCGATGGGGCCAGGCAGTGCTTGGCTGCTCACTCCAGTGCCTGGGGCTGTGCCGTGGTGCCAGGGCATCCCTGGTAGCTCCTTCCAGGCTGGCGAGGGCTTCCCGCAGGGATAATATGGCCGAGACCCTTGGTGCTGGCTACCCGCCGCTTTGCGTGGCCCAGGCACTCGAGCGATTTTCTGTGCATTTTGCTTTCCCTGTCTCACCCTGCTTTATACCTGGGACAGTCGATGCCAGCAGCAAAACTCCCCCCGACTTTGCAGGGAGCGAGGCTGGGCTCTGGGCGGGCAGCAGGGAGAGAAGCAGACCATAGCTCTTCTGAATTAATTTTGGAGTATCTCACTAGCTGGAAACTGAGACCTACATGATTTTCCTCATCTTCAAAGTCTCCATCCGTGACAACAGCTTAGCAGGAAATGAAACAGCGTTTGAGCAGCAGTGTGCTCTTGGGGAGTTGGTGGAAAAACTTTTTGTGACGTGGTTGAAGGCATAAGGGAACCGCCTCATCTGCTCTTCTCCACTTGCTAACCATCGCCCCAGCAGCTCCTCAGCAGCTCTGAGCGTGCCACCCCAGGCCGCCCAGCCCCGCTTCTGCGTGCCCTGGCACGCCAGATGAAAAAAAAGGCGAGGGTTTTAAAGACCTGACTGAAAAAGAAACTTTTAAAAAATAAACCTAAAGAAATACCAGCCAGGGAAAGGGTTGACCTTGGTTAGCGTGAGCCATTGCATGCCCAGAGTGAGGCCCGACCTGCACTTGGGGGTCCCCGACCCACCGCCGGGCACGGACAGGGCCGCTCTCTCGGCACGTGGCTCCCAGGGGGGTCACTCTCCGAACATGCACCTCTCGCTTCGGCACACGTCCAGGTGGCCACAAAGGGCCCCGCAGAGAAAGGAGGACACTCCCAGAAAAGTGCAAGATGCAAATACCTTGGTGGGAGCCCGGGCGAGCAGTCACAGTGCATACTGGCAGTGTCGCCGTGGCCTTGCTTAACCCCGCTCGGAGCAAGGCTGGATGGTAATTAAAGAAACACCGGGTGCCAGTGAAGCTGGCGATGTTGCTGTTGCTGCATCTGCATTAGTTCAGCGCGGAAGATTTCATAAAGAAAATGGCCTCAGCTGCTCCACTGCATTTGCTGCAGCAGAGGGGTTCACCCATCGCTGCCACGACCCACCATCCCACCGCTCGCCACACGCCGAGGCACAGCGAGGAGTCTGCAGGCACGAGGTCCCTGGGAAGGATGGCTGGGAGCAGCCAGAGCAGCATCCATGAAGCTGTTTCTCCCCTAAAGGCAACCCTAAAGTCCCCGATGCTTTTCCACAAACGTATCCATCACCCAAAAACTCAGCACCCTACTTCTGTTTCACTTTGCAATCAAATGGCAGGAAAATTCCTCCTCCTACCAGCCCTGCCCTGAATGGAAAACTTCCTTCCCCTGTGTTCTCTGCTGCACTTCCCAAATGACCTTTGCTTTTTTCCTTTTCTTTAAATACTTGCCCCAGTTGTCTCGTGTGGGTCAAACGTGAGCCCGCTGGCACCCACGTCATCACGCTCCCAGCTCTGCGCATCCTTCTCCTCATCGTCATGCAGAGCGTAATTTTCACCTGTTATTGAAAATTCAATATTGGAAGMTTTTAATTCCAAAGATTTTGATTTTTCAATAAAAAAGTGAAAATGAATCTCGGCAGGATTGCAGCAGAAATGTTGCAAATGAGCTGGTCATGTAAGGGAGAGAGGGAAGGATAACAGGGAGGAAGAGAAGGACAGAGCAAAGGAGAGGAATACACAGAGACGGCCCTTCCAGGAAAAGGCTTAAAGAATTCAGGTGAAAAATATGACCAGCAGCAGAGATGTAGTTTTTCGGGCTGCCCTGCGCAATCCAACAGAAAATAGTGCTGCTCACTCACTGCCCCGTCAGTTGGCTGGACCGTATCCCACTGCCGCAGCATCCGTGATCACCCTGTTTACTTCAGTGCTCATCTGCCGACAGCTCAGTTTAGGCCACCTGTGTATCAGGACCCCCCAGATTTCGTAGTCATTCTATAACATGTCTATAAGTCCTTGTCAATGTCATCCTTATTAAATCGAATGGGACTCTTCCMTCAGGATTAATTGGATTGGTTAAAACAACGGAAAAGTGGTGTTTAAAAAAAAGAGTCCAATAACCAAAGTTAAATATGGGTCTGTTTTCCCTATTATTTCTAGTAAAATAGCCTATATTAAATATTAATGGATTGCTTTTTGGTCTTCTGTGTAGCTGGAAATCCACTGGATGAAGGGCATGGTGCTAGTCCTTCGTTAGCTGTGAGGACATGTTATTTTGTCTCCTAGATCTAGCGCTTTACTGGAGACCTGTCTCCTACCCATATCAAAATCTGAAGTCTCGCAGCTTTGCGTGGACAAGCAGCCATCAGCTTGCACACAGCAAGGTTAAAACACGGCTGCCCATCTTTTGCTTCTCCCTCTTGCGGATCCCTGTCTCTGATAGCTCTGCACAACCCCGTCCCTCCACCCAGACACCCACCCATCCCTCCATCCCTCCACCCATCCCTCCATCCATCGCTCCGCGCTGTCGCTCCACGGAGTCACCTGGGCAGCGGCTCCCATGGGTGCCTCCCCTGGGCTCACATCCAAGCTCGCTCTCTGCTGCTTGCAGATTCTTTCTGCATAACATCTCTGAGATATGGCCTTCCTTACCCATCTGTACAGCTAAAACTCTTGTCAAGACTCTCAGCATTTCACATCTCAATTACTGTAAAATCCTTCTCCCTGCTTGGCAAATGCAGCCTCATCCAGCGCTTCCTACTCCATCTCTCTGCCCAGCCACTACCGTACCCGCCAACCACAGCTTAAAATCATTTATGCTCCAAAGGATCACACACAAACACCTCCTGTGAGTTATTTTTTTCACCGGTGATCACAAAACAACGGTGAAGGTGCAGACTCCCACCTGGATGCAATTTTACAGGTGCAGCCCTTGACATCAGGAACAGCGAGCAGGAGCCGACTTACACATCTCGCCATCTCGCCGAGATAAAATAATGCAGCTGGGGGCCAAACTCGGCCGCGAAGTATCGCTGCCTTTCGTTTGCCCCGGCAATGCTGTGAGGGCACCGGCTCTGGCTCAGAAACCCCAGTCCCTCGCCCACCCACGGTGGCTCATCCTCATGAGCGTGCGGCATCCCCCAGCGCTGATCTGCCTCCAACCCGACACGAGTTTACGCCTTTTGCTGAGCAGAAGCCGGCCATTGCACCGGCCCCGTCGCT
This sequence comes from Phoebastria nigripes, assembly GCA_035582835.1. Classification (NCBI taxonomy): domain Eukaryota; kingdom Metazoa; phylum Chordata; class Aves; order Procellariiformes; family Diomedeidae; genus Phoebastria; species Phoebastria nigripes. Next base: position 884,410 of record JAYKAV010001577.1, read on the forward strand.
GTACTGGTGTGTTTCATACTTACAAACCCTTTCCTCTTGCTCGGTACACGCTCATCTTTTCCTCCCTCATCCTCTCTTTCCAGAGCTGCTTTTCTTCTTCCCTCCCCCCYGCTGCTTCTCTCTTCCCCTTCATCTCCCCTCCGCCCTGCGAGGAAGCCTGTAGCTGGCTCCCACGTTTCTCTCCTATTTATTCTCAGGTCTGTGCGGCTTTTACTTGTTGTTTTCTATTATGAAGATGACAGCAAACTGAGAGTTTAAACAAATTTGGCTTTAGGTGCTTTAATGAAAAATTAACGGGTTTAATACTGGCTTCACCATCAAAAGAAGAACATTAATGTTTAATATTTAAACAACAGTCTTCACAATAATTCCACCACATTTCACATAGAGAACCCACAGTAAATGCCTGGGGTAAGGCAATGAAAAAAACCCAAACTGTAATGCTATTTACTATTTTAACCCTTCACTGACTCTCTTCCCCAGTTTACACAATGTTATTTTACAAAGAGAACCGAGGCATCTTTTAATGACAGTTCCCCCGTCCTCTGCCACCGCAAAAGGTAAGAAGATTAGATTTCAGATCGTAGTCCTGGCTCCTTAAGCCTTTTCAAGACCAGGGATATGAAAATGTTATGCAAACGAGTTGCCCTTTAAATGTATCTTTAGAAAAAAAAAATGCATCAACATCTCACTGAAGAATGATTGAGTTGACATTTCATCTTCAGCACATGCTGTCCAGGTACAGGTCTCAAAGAAAAGCTTCAAATGATGAAGAGTGGCTCCAGCATCCATAAATTTGTGACATCTCCAGGTTACTGTACTAAAGGGATTTCTTGCCTTAAAATTGAGCTATGCCTTTTGGTGTGGGCAGAGCATCTCCCCGCCTGGGTCCGGACTCCCTGCGCCCAGGAGCACCCTCCCTGGAAGGCGCAAATCCATCATGAGTGCCAACGCTTTGGGGCAGATGTTGATGGTGACACTTGGCCTCGGGAGGAGCTGTGGGCTTGTTCTCTCTCCATTTTCATTTTGGCCGATGGCCAAGACTTCTGTACGCTCATTATTAATGAATAACCTTTTGAGTACGCAATGCTGATACACTCATGATACAGCACAAACAACTTGAAAAGAAAACACCTCACCAAGGAGGAAACCTCAATTACCTTGTATTGCCTGGATCGGCTTCAAGATCCTTTTGCACGTGAAATGAGAATGATTTCTTAAACTGAGAGAGTTTAATTGGAGAAAGGATTCTCACTTTGGTAAATCTCCATCTATAAAAAAGCAGGATCCAGCTGGATAGCAAGAAAACAAATCACATGCGCTGCAATACAGAGGAAAGAAACTACAATGCTTCCAGATGCCTATTACAGGAAAATAATTAAATAGCAGCCCTGGAAGGAGACATCACAGTCGAAGTAGATAAATAAGAAAGCTCTGTTGATGTGAACCCAGAAATAAAGCAGAGGAGGAAAGCACTTAAACATAAAAAGTCATCAAAGAAGTTCTGTGTCTGCCTTGATCGTGCTTCCAGAAAGTTTCTGGGTCATCTGTCCATGCAGTTTTCCTGCTTTCAAATCTAAATTCTGTAACACAACAACTATTAGACAGCAAGAGATGGACAGCCGAAACAAGATGCAGACAAGGCTTCTCAGGCCAAGTCAAGAAACATCTCCTGAAAATTCTGATTAAAATGGCTCAGTGCACTTTACATGGCACACATAGGCAGGTGAATATACTATTAGAAAAAGCACTGGAATGAGACTTCCTCAGCCTCCGAGCTGGGACCCCTGCATGCACTAACTCCCCCGCTATTCCATACGCCATGGGGTCATGCATGAGGATGTTTTGATTCCCTAGGTAAAAGATGTTATTAAGATCAAGGGTGTTCTTTTAAGAGCTACCATGTCCAGACAGTCGTGGAGTATGTATGCTGAAGGTTAATGTTAGTTTTAGTCGGTGGTCTTCCTGGAGCAGCTCGGAGAACTGTTTGTACAAAGCCTAATAGCTTCCAGGTGTCACTCCCAAAGTCCTGATGTCCCCCCACAGCCGGAGCCTTCTTACTGACGGCTACCGTGCACCCTCAGTCCTGTGAGACTGCAAGCAGTCTAATTAAATGGCTTGATGAGCACAAAGTCATATAGCCAATATCCTCCAGTCCTGTTCTTTGCAGCAGCATCCTTTACCCAACTGCCTTCTTGGTTTTGCAGCCTCCTATGATACCCTTAAGTTTTCCACAAACTGGGAGTACTTCTTCCTGCAAATTATTGTGCACTCAGCTTCCAGTGGAACAGGTTTTCCTCCCCACAGCCAGGCTGATGGGCTGAGGAAGAACACTGCTTGGATAGCAATCAAGCGGAGAACATGCCATCTTTTTAATTATTCAAATAATTCAAATCACAGGTAAAATGAACATATTTTTCAAGGGGAAACAGTGACACACAAGCCCTGTCTGTGTTATTGCTAATTCCACTTTCCTTGGCTATCGTTTCCTCCCCTGGCAATCGCTGCCCCATCTGAGAGGTCTTCAGCAAGATGAAAGCCTCGTATCGGGGACCTCAGAAGGGCAATGGGGGGACACCTCGTGATGCTCCAGAAACTTGCTTCCATGCTGAATGGCTGTTTTGTAACGGGTTCAGATTCTCACCGGTCTGAATCACATTCAGCAGCAGTGTTACAAGTGCAAGATAAAGCCTTTTAACTCAGCTTTCTCACTTGTTTCCAGAAATTTTCACTGGTGGCAAGTACTAGGAGGGGGAGATGCTGCTTCCCTGCAGGGGCAGGTGATACCTGCTAGTTTAGGACGGTTTCCATTAGCATACGGGGCCAGGAAAATGTCAAACTAGAAAGGAGAAAAGGAATGGCCTCAGATGCACTCACTGAACTACTCCGGTAGGAAAAGCATTTACTTCATTCAGTTGCTTGTCACAGCTTTTTTGTGTTGGTGCCATACACAAATACGCACTTAGAGCCAATTTTGCACGCTCTCGCAGGCCCTTCGCCTTGGGTACGGGAACCTGGACTTGGTGTCAGCATGCGATGCGAGTAAACAGTGTTTAATCCAAGAACTTTTTACTGTGTTGTAAGTTTGCAAAGAGCTTCACATGAAAGCCTACATTGTTTCGAAGTGCTAGACATTTTCCTGCTCTAAAGTTTCTAACAGGGAACTTCTGCTGGGTTTTGGATTCAGGTCTTGTCGGTTCCCTGGCTGCCAAAATGACTTTTGTGAGGCAGATAAAACTTGGAATAGATCTGGTTCAACCTTTGCAGCCAGCTCCTACGCCTATGAAGTTTCTGAAACAAAACCCAGAGTCTCTGGGGGGAGAAAAAAAAAAAACCCTCCTGCACTCTCGATTGTCGTTCAGTTCTCAGTCAGGTTTTACAGTTTGGACTCATCACAGTCCTAAAATCAGCTAGCGAAGTGAAATCCCCTTTTAAACCGGTCATTGCTTTAATTCTTTTTCCCTTCTAAGGTGCAAGCACCTCGAAGCGCTGGTATGGCGCGTGCACCGCGGGTCGCTAACAAAGGAACAAAGCGGATGGCCAGGAAATCGGGGCGATGTGCAGTCGCTCCCCACTGACCTGAGGTTTCAGCAGACCTCTTTATTCATTCAGGCACAGAAAATTTGCATGTGACGCTGAGAAGCCGGCTGAAAATTTACCTTGTCTAGTATAGTACAAACGGGGAAACAATTTTTTTTAAAGCGCGTTGATGCCTTGGTTTTTAACTTGCTTTAAAAACCCCCGTTCGCACCCAGCTCCCTCGCCCTGGTCCCCATTGACCACGCTCTGCTGGCCGCCGCGGTGACTACCAGCGGGCAGCTCGGCGCTGCGGGAGCGAGCCGCCCTCCGGGGCCGGTGGGAGGCGGCGGGAGCGGAGGCGCTGCCCCGGCCGCGGTCGCGAAGGGGAAGGCGGCGGCGGTGGCTCCCTGGAGCCGCTGGCCCTCGGCACCCGCCCGCTTCAGCGCCCGGCGCGGTCCCGCCGGCTGCGCCCCGGCGCCGCCCAACCGTGAGCGGCGAGGGACCTCTAGCGTCCGCCGGCCCGGCCCGGCCCCAGCCCCGCCGCGGCGCCGCGGCTCCACCTGCCGCCCGCCCGCCGCACGCCCCGCGCCCGCCGCTGCCCCGGGGCCCCCGCCCTCCGCCCGCGCCGTTCCGCTCCGCTGCCCCGCCCCGCCCCGCGTCGCTCCGCGCTGCCGGCAGCCGAAGTCGTGCGGCCGCAGGCTGCTGCCGGGGGAGCCGGGGGTCAGCGCTGCCCCTGCGGGAGTCGGGGGAAGGGAGGTTTGCTGACCACGCGGTGCTGGCCCTGGGAGGCGGGAAGGAGCCCTCGCCTCCCCCTGCGATAGGATACCGAGGGGGTAGGCGCGGGGACGGCCCTTAGCTTTGGGTCCTCTGCCCTGGACAGGAAACGACAAGCAAACAACAAAATTGACCGTGTGGTGGTGTGAGTCCCCGAGGATGTCTCCTCTGCTTTCCCTACCCCCCGCCAGCGTCCAGCTCTTTGCAGGGGCCTGGCACAAGCAATCAGAAGCCCCGTGGGGCCCTCCCTGCCTTGCAAAATCAAACCTTTAGCACCTCGGGTAATTGGTAGGCTGGGCCAATTAACACCGGGGCTGAGCTTCCGTAACCAACATCTTCCTCAGGGCGGGGAGGGCATAGGGATGCCCAAGCCTGCACGGCACCTCGCGTTTCTCTGCAGGGGCAGTGGGATAGTTTGTGCTTGGGCAGCCGCTGTCACTTTGCAAAACTTTTAACACTCAGCCAATGTCCAAAAATAAAAAATGTACTAACACTTGCTCCGGGCAGCTGCTCGGAGGAGCTCTGGAGGCCTCTTGGCTTTTTCCTCCATGGTTTGGTGGCATCTTGTGTGCTCATGGGCTTCCCCGGCCCCATCCCTGTACCTGTACCTGCCTCTGTCCCCATCCCTGTCCCTGCCCCTGCTCCCTGCCGCATCCTCCTCCCCGACCTCATCCCGTGCCCACAGGGCTGCGTGCAAAGCAGCAAGAGAGAGAGCAAAAGCTGAGGGGTTTCCTTCGAGGAAAACCCAAAAGTGTCCTTAAAGAGTAGAAAGGCTGCATTTGTGTAACTCCGCACATGGACTGCAGAGGTGATGCTGCGGCAACCGTCCCGCTCCCTTTCTCTGGCACGTGCCTTACCCCACCGTGCAGGCACAAGCAYGTCACTTTTCCCAAAGAAGCTCAGCCCAAGGCTGGGCCACAGCAGCCCTCGGCATGGGGTGTTGATACCGCTTCACGCTGAGCTTCCACCAGCGAGCGGCCACTGCYGAACCACCAGAAAGGCCAGCCTTACTGAAAACACGACTTTTCAGGAACAGTTGACGGCATTGTGTTTGTTCGCTCTAGAAATGAGAAGACAGAGGGAGGACATGGTAACAAGGAAAGAAAGAGGCAGTTTTCCATGCTGGCTGGAAGCAGAGTGGGAAGCGGCACAYGCAGACGGCAGCAAGGGAGGGTGCCACCGGGAGAGGTGCTGCTTCTTGGCTCAGCAAGCAGGCATTTACTGTGTCACCCTTTTCCTGGGAAAGGGCTTTTAAACAAGACCTGTTGGGCAGGAAATGTGCCGGTGCTCTTTGTGCGGGTTTCCCTGCCTTGCAAATGGGTCAGCGGCAGTGTTTGGGCACCCACTCACCTCTGGACGGCACCTGTGAGATGTGTTTCCCTTGCTCCTGAGCAAGGGGGTTCGGTGGTTGTCTTGGGGGACCACAAAGTGTGTGTGTGTGTGTGTGTGAAGATTTGGGAGCCTGAGGAAAGCGGCAGCCTGGGAGGCCCCCCCAAATTGCCTCAGCAAAACAGCCACCGGAGCTGCAGAGCCAGCAGCGACGGCAGTGCCGGAGCCAGTGCCCAGCCAGACGCTCCCTCGGCTTCCCCAGCCTCAGGGCTCTGCCGCTCAGCATCCTCTGAGCAGGCACCGCCCCACTGCCCCTCCTACCCTCCCCACAGTCCAGACCTGGCCTCTGCCCCCTCCACCCAAAATCGTTGCCCAAAATGATTGCCTCCTGAGCTCAGCCTGCGGGCAGTCGATGTTTGCCCTCCAAGGAAACCATCCCCAGGCAGCTGTTGAGCACACGGTGAAAGCACCACACCTATTTCTGTGTTTATGGGCTCTTTTACCTTTCTTGACCTTCCTCATTCTCCACCCATCTGCTGAAACACCCAGCGCTTCAATAAAGCTATTTCTGTTTCCTGCTCTTTGTCTCCTCTTGTTTGAGCTCCAGGACTCAGATGCTGATGTATAAGTAGGTGGATAAAGTTGTATTCTTTGTTTTGTGTGAAGGAGAACTGGAAAAATGCACCTACAATACAAAGAGGGGTCAATTTGTTTTCCCACCGTAGAAGGTAATGTTTGTCTTGCCCTGCTTTTTTTCTTGGAAGCCTGGATGGATGACGGAGGAGTTGTCAGATTGAGACAGAGGAGGAAAAAAGCAGGTGAAAATTTATTTGCAAGGAAGTTACTTAATCGTATTTTTGTACTTTTGGTTGTGCCTSAAGCTCTTGTTTATAACTGTGTATCTCGTATATTTGGGAGATGCTTGAGAGACGCGACAGCCCTGTTGATGCATCAATTAAGGACCACGCTGACAAGTGCCAAGCTCTCCGAGGTGCCTGACGAGCTCTCCGAGAAGAGAATCAACATTCCTGGAAAACGAACCTCAGAGGGAAAACAAATGTCATGACCAGGATATCTTTTTTAATTTTACCTAGAAAAATAAAAAATGCTTTGTCCTAGCAGCTATATATCATGAGCAATGAAGCAGGGGTGTCCTTTTATTTCTTCCACAAAAAGCCACTTCCAAAACAGGCAAAGAAGAGCTGAAAGACCTAAGTATGGAGGAGGAGAAGCAGAGTCGTGCGTGCCAGTGCCGACGCAGCCCGATCAATCTCCCCACAATCATGCAGAAAGATGCAGACACGCRCACATGGCCACCCCTGAGCCAAGCCGTACAGCCCGAGTTATGCAGAGCCCTCGTGTCCTCCCTGCCGTGGCAGCCGTGCTGGACCCACAGTGCTCACGGCCTGAAAAACATCATCTTTAAACACAAGGCAGCATGATGCCTTCTGGAGCTGAAAGCTGCTGGAGGCTCTTTGAGGATGGAGATGTGCCGGTGGTGCTGGGGCAACATCCACCAGCTCCTGCRAGGGGGCCCTGCAGGACCAGCAGGGGACGGGCAGGGGGACCGTGTGGAGGGACAGGCTTGTGGCGGGGCCTATAGACCGTCCCCAAATCAACAGTGCCAAAAACAGGGAGGCCCCATCAGCTGAGTCGTGGAGGAGGCACAAGCAATGAGGCAGAAGAGTGGGAGGGGCGCGGATACCGGGAGAGGAGAAGACGGCTGAGGGTATTGCAAGAGGATGCAACCAAGACATGATCTCCACACCAATACCATGACCCAAAAAGTTTGCGTGGGAGACTGGGTGAATTGGGAGAAGAAAATAAGTCGCTGAGGGGCTGATCCATGCAAAGTTACCGCCTCTGGCTCCATCCCTGAGCTGCCGAGGAGCGTGCTTAGGGGAAGCGTTGCAAGGCAGGTGCTTGCCGCCTGTCTCCCAGCATCGGAGGGACAGGCTGGAGAGCCGGATGGACCGCTCTGCTCCAGCACAGCCTTCTCCTGGCTGGGTATGACACCGCCTTACAAACCCCAGGACTGTGGTCAGGAGGAGCAGGGAAACACTGTCACTTGAGATGAACAGAGCCAGACTGCAGGGGAGATGGCAGCGGGTGAGGCTCAGTCTGCGTCGTGAGGGGATGCTGGGCTCCTCGTTAGCTCCACGTTTTCCTTTCCTCTCCCTGCTGGTGTGAGAAAACGCACGCTGCATTTGTTCGGCTGCCAGGAGTATGGCAGCTCAAGCACCATCTTGTTAGCTTTGCTGTGTGTCTTTTCCCACAGCATTGCTTTAAATAATGAAGGGAGTCATGATCCACCAGCTGGATTAGACGTTATGAACTTATCTGGCTCAAATCCAATGGTGATATATTTGGTCTCATTATTTTATGCACAAATGCCACAAAACAGCACAAGATTTTTTATTTTTTTTTCCTAAATACTCTTTTTCTTTTAGCACTGACATTTCTCTTATTTGCATTAAGATTTGCACTGAACAGTCTGTGCCAGACCAAATTTGTCAGATACTTCTGCTTTTACGGTTGGTTTGTTCCAGGAAATCAGAGTTGGAAATTGTATCCCCTGACCTCAGGGATGGGCCAGCAAGCGCTCCCAGAGTGCAGAACATCTCCTCGCATTCGGGGACCTGCTGTGTGAAGAAACGGGGGAACTGGTGAATGCATCATGGTGCCATGGCCAGGACATCGGTTCAGGAAAATGGAAAACGAGGTCCTCACGTGATACGACTTTTAGCAAGCATCTGAGCTGTGTTTTCCCCAGCTGCATCGGGAAGATAATAATATTCAGCCTGCTTTATAAAGTACTCAGAGGCTTACAAGACTTTTATTAAATGGAGATCTAGATGGAAGTGGTGGGAAGTGCTGTTATGTGAACTGCGCCCATGCTCCTGCTGTTTCCAGCGGAGGTACCCAACAAGGTGTGTGCAGGGTGATGGATGCAATGGGGCAGGGAAGCAGCCACGCTTGCTGTGCAGTGCAAGGCTTTCTATCCCGTGCGGTGGGAATCAGCCTCCCTGACATCTGAGAGACAGAAACAGGGAAGATTTTGCAAGGGAGGGCGGCTAACTGCCCGCAAAAGCCAGAGATACCAAGGGGATCAGAGGTCAGGGATGGATAAGAAATGCTTTGAGCACAGAAAGATTAGAGGGCAGAAGCCTTCACTGTGGATACTTTGAGCTTGCAGCACTACAGATCCAACGGAGTTTGGCCCTACCTGAGAAGCATGAAATTGCCTCAGACCAAGCTCTCGTGTCCTGCTATTCCAGCAAAGTAAAATAAAAATTTCCCAAAGAGATGCAAGCCACCTGGGATGGTAATGCCCATCAGCTTCAAAATTATGCTTTCTTAGTGATAAAAGTGCAAGAAACAAGGGTGTTGTATGGAATGCTTTACCTAGCCAGCCTGGCATGATCATGCCGTGTTACAATTCAATTCAGCCTTCAGGCAATGCACTCCCACTTCGCTTCTGGAACCAGTCAATGTCTGCTCTGCGTATTTCATCTAACAACCCAGAGGGGAAGGGAGATTAGAGAAGCAGAAACCTACAACATTTGGAAAACAAAGTCCTTTTTTTTTCCCCCTTTTGTGTTTAATATAGTCTTAGGCCAGTACGTGCCATTGTGCTGAGTCTGCTATTTGAAGTAGTTGCTGAAAAGTCAAGACCAAGTTTGGGAGCATCTGGAAAAAACGTGAACACAATGAATCTGAAAAGCAAAATCAGGCTCTCCCCATTTTGTTTTTCATTAAGCAGAGAAAGGGAAGAGAGTGCTCCATGTATTCAGCCATTCAAGTGCGATGTACTTGGATACCGTCTGGGTGAGCCCAAGCACCGCTCTGCAAATATTGACAGTCTCTTCATTTAAGCAAGAGCTCTCAGAGTCTAATTTTAAGTGCTCATTTTGTGTATTCCTCAATAAAAGTCATGCAATTAGGGGAAGAACAAGCCTGAGTGTGGTTGGTGTCTCTTCCAGACATTTCCACCCTATGCCACGAAGCACCTACTCATGACACGGCTGCACCATTGCTGTTGTCAGAGCCAAGCCTCCTCCCCAACTCTTCAGCTCCTATGTGGATGTTTTAATCTTTCATACGAATCCAATGATTTAAAGTGAAGCTTAAAAGTGCATTCAATTTTTTAAAGTTTTTTGTTGCTAATATTTCAGTCTTTAGCAGACTTGGGGACATTGTACAGCCTCATAAAAATGCCTGCAGGACTGAAGAGCTCTTCTCAAGGCAGTAAGCGCCGTTCCCAGGCACTTCACAAACTGAAATGACACGTTTGGATCTCCTGAATTCACAGTGGAAACACTCCCAGCTCTGGGGCAATATGCAGTAACTATTTGATTGCCTAGAGTTTAATAGCATTACGGGAAAACTCAGGGCAGGAAGGAGATAATGCCTCTTTCTTGCAATTGAGTCAGGAAGTAGGATTTAGGAAGCTGGAGTGTATTTCCACCCACCCCCACCCCCCCCTCAAATGTGCTCAGGACGTGGGTGTTAGTCCTGCAAAAAGCACCACTGGATCTTTAATGGCCACAGGTAGCCGGGATTTTGACTACGCATCATTCGCAGACAGTTCAATAAAAGAAAGGCTACTGAGCTTTCTCTGCTGGGACGGTCCCTAACCCCATGGCTCCTGATGTAAATCACAGGCCATCTGTGCGTTAAGATGGCCCTCTCTCTTTTCCTGGGCTACAGAAATGAGAAACAATAATTGGATCCTCCGAGCTGAAAGGACACAGGGCCAGTGCTTACTCCTTAATGTAATTATACGAGGCGGCAGGCAAAGGTTTCAGGAGCATTTTAAAACCCTCAGATAATCAATATGGAGGCTGAGTAGCAATGGTGGGGTTCACAGCTAAACAGATAAGGTGTCGCATCACATTTGACCTATTTCACAGCATAAGCATCACTTCTGCCCCAGTTGTCTTTTAAAAAATATATCACTGGATGCTGCTACTGCTGGAGAACAAGAGGTAAGCATCACAGTCTTCCACCGAGGTGTTAAATGGGCTCCATCAAAGGTTAAATTAGCAATCCCCAGTGTAATTCTTTTGTAATATTTCTTTAACATTGAAAACAAAAATGAATGGTCCAACAATTGCGCAGGGCAGGCTGTCAGCGGGATCCTGGCTTTCACATACCCACGGGTACACCCAGCCAGCATCAAGCGCATTTAGGTCCCTCTCAGGCAGCCTCACCCCTATGGGAGAACGGGGCAACGTCTCCCATTCCCGCCCTCCCGCAGTCACTACAGGCTGACTATTGCCAAATTTGGGACCCTGTCAACCTGCCAGGATGGAGCAGGCAGGCAAAGCAGGCAGGCGCAACACCGTAGGAGTGCAATCATCCTAGTTGGCCTTGGAAGATGAGTCCATGCTACCGGAAAAACAAAGCCATGCTGATCAGCAGGTATTTGCGTGTACTGCCCCAAAGAGATGTGTTGGCTCACAAGCCTCCCGTCCCACCACCTGTGGCAGGTCAGCCCCGAATGCCATCACACACCATGGGAAAGAAGTTGCAAGACTAGGAGACTCCTGCCAGCATCCTGCAAAAGCGTTGGACTGGAGGTATAAGGCCACTAGGTCAATGAAGAGGTAGGCAACGAGGAGCTGGTCCAGGTGAATCTGGGGAGAAGACAAAAGCAGCCACAAAGAACACTTTTCCAGGCTGCCCCAGTACCTGAACGTCTGGCACTCCAGTACGTGACTGCCCCCGGTTTTGCATGTTTCAGTGTATAGAAGCAGACGGCTGCTAGATGGTTCTTGTTCCCAATGAGGGCACGGATCTGCCTGGGGTGAAATCCACATGCATGAAAGAGTGGGACCATCCCTGACATGGCACAAAGTGTTTTTCACCACTGGGACTCCATGCACCAAATAATCTCCTTCTCGGGAAGTTGATCTTACGCTTGCTTCCAGGATCCCTTGCTGCAGGGCAAAGATAAGACCTGAACCAGGATATTTAGAAACAGAGGCAGCAATTTGTATCTCTCCTTTAACGCGCAGAGCCAGCCACATGAATGACGTGGCTTGGATCCTTGTCTGGTGTTTAGTGGTCTCTGCTCCCTGCATTACTGGCCAGGAACAAAGACATTTTGGATATACGCTGTTTCAGCTCTGTATCGGATTCATAGCCAGTGGGGCCAGAAGTGCCTGGAGAGGACTTCCAGTCCATCTTAGCCCCTCGCACATGAAGAGCGGCGAAGATGGCAGGAGAGAGCTCCTCCTGCTTTTGGGTTTGGGCACCTCTCAGTCCTGTTCTCCCATGCTGACCAGGCACTGCAGCTCAGTACATCCCAGTGCAGCTCAGTACATGTCTGATGTCCCCTAAACTCCTCGAGTATGGGGCTTGCGTTGAGCCCTGTGCTCAGGACACACATCCCCTTGTGGATTTCAAAGTACACGAACGTGTTTCAGTCCCTGGATGGAGAAACGCATGGAAATTTCAGATTCAATTTGAAATGAATTACAAATAGGTACCACTGGGCAGATGAATGTATGAAGCTTGGATCCCTACAACTGCGTGTCCTGCTCCTGGATTACCCCTTGTCTAATGTGCTCCCTTTAGCGATTTCTCCATTTTGCACTGCAGAAGGCACAGATCTGCAGCTGCGGTGCTCATAAACCCCCTTTCCTTCATGGCACCTGGCTGATGCTGAACCTGAGCTCCTGCAGGTCCGGGTTTGTGTTTTCTTCTCAGATGCTTGTATGCACAAAGGAACTGACCTGCAGGGACTGAATGTCTTTGAGAACATCGCCTTCATCAAGCTGGTCAGAAAGTTTGGGAGTCATCTGGAGGGAGCTAACAGAGTGATTGTCTAGGCCTCATTTCCGCATGAAACAAGGCTAAAGAAAACCCCACAGATCAAAATTTATGGAGGCCTCTTTCAGCCTTAGGAGGGTCCTTTTGCCTGTCATCCCCAATACGGCCAGTTGGTGCTCTCGCCCTTCCTCTCCCTTCCTCACACAAGTGCACCAGACACCAAGACTCTCCGGGCGCTGTCTCTCGCTACCAAAATAGTCTCAGTATTTAGACTTCCTCCCCAGCCATCACGTGTCCCCAAGGGGGACCATCATCTTATTTTACAGTTACAGACCAATTCGATCTGGTTTTCAAGTTGCTTCCAGTTTCCAGTTCCTCTCCCCTTGCTGCCACAACCAGAAAGCCAGACAGGTTTCTCCAGGGTGGGAGCTGACTTCTTGCACCCCTCGTTTGCTCCTGCTTCTGCCTCGCTGATCCCCCTCCAGCATGGAGCTATTATCCTAGCATTTTTCTTTTCTGTGATAAGGGCAGCATATGTCTGGATCTGCAATTACAAGTTGTATCTTTGTGAATCGCCAAGAAATGAATACTCCTTGATCCAGCCCATGTGTTGCTTCTCCCCCCTGGTGCCAGAGCATATGATTTGAACAAGGCACCCAGCRTACCTCTGCAGAGGAGAGCTCTGCTCAAAGTTACACTCGTGCATGAGAGCTTAGAGTCACGCAGTGCTGCTCCTCTTTCTCTCTCTAAGTGTTAAATAGATCCAGGCTCTCATCCTCCTTCGCATTTTTGCTCTCGCACGGTAGCCCTTCTTGCAGCAGTGGGGGCTTGTCCCTGGCGTTAGGAGGGGGTGTGGGTAGCAACATCTCCAGGTGCAGCTGGGAGGCTGTTGGTGCCAGCCGATGCAGAGCTGTGGGACTGTTCTGCCTGGGTGAGCCTGTAAGAGCAGTTTTCCCAGAGCCACTGTTTACGTTAAACCACTTACTCTGTTATCTTCCAGGGGGAAATTATTTTCTTTTTTCCCCAGCTGAAGAACATTAATACCATTAAAATAATAAGAGATTTAGAGCATCCCTTTGTTTATACAGTGACATGCCACAGTGACAGGCACAATATAAATAGCTAAACACTGCGATAACCAAACACTTGGGCTGATGAAAAACCCCCAGCATTTTTCCCATTCCAAATTCTTTAGAGTAATCTGATTTGACCTCCAGCACAATGCATACTTTAATGATGCCTGAATAATGACTAGGCAAGGAATTAACTCCCACAGTGGGTTAACGCACTCACTTTCACCCGGAAGACCTAGGCTCAAACCCCGAATAAATCAAATGGATTTGGTGATCTCATTCCAGTTCCTCACAGTCCTTTGTTCACACCCCGCGATTTGACAGAGCCGGTGGCCCCCGCCTGCCTCCTGCAGAGAGGGGCCGGCATTTGGGTAACAGAGATRGTGTGGGTCAGAGGGGAGGTGCATTAGCAAAAACCAGCAAGTCCCTCTAGTCGGGGGATCTCAGCCGCTGAAACAACAGGGGTAGGGTAGCGAGGGCTTTCACAGACCCACAGCATTGCCACACCACCTCCTGGATGTCGGACATTCACTGCTGTCAAACACCTTGATGTCAAAAAAAACCATTTTTAACTGTGTAACAGATGCTTGAATATAAACTGCCTAAGTGTGACCAACCACGGATTTGTCTCTCTGGGTTTATGAGTGGGAGAGCAAACGTAATTCACTTAGCCTGTGGCAGGGTCGAGGGAGGTCTTCAGTAGGTGCCTGTGCTGACAGTATTTTATGTGTCCTATGAAGACGGTAGTGTCAGTAGGGCAGGACGAAACCCTGCACCTATCAAACGGGGAACTGGGAGAAAAACCATTCTTCTGGTGTCTCATATTTTCTGCATTTCTTTTGTGCTCGTTGCTAAGGACACTTGGATGGCAATGGGAACCTTTGAGTGGCGTTTCCAAATCCTGTTATCGAAAGCTAGATGCCTGGCACCCATACTGGAGCCCACAAATGACGTCGGTGAAAGCTGAAGTGCTCGGCAGCTGTGAAAATTACATCACTGCTGCCTAGACACTCTACTTTGGTTAAACAAATTGAAAGGCTGCTTTGTTTTCTTCTATTTTTTCATTTAATTTCTCCTGCTAAGACCATACCCGAAGCACAGCCAGTAACACCACAGGGAAGTGCCGTGGAAATAACCGAGTTACAATATTCTATTATTTTACCTTTAAATATGTGGGCAGCAAAACACAAAGGTCAATGAAAAAAAGCACATGTATTCATGCAAATATAACTGGTATTAAAAACACCATGTGGGTAGTGCTCCATCCCAAAGAAGACAGAAAGAGAAACTGTCGTGGTTTAACCCCAGCCAGCAACTAAGCACCACCCAGCCGCTCGCTCACTTCCCCTGCTGGGATGGGGGAGAGGATCGGAAGAGTAAAAGTGAGAAAACTCGTGGGTTGAGATAAAGACAGTTTAATAGGTAAAGCAGAAGCTGTGTGCGCAAGCAAAGCAAAACAAGGAATTCATTCACTCCTTCCCATCGGCAGGCAGGTGTTCAGCCATCTCCAGGAAAGCAGGGCTCCATCACGCGTAACGGTTACTTGGGAAGACGAACGCCATCACTCCAAACGTCCCCTCTTTCTTCTTCTTCCCCCAGCTTCATATGCTGAGCATGACGTCCTATGGTATGGAATATCCCTTTGGTCAGTTGGGGTCAGCTGTCCCAGCCGTGTCCCCTCCCAGCTTCTTGTGCACCCCCAGCCTACTCGCTGGTGGGGTGGTGTGAGGAGCAGCAAAGGCCTTGACTCTGTGTAAGCACTGCTCAGCAGTAACAAAAACATCCCTGTGTTATCTACACTGTTTTCAGCACAAATCCAAAACATAGCCCCATACCAGCTACTATGAAGAAAATTAACTCTACCCCAGCCAAAACCAGCACAGAAACGTACTTCGAAAGTTTTCCATGAAGCCTTATTCAGCATGTAAATCTACTAGGATTAAGTGTTTTTTAAGAGATTAATATGGACAAGTTTTAACAAGTTTTAATTGTGTTTTTCTTTTCCTCAAAGTGCCATTGACTGCAATCCAGAGGCCCGCAGYGTGATGTGAAGATAGCTTGTGACAGCTGAGTAGCAGTGGTTGATGAAATTCTGGTCACACCAGTGTCCACGGGAGCTCATGCTGTCATTTAAATAGCGATGAGATGTCATCCCATCTTTTCAAATTCTTGATGTGCATATTAATAAGCCAGTCTTTTCTGACGCCACACGGTACTGAAATACTCACAAAATGGTTTAGGTTTCAGCTGGAAAACCAGAGGAGCGTTGCCAGTACTGAGCAGGATATCCTTCCTGTGCTGGCTTGATAGAAAGCAGCTTTATTTCACGTGTGAAACATATGGGACAAATCAATGCAGCTGAATTATGGAGCCCAAATGATGTCTACCAACTTCAGCAGGTGCAGCCCTTAGCCTTTGTAGCATCAATCCTATTTATTAGCAGTGGCTGGGGGCGCTCACAGCTCCTTCCAAGCTGCAGCTCAGCAATAAGCATGTTCTGGGCTTAGCTCAGTATTTGTGAGCTGTACCTGAGGCACAGATGCTGCGTGCCCAGGTCAAGCAAATTCTCTGAGCCTGTTAGCAGGGGGTAAGCTGAGGCACAGAGGGATAACATGGCTCCTCAGCATGGTCTCCAGGAGGAGTCGCTGTCGGGGAGCAGAGCTGGAAGGTCTCAGTGGACCAGCACCCTCTTCCTACCTACTAAGCACCCATGGCTCTTGCCTTGGAAGAACAGGCAACCTCATGCTGTCTCTCCAGGTATGGAAAAATCATGTCCATCCCATCACAACTCACTGCCCTAAACCAGCACAGCCAGTCACCAAGTCCTGGTTACAGGCAGGAAGCAGGAGCAGGCAACCGCTGAGGCAGGCTGGAAAGGCAGCGAAACCCAGGTGGATCCGCAAACACCACCACCTTCCGGGTGCCTCAGGAGGGAAAACCCGTCTGCCTCAGAAACCCACAGCAGCTCCCGGGAAATGGTTCACGTAAGCCGGGGAAGGTTGCAGCAGCAAAGGGTCGTGCAGACCTGCAGCGGCTGGATGGAGTCAGCCTGCTCCCCAGCAGCGCAGCCGGTGAGGGGACAGAAAGGAAAGAGGCTGGCAGAGCGTGCGCTACCGCCATCCCTTTGCACGGTTTGCTCCTGCCAGCCAAGAGAGGTGAAGACATGAAAGTGCGTGGCGAGAGACCAAGCGAAATTAATCTCACCCAGTACATCTCAGCACACGCAACGGGAGCTCACGCTCCTACAGAGGCCGGGAGTCAGGAGTAAGAAGCTCTTTAAAAACATTTCTGTGTCCGGAGGTCTTTGCATTCAGCCCTGCAGCTCGGCAAGCCGAGGTGGAGCAAAACACTTGAAAACCCCTGGGCGATAGGTTCGTAGCGGGGTTTTCAAAAGCTTTCTGCCTCCCTGAGGGATTTCCAGAGGCCACCCCGGCCAGGCAGGCCAGCAGCCAGCGAGCCTGAGCCTTCGCCCCGTGCACCCTGGGGCAGGGCATCGCACCCCCAGGAGTCACACACGCCGCGCTGTTTGTGTTTGTGCTGTTTACACACACGAATTTAAAGCATCTCCCCCAGTTTCTCCACAAATTGCTGCATTCAGATGAAGTGGCAGCTGCTGTAATTAAGACACAGTTAATTACATATCCCCTTAATTGCAATGATAGGATTTTGTCAATTTGGTAAATAAGAATTGTTAGGTTTCTTCCGGCAAGTGCACCCTCAGCACGGCTCAGACACGGCTCCCTTTGTCTCCCAGCAAACGGCGAGCCGCCCGGCACTGGACCGGGACGGCGGCTCTCAGGTGGCAAAGGTGCTCGCTTTCAGCTTGCCAGCAAACTTCAGCTCTCCAGCTGCCTCCGTCCAAAAGGCCTTTGCAGAGGGCAGCGTCTAAAGGGAAATGCTTAGCATGAGCTTCAATGCAAGTGCGGCATTGGGAAACTTCTGGGGGGATAAGTCGACAGGAAAGAGGCAAATCTTCTCAATCCTTTCCTTTTCTTTATTTAAAAAAAAAAAAAAAAAAAAANGCGGCTCTCAGGTGGCAAAGGTGCTCGCTTTCAGCTTGCCAGCAAACTTCAGCTCTCCAGCTGCCTCCGTCCAAAAGGCCTTTGCAGAGGGCAGCTTTTAAAGGGAAAGAGCAAGAGTAAGAATAAATGCATATGTGTGAGTACAAATGTTCATGCATCATTATATGTACATAAAGTGTAAATGTCTATTAAATCTTTCCTTTTCTTTATTTAAAAAAAAAAAAAAAAAAAAAGATAATGGGAATGAGTTGGATTTCTTACAATAAGAAAAGAAATCTCCCACTCGCCTGCTACCGGGCACAGGCCATGGCCATAAGCAGGACGGGTGTCACAGCCAAGGGGCTTTTAAATTCCAGCTCTGTCCTCAAGAATGACTACAAAAATAACTCTGCAGGTTTCTCTATTTGCCGTGTCTAATTTTCTCCCCTATTGACTGTGCTGAATTGGTAAATTGCTCTTTCTCTTCTAAACCACCAACCCAGTGAAGCCCGGCAGCTCGGGCACGTGCCCTCCGCCACTATCGGTTTCTGCCTCTTGTCTCCTGTGTAGCCCCATCACTTGCAGGCTGCTCTTCCAGGATCAAGTCTCCACCTGTGCCAAGATTACTGGGTTGACACAATTTTGTCTGAGGGGAGAAAACGGGAAGACAGAAGGGTTGCAAAATGCCAGGACTCAATCCGACCATCGTCACCTGTCTCTGGATGAAAGCTGAACTGGGCTCCCGCAGGGATGGCCAGAGCCTGGAGCGAGCCGGGTGGTCGACGTGAAGAAAACCCATCTTTCCACCCTGCTGTGGAGGCAGCTTGATACCAAGGGGAGTGAGAGAGAACACGTGTGAGACATGTATGTCCTTTTTGGAATTGCTTTTCAGTGATTCAGTGCGCAGAGCTGTCATCCATATTAATTAATGAATTGCGGTTGACTGAACAAGTATGTTCAGGGTGTTCTCACACAAAAAAAGTAGCACAAAAAATTATCTGATTAAAGATTACCTAAGATCACCTTAGACTTAATCATTAGTTATGAGTAAGTTACGATTAGCTAGAAATTAATGAAAACATTGCTTGTATTTGCCTCCCAATTCTTTATCCAACAGGCAAACTCAACCTTTCTCCTCGTGGGAAGCAGCAAACGCCACCTCCTGGCTTCGGCAAGGCCCTGACGCTGGCTCAGTGTGAAGTTACGCGTTGTGGTTGAGTGTCATCCCCTCCCTGGTGGCACCTCCGCTGCTCCCTGGACTCTTCACTGGGCCAAGTCAACCTGCTGAACCCGCAGGCACCCCTTCAACTTATTTTTCACTGCTTCGTTTTCTGCCTGTTTAACAAGGCAAACTGGTTTGGCACAAGGCTCAGCAACCACAAGGTGAAGATCAGGATGTTTTCTTCACAGCATTAGCAAGCTGCTGGTATCAGCTCAAATGGTGACGTTCAGACTTGCAGGATGTTTTCATAAGCAAACAAAGGAATGTGGTCTAGATAAAACTGCTTTGGGGTAGGTGCAGAATTGGTCAGGGGAAAAAAATCACACCCTGGAAAGTGGCTCACCATCAAAACAGCAAAATGTATTCAGTGAACAGTCCTGATTCCGTACAATTCAAATTTTTCCCTGGTGAAGTCAGCGATGGGATAGAGAGTGTACTTAGTAAATGTGCAGGTGATGCAAAGCTGAGAGGAACTGAAAGTACATTAGAAGACAGGATAAGAGTTCAAAATGATTTTAACAAATTGGAGAAATGGTCTGAGAGAAATAGGCTGCAATGCAGTAAGGCTGTGGGCAAGTTTCTCCACGTAAGCAAAAAAAATATCAAGAGAGCAAATGCAAAATGTCCCGAAATATGAATCAGCAAAGCTATGCCATTGGAAAGATGGGACATATCATACTAGAATCCATAACTAGATTTCCTGATGCAAGATACATGACGTCATCCATCCCTTCCACTCAGCACTGCAAACATCAGTGAACTAACTGTGACCATTTTCAGGTCCCAACTCCCCAGTGACAAAGAAAAAAACCCAAACAAACAGCCTTGGAGATCTCTAAGAATGACCTCCAAGCAGAGCTTCAAAGAATTGATCAGCCTGAGGAAAAAACAACTGGGACGTAGCAAATAATACCCAAAATATTGCTGCAGAGAAAAAGGGAATAACCTATCCTCCCTCTCCATAGCAAACAGACCACCAAACAGCAAGCTTAAATTGCAGCAGGAGGGATCTGAGGGGATGGTAGGAGAAACTTGCTAAGGGTGAAACGCCAGAGCAGATCACCAGGGAGGCTGTGAAGTCTCAGGGTAGGAGGTTAGGCAAGTGTCTGTCTGGATCAGCAAAGGTAGAGACCCTCCTCCCATCCCAGGCCCCACTGACTCGAGGCCCCTCATGGTCCCTCCTGGCTCCAGGGGTCTGTGTCTCAGAAGCAAAGCAAGCTCTTCCTTCTTCCCTGCCCCACCTCGTCTTTCCTGAAGTCTCCCTATTTCAGTGCCAAGATGTAGGTCATAGCTCATACGACAGAAGGGTGCATAAAAAAATCCAGACTCAGATTACGCCTACATTTCTAATTCCAGAAAGGTTAAAGAAAACTTTACCCTCTGTTTACAGCAAGTAAGATGTACTGGAGAGCATGTCCAATAAAACATTTGGTTTACCCTTAAAGATCCAACCCTGGACTCCCTCCTGTGTCAGATCGTCTTTTTTGTTTTCTCACCCTTTGACTTTCTTCTTTAAACTTCACCACTATCAGGAGATGCTCCTACACTCAGATCTAGGAGTAACTTGAGGAGAATGCAACCTGAGGACTAGCAGACACTACAGTCTAATTTACCAAAGTGCAGCAGCACTCAGGATGGTGGCTCGGGTGTGCAGGGGCACAAGTTTCCAAGTGATTTGCTGACAGATGAGCTTTTCCCCTCCCTTGTCTAGCTCTCGGTCTCCTTAGATCCCCATCCTCAGTACGACGCCACTCCATTTTATTGCGTATATAGTCAACTGCAACATTGCTAGTAAATTGGCTCAAACAGCACTCAAAAATGCACTCGCAGGGCTGACACCGGTGGGACTGCTCCCCGAGGCCGAGGGGCACTCCCCTTCCAATGCCAGTAAGGAAAGGAGGAACCATCACAAAGCCAGGCTTAGTGAGGTAGCGGGACTTGCTCGCACCAGCTTCGCAAGGGAAAGGGAGCTCAGGCAGATGGCCCCCATGACTGTGCCTGCAAGCTCTGCCTTTCCTGATCTTCATTCCGTGATTTATCTAAGCCTGTAACCCCACTGCGTGAACCGGGAAAGGTAAGCTCACATTGCAGCCTCAGTCTTCGCCCAATCTGTAAGCAGAAATACCACTTAGTTCAATAAACTTTATTGGTATGGGCTTTCTCAGTTTTCAAAAGCAGAATGGATTTCATCCTGGAAAAAGATTCCTTTTTCAGTGTGTTAAGTTTGATGAACTTCAAAAACAAGATTAGGATTTTTTTAATGGATGATTATTATTTAGCACAAGCAGGTAGATTACAGATGGTCCTGCAATTTTAATTGTACGGCTGTAGTATTTGGATGTACTGCTTTCCCTTGTCTGTCACAGGCTCCCTGCAGGCCCCTACATGAACCATTTAACTTCCATCTTAGGCTCTCTCCTTCCTACTGGGCTTTACGTCCCTTGTCTGTTAAGACCAAAGCCACGTTAGTTCACAGCACGATGAGCTTTTTTAATACATCAGGTCTCAAAAGCTTCTGAGACTTGTAACTAAAGTTTTACGTGCAAAATTACAAGAGAAAGCTGTAACCTAGGCATTCAAATGGCAAATTTTAAAAATATTCCTGGATGTATCCAGGACAGAAGATAAATTCTGCCATGAGGGCCTTTGAAGCGTACACTAGGAGGTTTGGGATAAAGCTTGTCAATTCTGTGGTAGGACACAGTCGCTACTGGCACTGTCTCAGGTAGCTGGGTTGGCAACCTGAATACATGGTTCCTGCTGGAGTAAGGAAGATGCAACGTCCCCCATTTCCCAAAGATGAGGGATGAGGAACCCTTCCTGCTGAAGCCACGCTAAGGGTAAAACTGGAGAAGAAGAATCACCCCCGGGGAGGAGTCGGGGAGAGGAGAGGAATCTCTGTTGGTGCTGCTGACTATGATGAGGACAACAGTTGTGCAGAACTGGCTGACAGGGATATGGAAATGTTGGTAAATATAACAGTGATTCTCAACAGCTCATATTGTGTGTGAGTGTTGGAGTTGTCACTTTTGTATGTTGTATAGCTACATTTTCCAAGATTGACTGAAATTATCTAAAGCATGAAAATACATTCTTTTGTAGACTGAATTGGATAAGGAGTTTTTACATCACGCTCTACAACTAAGTGGAAGATGCAATGGTCTTCGTTTTGGAAAAAAATCAAACTGCGGATGTATTCAAGGAATTCCTAAGACAGCTGTGTCACGATACTATTCAAAACAATACTCTGACTAAGATCTCTGGTGAGAACCGATTTTAACATCAAACTCCTGGAGCTGCAATATTAATTCACGCTCCAGTAAAGTAGTTGCCATGGAGCGGCCAAAACATAATTCACCGACTCTGATGGGCAACAAAATACAGAAAACATGTACTTTGTTTTCCAAATACTGGTGAGTCAGTGTTTTATACACAGCAGCCAAATTTCATTCCTCAGGAGGTAGAATAAATTATTACTTAATTGTGACAAACGAGCAGACCATCAGACCCACTGATACAATAAAATTGGTCTGCAAAGAAATTCTGCTTTGAGTCACAGAACAGCACACTGTTGTCGTGAATTATAAAATACTGTTTAAATAAGTTAACTGGTTCCTGCATTTGTTTCAACTCTAAGAACTGCCACTAATATTGTGCAACTCATTCTAGAAACTCCCATATCTCTGCAAAATTTTGTAGAACCTTTACTTTTACGTGCATACGCTGGTTCTTTTCTTCCTGGGGGATTCCTAATAGGTATGCTATTCCATAGCAGATTTTGCTACCAAAATGGAGATTAATACATTCAAGCCATGTAAGCAAGTTCTTTTAGGTCCATCAGCAGCTCCTTAACAAAAAAAATAACATTTTACATCATTGTTTGTAGGAATTTGGCATGTCGGACTCTGCAGAGAAACTAAGAGAGTTTCTAGATCCTGCACCTGTCTTGCCACCAGTGTAAGCCTCTTGAACCACACAGCACACATTACGCGCGCGGGCCAGGCTATCAGTTAGTTGTATAAAAAAATCTGCTCAAGACTCTTAGCATTTCAGAAGGGTACTTTGGTGGGGTCAGGGGGAAGTCTGCCCAGCTTCTTAAATAAAAAAAAAAAAAAAAAAAAAAAAAGTGCATTCATCTGCACAAACTCGCATTTTTTCAAAAGATGCAAAATTTTGCCTTGTTATCAATGTCATTCCCTTATTCGCTTGTAAGCTCTGTACTGGGACAAAAATATTTCTTCCATAACTGCCATATAAAAAAAATTGCTTTTCCACAGCTTGGGTGGGATCCCTGCTCTCTAGTCTCCTGGTTGTACCTTCACTATCTTCCATTTGCTTGCTTCATCAGCTCAGTTGTTGGTCCTGGAAAGCACGTCTGTGGTTTCTATCCCAGGCAACTAGGACAGGTCCACAAGGCACATGCATCCGGAGGAGCTCCAGGGTAAGCTTGCGCATCGAAGTAAACCCGTAAGACCTGTGGAATAAGCCTTTCCCTTTTATGCCTATTGTGGGCAACATTGCAACAACTTTTAATGATTTTTTATGACTTTGGCCTAAAAGAGAAATAATAAGAGAATCCAGGCAGAGTAAACCAAAACTACATCCAAAAGTTTTTGGCCATACCAGGAGGGCTGCATGACCTGAATTTATTACGTATACGAGAATCTAGAATGGAAATTGTTGTAAAACAATGCTGGGTTTTTTCCCCACTATGAAAATTTGTTGTATTGCACATCAACTTCAAAATATGTTTAATTTTTAAAATATTTTTAAAATGTCGTAGGCTATTTCTGTTGGGAAGTCAAGGCTTTAAAAATTCTAGTAATATTAAACTAATGCAGTTAGTTGCTTGACTGCAAGAGGCACAACCCTTATCATGCTAATTACAAGTCAGATGGAGCCAATCGAACAACACTGAATTATTAAGGTCTTACTGTACAGTCTCAGGCTGTTAATATCTATTAGATTACAGCTGCATTATACTRAGTGCTCATTTCAGCAGGAGATTAGAAAGTACATTTATAATGCTGGCTACCCTTTGGGTGGATCATGGTAT
The DNA here is from genome assembly GCA_035582835.1 of Phoebastria nigripes. NCBI lineage: Eukaryota > Metazoa > Chordata > Aves > Procellariiformes > Diomedeidae > Phoebastria > Phoebastria nigripes. The sequence goes on from JAYKAV010001577.1 coordinate 908,161, forward strand.
TTACATACCATATGTCAGCCTGAGATTACAGAATGATTTATGCTTTTTGCCTAGACCTTTCAGTAAACTGCAACCAGCTCCAGTAAACTACGAAGCTGAAACGCCATTCCAACCTGACTTCGACAATTCAGCTCTCAGGAAGTACGTGCATTTGCAAAAAATAAGGAAAAAGACCACCAGCGACTGGTACAATCAAACTTCATACAAAGCAGCATTTGACTTGCCATATCTCAACACAAGTAAGTAATCCATGCTGTTATCCCTGTCGAGAGGGGCATAGAAGATGAACTAGGGAGGTTTGCTCTGCTGTAAACAAACTAGTCCTAAATTGCATGGAGAAAAAAGTGAGTAGTCATCTCACTTTTTCCAAAAAAGAGCTGCCACCTGTCCCCCAAAGCCATACCCTCTCTCCACTACCAACGCTCAGGTATCCCAGTTCTCTCTGTTAATATGCAGAAGGCAACCAATGAACGAGAACAATGCAAACTATTTGTACTTGTGCAGATTGTTATCTAAAAATAGTTACTCAAACACGCTGTAGATAACACCAGTAGTGTGTATCAGAAGAGCTAAAGAATAAGTACCTGGATGTATGCACAAATTGATTCATCACTGAAAAAAACTAACATAGTGGAAGAAAATACATTGCTTTGATACACTTGATTTAACAGTTCGAAAGTGGCAGTGAAGAACAGTGGGATTTAAYTCAACGTTATCTGTTTAAAGTTGAATGGAAGATATTTGGATGTGTATTTATTGCAAGGTATTTTAAAGATGACATGTCAAATGAGTTGTAACACTCAGACCAAGAAAGAATGGTGTAAAATTTTAAGTCTCTGCAAATAATGCATCATCTGTGTGTACATATGTATGCACAGCAGTCTGCCTGAAGTAGGTAAAGCTGTCATGCACCAAAAGAAGTGTGCTGGATTACTATACCACTAGGTTTATTAAGTTTCACTGTTTCAGAGACTAGGAACAGTATGGGCGGGAGAAAACTCACCAGATTGAGTTGTCCCTTATCTTCATTCCCAGCTACTTTGCCTTTTATTTTTTCTAAACCAGCCAAACCTTTGATTATGTTTCATTAAGGGAGCTGGCTCTGAGAGCAAAAGGAAACTATAATCTTCTATTAGAAAGTAGATTTCCAGGATGATGACAGACGAAAGCAGCTGTCATGCATTACGTGAACATTATCTGTCTGCCACTTTATCTGAAGGTTTTGTCCATTAGCTACATGCCAAAACCCAATTACACGTGGAATACAAGTGGAAAGGCTAAGCAGCAGAAGTATCCCTCACTTCCCCTATTAGTAAAGGAGGCTCACTAAACCATAGGGACATAAGGGCTATTAAATGCTGTAGCACAGCACAAGCCTAGAAGAATCAACCTCGTAAATATTTCAGTGGCAGCAAGAATGGCACGAGATCAAAATACCTTGTCTGTCATCAGCCTCATCAGGTCTAACAGGTATCTGTGCTTCCTGAAAACATCCCATTAGCGGGAGGGGACACTTGGAACATAATCAATTTCAACTACTATCCTACGCTGCCATCCTCTCCCCTTACATGCTAGCAACAGAAGAGACTTCACAGACGGAGGGAGTATACAGGAAGGGCCTGAGAAATACCTCCTTGTCATTGAAGTACAAAGGTTTTTCCTTTTATTACAGCTTACTACTAGCCTGTGACAGACAGCCAAAAGCTGCCTTTTGCCAATGAGTGTGGCGGTTCCTTTGAGGCCAAAGGGCTCTTGACTAATCAAGGGGGAAAAAAAGCAGAACAGTGAATTTTGGCTAGAGAAAAACTGCAAGTGCCTTCAAAGACATGTAACTTTGCCCCTGCTAAACACACTGCTGGTGGTAGAGTATTAGGCTGTTCTTCTCTTCCTCCTCCTTGCTTCCATAGTTGAAGATAGCACGGTTTCAAGAGCAAAGCATACAGCGCTTGAAATGATMTCCATAACTTTTAACATTTGTTTCCACAACATTCAGGTTGGTGATAACACATCCCAGCCTATTTCCCCATACGTACAAATGAGTAGCATTGGGGGAGGGAAGAATTTGGCAGAATATAACCATTCTATAACCATTCTTCCATTCTATAACCATTCTTTGACACCAAGAAAGTGTCTGTGCACCAGTCCAAGAATTCACTCTAGCAAAGCTTATGTGAAACTGGCATTCAGGGACAACATGATAAGCTTTACAGATGCCAAGTTTAACCACCTGAAATTTAAAAAGTCTTCGTTCCAGGTCACGAGAGGAAATATACACCAGCAGATCCCTGGACCACGTATTATCTGGACAACTACTGGTAGGAGGATGTTTCAACTTTCCAGGCATGCACTTGAGTGGAAGAATCAAAGCAAAATCTCAGCTGAACTTAAAAGAAAGCAAAAGAACATGAATCGCTCTTGCATCCAAGACAACTCTGTTTGTTTCTCTAACTGCACAAATACTTTGTATCATTTTAGGCTGTAGCTATATTGCTTAGAAATCCTGCTGCATCTGGGAATATGAATTCCTCAACTGAAAAACAAGGGGAGTTTGTACAGTGGAGTTACAACAGTGGAAGAATTGAAACAGGCCTTGAACTTGAAGGTCTCTCCTTGGCAGAAGTGAAACACAACTACATAGTAAGCCCTCATTTATTCACTCACCGTAGAATGAAAGCATGCCCTCATTTATTTATTTATTTACTCACTCCTTGAACCAGCTAGGCCCCCAGTCCTTGGCTGGTAGTTTTACTGACAGGACAAATCCCCTTGGTGCCTCCTACAGCTAAGGGAAGACAAGAATACTTGGTAATTGACATTGCAAGGTCAATTCCCTCCATTGCCTAGAAAACAGGAATGTTGGTTTTTTTCCTTCTAAAAGAACACTGGAATTTATGTTTCACACAATTATATCCCTCCTTCCCTTCATCAGGGAATTAGGAAGAGATTTTTAATTCAAGATGCCCCTTAGCTAGGGAGGGATGGTATGGTTCTCTCCTGAACTGTGAGGCTGACAGCAGAAGTAGACCCTCATCCCCTCCAGAAAAAAACGAGTATGAAGTTGTTGTTTTTTAACGCTGAGGAGAGTCATCTTACCTTTGTATCAGCACTGCATGTAATCTCAATTATTTGCCAGTTTTCCAGCATTCTGTGGTATCCTACTCTTTCCACATACTACAGAAGTAAAATACACACCCTGCTAACTGCTCTGTCACATGCAAACAATTGAATAGAAAATGCTCCTTAAATATCAGTAGTTTTATCCTTCAACCCTCCTGTTCCTCCCTTTATGATAAGCAATTTTATTTTATGTCAATTGAGAACATAAACATTGTGCTGAACACCTCAACAGCAGCATCAATCCAACAAATCTCTTCTATTTCAGGCAACATCTGGTTACCTAAGACATAGTCTTGAAGGCCTGGTATCTTTTATTTTGCATTAAAAGTTTCTTATATTCACCTGCATAGCCGAAATCTACTAAATCTAAAACTACTGCCCCACCCTGATACAAACTTGTTTTTAGGAAACAAAGTTAGTTTTATTTGAAGTGAAAAGGAAGCACATGAATACCATAGTATAGTGTGTAAAAACAAAGTCATTCTCAAAAAACCTGGAAAGGGAATATGTAATTATTGGGTTGTTGCCAAAAGAAATCAGATTCTTTGGAATATATAATGGTTATAAATTAAAATAATTCTAGAACATTTCCCAACACTAATAAGCCAAAATATGTCAGACGTCGTGAGGTGAATACTTGTTATTTTCCCTACATCTAAAGCAAGTACGTTGAATACTTTAAATGTTATTTCTAAAGCATCTTCAATTTATAATTACAAAAGTGTCTGTGCTTTGCCAGTTCTCCAGAGAAACATCTTCTATTGGCTATGTAGAAAGGAATTTAAAAGGGCATCAAAATGTTAGACTTCTCACCAAATATAAATATAACCTCATTTAATTAGGGAAACAGTTTGAGATATGCGCCTTGGAAGTAGAGAAGTGCAGGGGTTTTAAAATACCAGAAAAAAATGAGTAACATTACAAAACATTTAACTCAAAATCAGAACGCTTCTTTAATAATCGCAAATGAACTTTTTACAATATCAATTTTCTAACTTTCTGGGCACACTTCCTGGCAAACACTTGAGTGTCCTCTGTGAGTTACAAAGAGTAAGTTTTCTGTGTTACACAGCTAAAAAAGACCTGGACATTCTTAACAACTTGGCATCACATCTTTTTTTAAAAAACAGATCACACAATAATTTAGACAGCATTTATAGCATTATAAAATCAGAATCCCCCTCTTTAATCACTCACAAGAGCAGCCATTAAGAATACAACAGCTTTAGGAATACAAATAATGAGGATGTAAAACTATCTGTGCAAAACTGCATTATTTTTACTGTCTAAAATTTCAGGGAAGTAACACCGCCAAAAGCAGAGAGAGGATAACAAAGACAAACAGTCATGAAAGTAATGCTACCTTAGATTTTCAAACAGGAATTACATTATGGAGTAAATATTAGGTAAAGAAAAAAAAATCTGATGGCACTTTGAACAACAGTGACAAGTATCCTGGAAATTGCAGTTGAACAAGAACTGATACAGGTTCAATGTTAAAGTCTCTTTCAGGAGTAGCGATTGATTTGGGGATATCAACTCTAGCATTTCTTTCCATGCAAAAATCTATCTTTCCAACATCTTTGCTTTGCGGGCTACTAATGCATTTAAGAATGAGCAGTCTTTTGAGGAGTGTGCTTTCTTCCATGCATCTGAAATCTTTAAAACAGCTGGATCATTGATTCCCTGGATTTCCCTACTCCAATCCATTTAACTGCAGGAGAGAAAAGCAAACTTTTATTATAAGTAATACAAAGCAAGATCGGATTGTATCTTAAGATAAGATAGAAACTTATCTTCTTAAGTGCTTAAGACTTTAAGTACCATAGTCTGAAGAAAAACACAGCATATACTATGAGTACGTTAAGAAATTATAACTATGTCTACTCTTCTCAAAGTAAGAATGCATTGGTAACTTAGAAAAGCAGGAACAGTCTTGAAGCTGTCATAATAAATAAATCAGTTTTCCAGATCATAGGAAAAAAGATACATAGAAACTGTCAGAACAGTAAAGATTTGCATCATTTCCTAATTCCCAGCTTTGGATGGAACCACAGGATCATCTTTATTAGGGAGTATAAGAGAAATCTATTAGTTTAGGACCTCTTACTGTCACACATATTTAATCACGTTAATATACCAGTCGTCCCACTGACTTTATAATGGCAGCAGAACTAAACCCCTATTATAACCAATCTGAAAAACATTTATGCACGTTATAAAAGTCTCAGTTGAACAAGAACTATAGTATTAACCAAAGAAAGAATGCATAATAAACTTTTGAAAATTTTCAATTTAACAGCTAAATAGATAGATAAAAAGGAGTAAAACAATAATTACAAGTATCACCAGGTACATCAGAATAAGCACAGCTACAAACTAGTTTTCAATATTTTGAATGTTCATTAAGGCAAAGTACAAGATAGGTTTCATGGAGCAGGAAAAAAACAAAACAACAACAAAATCTGTTTTACTTACCAGGAACACCCAACTCCATTTCTATAAAGCGAACATAATTTTGTGCATTTACCGGCAGCTCATCAAACGTCCTTGCATTTGATATGTCCGTATCCCATCCTGGGAGTGTCTCATACTGAACCTCTACTTTATTTAAGACTTCCTGGTTGGCTGAGAAGCAAACAGGAACAAAAATATTATGTCTACAAAGATTATATATTCTCTACCACTAAACACATAATTGTACAGCTTTTTATTCTTTTCTTATACAAAGAGCTTTACTCATAAGATAATACCAGCACTGAAGGTGCCGAAGTGTCTTTATTTTGTTAATATAAGCAGAGAAAAAAAATCCAGTAACCATCAGGACTTAGACTTTAGGAATTCCAGTACTCAGTCACATGCATATATTTTGCTTAAACCACAATCTTTTCAGTTCAGAAAATAACTTTTCAGGAAAATTAATTCCCAAAAATGTTGATTTTTTTGCTGAACAAATACCAAGATCCAACTCTCCCTTCATGAGGGAATTTGGTGATGTGAAAGCAAAATCAGGCACCAGCTCGTCAGTATTAGGCAGTTAAAACATATTTTAAAATGGCATAGGAGCATACTTTTTACTAAACATAGTCATAAGATGTAGTTTATACATAACATACTTCTGATGCCCACAGACTCTTTGCCCCAAAACTCTACAACTTTGTCAACCACCACGGAGTCCCACATGATGTATGAACAGTAACTGTTTCAATTACTTCTCAGAATAGAAGCAATGAGTATATTCCATTTTGTCCTTCATTTAGTAACCTGCTACAATGTTGTCCATTAACTCTGAATCCTGTGATGATTTCAAGTACTGGAAAAGATACTAAGCACATTGTTCTGTAATTGAATCATTCCAGTAACTATGTGAACATTAGTCTTGGAATGACACTGGGCAGCGAAACAAAAGCCTTAAGCCTGAAAATGGTCAAAATACATTGATAAAAAAAAAATGGGAGGTGTCAGGCATTCTTGCCTTCTGAAAAAGACAGGGTTCTGCCAAAGGCACTGTAATTAATGTTATGTAGCCTCGACGTCTCAGATCAAGTGACTCCTGCAAAGACAGCTAGTCAACCTGGGAAAGGGTTTTAGGTGCAAGAGGCACAGCAGAGGTGCAAATACAAAACCATAGCTAATCCCCTCCAGCATGTGTGTAGCCAACAAACTCAGGCTCAGCATATTGAATAATTTGTCCTGGTGCAGGTAAGAGTTCATTAGTAGCAATGTTGTAAGGACAGCCTTATATGAACTAGGCATTTTGAGTAAGGAGGACTATGCTCTACTGACTTCAAAGCCTACAACAGTGAAGAAATGCACAATTTTTGGACTGAGGTATTCCCAGGTTAAGGCAAATGATCCTGAATCAATACTTGTTGTAATCAGGACAAACAGACAGGCACATTAAGGATGTTAGGTTGCAGAGGCCAAGGATAAGCACTTTCTTTAACATCATCAGCAGTAACAACAGGTGTTGTCTGCTGTCCAGGAGATCTGTAAAATAGAATAGCTATATTCGAAGTGCAAAACCACACACTAATCTCCAGGCATTGCAGATGGTCTAGGATAAGATGCTAGCCTCCCTCTTTCTGAAGAGGGAAAGTGACTGAACACCTAATCTTGGAGGTCCACAGGCATTTTTACTTTGAAGCCTCTCTGATGAGGCTAGCTGGGAGAAAGCTGAAAGCACTTAGAATTAAATGGTCTAATCTTGTCTACAATCTTCCATTAGTCTTCCTTACTTCCCTAAAATTCCTTACCTCCCTAAAAGAGAGGAAGAAAAAGAAGGGATACATTTCTTGATGTTTCAAATGATTCTCTCATTTTGCTCCAGCAGGTGTGATAAAAGATGATGTGTGGTAAAGATAAGCCATAAACTGAGCTCAGTGTAGTAACAGATGTAGTCACCATCTAGATTTCTCTCAGCTCTTCCCTTAGGGGATTTATCTTTTAAGCTTTCTGGAATATCCCTTATTAACAGCTGAATTAGATAACAGAGAGAGCAGATATAATGATATCTGGTAGTCTGGTACTATAATTTGGAGAGGGAATGATGTGATGTTACTTCCAACTTAAAAAGAATAGCTGAAATTTGGGATCTTGGCACCATTGTAAGAGAAAGATCCTCCAGCAATTTCCAGAAACTGAACATAAAACCATCAGACAGGTCAGACCAAATGTGCATCTAGCACAGTGTCCTAGCTCTTTAATCTACAGTAGATGCCCAGGGAAAGAGCATAAGAAAAAAAAAGCAAGCATGAAGTAAAGTTTCTCCAAAATAATCTCCCAATTTCCTAAGGATCTGTGTTTTCAAAGTYTCCTGAGCTAGAGTGTCTGTCTGTGCTGAGATCAACTGATGCCTGCACTTGGACAGGAGGCATTAGCAGGACTAGACCATGGCGTTCCTTTTAAACTGATCAGCTCAGAGGTAGCAGGGAGTTCTATCTTTCTTTCATAAACTCCAATGACTGAACAGAAATGGAAATACTGGCCAGCTCCATAGCAAAAGACTACAGCCTCAGTGATACAAACTGAAGTCAGCTGTAATTTTACAAGACATTTTCAGTTCTTTCTTAACAGGAGATTATGAAATGCCCACAGAAATCTAAGCTAAAAAAACTGAGAGAGACTCGTATGATTCTCTGATCCAGCTGGAAAAAGGAACAATATATGAAATATGGCATGTTTTTCCTGAGATGGTGGGCACTGTGTGTGCTTCTAATTTAGAGACAGTCATTTCACAAGAAGGGTAAATCACTAACATCTCCAAGAGAGTGGGAGGGTAGGGAGGGGAGCGAGAAAGAAATACCCTGCCAGCAAGAGATTCCCAGACTAGATCTCTTCTAAATTAAATTCAAAATGTCAAAGTGGCAAGTTTAAAAAAAAATATATAAATTACACAAGTGCACAGCATGCAGAGATGTAGACATCAGAAATAATCTAACGGTCTGCAAAACACAAAGTGGGAAGAAAGTTACCTTTTGTTTTTTATGCCAGGGGCAGGGGTAATAAGTAACCTGCAGCATATGTGCTGAAAATGCTGCCAAATGTTGAGGAGTATAGCAAAGAGAGGGGTGTGGAACACAGAGGCACTGTGAGAGACAGCATCCTCCAGCTTACCAGAAGTTCAGCTCAAACTCCTTCCTGACACTTAAGGAAGACAGCACATCAACAGCAAAGACAACAGCTTCTACTAAATTTCTACCAGAATTCTTAATTGTTCATACAGTAAAGAAAAATACAGTTAGGCAGGCGAGCCGCATTGTGCTGTTATGACCAAAGGTCAGCTACCTGTTACCTGGGCATATACAGGGAGCAAATCTGCCCTCGGAAGTTGTAACAAGATTGGTCCCATCTGAGAGACACAATGAATGGGGGAAAAAAGTAATCACTGAAGTCTTAGTACTGGAAAACATGGCCACCTGTTTATGTCATCTTTAATGATAGACTGCCAGAGAAGGTCCTCCTAGCTTCGGCACAAAAGAGTCCAAATATCCCCCAGGTTACATGACAGGGCTACAGATGAAGCATTTACCGAGTAGTTCCCAATTCAAACATGTGATCTCCATTATGTTCAAAGGCCATCTAAAGTACACACAAATTTCCTTAATATTTTGATAAGGGTATCGATTAGGGAATATCTGAGTCTTAAAAAAGGGAAAAGCATTCCCTGGTTTAGTGCAAGATGAGCACTGAATTTCCTGAATAAAAGTGCATGCCATGTCATTCAGTATGCGTTCAGATTGTAACTGGCACTTTTGTCTGAAGATACTGGAGGGCAAATCAATTAGAGAACTCCCCCAAGCACATGGAGAGACAGAAGTTTTTTTGTTAATTCCTTATGAATTTCCCTAACATATATGTGCTATTTTCAAGGACTACTGGCAGATCATCACTTATTCCTTTATACATAATTACATCTTTGTTCTACATAAATCCTGCTGTGAGTTGTATCTGATCACTACAGTTGATCTCACCCACAAAAAGTTCTCTGTTGATGATATCATATGAAAAATTGTAACCTGTGACCAGCCKCAGACCCTGAGGTAGCAATTAGAATGGAAACAGGCATCTATGCGCACATTAGAAAATCAGAAAGCCCAATCTTTAGTATTGGTTAATGTTCTTCCTTTTTCTGGAGTGTCTCTACTGTAGCAAACTGAAAAAGATGCATTATCCATGAAAACAATGTTTTGAGATATTTGAATATTTTAACATGCAGATACATTTTTCAGGTGAAAATGATCACTAAATTGACCACTGTCCTCCTCAGGAGCTATAGTTTCTATCATGCTAAGCTGATGTATGTTGGTGCTGCATTAGAAAATAGTCTTGCTTTCACCTCAACTAATTGTTTATTTCCTCCCCCACCCCTTTTCCCTCTTTTCCATTGCCCAGGTGTGACAGGTTTTTGGCTGCTCTGTGAACCATTAGAGGGAACTGACCTGTTAAAAAAATAACACAGGGAGAGAAAAACCTGGCTTTTCAACCAGCTCAGTTCTCTCATGTGGTTCACCGCATGCTTAAATGAAGACTTGTCCTTATACAAGAGGGGATGAATACAGTAGTGGGAATAAGACACTGGGTTTAGAGTGTGAAATGAGCTTCCAATTTAGCTTGAAGGTAATGCAGGCTGTATTAAAGGAAAGGGATAAAGCAGTAACAACATTTACATTTAAGAAGCTTTACATAGCACTTTGCATCGTTCTAGCAGACAAATGACAGTATTTGGTACAGGTGTCTTTAGGGTGCGGATATAGGTGTGGTACAGGGTGTCTCTGGTGCATCTGGGAAGACATTAATGGCTTGATGCTGAAGTAACACATTCCTGTCATAAATTTTACAAGTAAAAGTCAAATGCATTTAAGTATCAGATTACATTTCACCAAAACCTAAAATTGTTAAACAAGCAGACCTACCAGGAAAATGAGGTATGATTTCACCATCTAGTTTGTATGCAACACCAACTTTGATTTCTGGAAATACATCCAAGATATCCAATTTGGTAAGCGCCAATCTACAAAGAAACATTACTCTGGTTAAACAAGTTCAACAACTCTCAACTCTCATCACATTGTAAAAATACCAAAAGAAAAACTGATTCCTGCACATTGCAATTAATTGTCTTTCCTTAGAAAAATAGCTTGTATGGCACTAATCTATGTATCTGGTGTGACTTTAAAAAAAAAAAAAAAAAAAAAAAAAAAAAAAAAAAAAAAA
>JAYKAV010001577.1:919009-989710 GCA_035582835.1 Phoebastria nigripes
AAGTGAAAACTAAAAAAAGAAACCCAAACAAACACTTCAACAGCCTTTTTGTTGCGTCCTTAGATCTAGTACTGTAAGAAAATGGCAAAATTCAAAGAACAGGTATTCTCCAATTAAAGTGACTGGTATATAGCTTTAAGTGTTAGAATTTTAATTGGTCAGGGCGCTGCCAAGATACTTTATGACCATTCATTTGAGATGGTTTCATAGCATGATGCCTGTTGCTGTCTGTTCCTGTCCTCTGCCAAATGTTCCTGTCCTACAGTGAAGGCAGCAAAATAATCAAACACTGGCTCTGTAAATACCTGGCTGCATCCTATTTTAAATAAAAAACACAAAGGACAAGAAAAACAGGAAAATTTAAGTAAAGCACGTATTTACACAGTTTGATCTACTAGAAATTTTATACCAGTTCTGTTTCAGACACCTATTTTTCATTTTAATTAAAATTCCAAAGTCATATCCAAATTTTCTACATTTACACATACTGCTGAAGATACTGATGGGTTCCCATCTGTCTTATTTTGAAAACAAACTAACAAAACAAACCCCCACAAACTATATYGGGTTTTAAAGGCCCTTGTAACGCATTTGATTTGGTTTGGTGGGATGGCAGGGGTTGGGGTAGCTTGAAGCATCAAATACTAAGATACATAAGTGCTTCTTGGATCATTTTAAATGAGAAATAAGTGTGCTACAAGTAAAGGAAGGAAAAATTTACAAGTATGAAAATGTCAAATATAAAACCATTTAATGCTAGGAAAAATGAGGGACAGTTAATTTATCAAAATATCAAAACAATCAACAAATCAATACTAACAGTTTGAATGTTACTAACTAGTATATGTACAATTTACAGTAATCTGTAGCATTTCGTGATTTTATATCAAGCTGCCAGCAAAACTGTCAAAATAACTCACGCAGTAAATCCATTAATCATGTAGGCATATCGGAGTAACACAAGGTCCAGCCAGCCACATCTTCTCTTTCTACCAGTGGTAACACCAAACTCTTTACCTCTCATCTGCAGCAATTCTCCAATTTCCTAACAAAGAGTAATACTATTACATGAGCCCTTTTTTTTTTTTTTTTATTTGCAATACATGATGCAGGTGTATACTTAACAACATTTTACAATATTGTAAATTACCTTAAAAGTTCTTCCCCCAATTTTTCACAAAGTTGTCCACTGGGATGAAAATAGAAATACAAAATGCTATCTCTAATTCAARAGAATGCTATTTGAGCAAATCTCTCAAAATTTGTTCCTGCTCTAGCCTTCTATTCCATAGGAAAGTCTGAGAAACTGACAATCAGATTTGGCAGTCCTGTAAGCTCGGTCTAGAATCAGAAGAATGAGACATCCAAACACASTGTCATCTACTTGCATTTAACCAGTAACACTGATTTAACATAAGACAGACACACCAAGTTACTTCATCCAGTTACAGGTCACATCTAGGGTTGATAATACTCACATTATTTTGTTCTGTAGGAAAGGCACCAATTCCAACTCTCGTTGTATATGCTTTCACAACTCCGTACACTTCCCCAACATTCTGAGGTGGCATGCCCAGACCTGTACACACACCTCCAACTGTGCAGTTTGATGAAGTCACAAAAGGATATGTGCCTGTTAAAAAAATTGGTTTTAAAAACTTAAAACATTGGTTTTAAACCATTAAAAAAAAAAATCTAACCTGGTGAGGAATAGTACTTGCTTGCACTTACTTAGGTTTTACAACACTAAAAAACAAAACAAAACACACATTAAATGTATTTTGCAGTCAAGAACATATTTAATGAGCTCTTAGCTTTGTATGCACGTTGTCTGATCCTTCTTTATTGAAAAAGGCAGAAATCTTACCACTTATTTCAACTGGTACAGAGGCAACAGTTGACTACATAACAATTCTGAATGCTCGTACAAGTCAAAAATTGCAATAAGACACCAGAAAACCATGCCTTGCTATCTTATATAAAATATACTCACTAATAGAACAATGTGAAAATTTGAAGGGAGACTCTTAAGAAAATGGTATTAAAAGGTTAGAAAATACAGGTTTACCATTTTTTATTTTGGGAGAAAAAAATAAAATACAAGCTCTACAAACTGGTCAGCACATTATAAGGATAAGAAATTGCAAAGAAATGTAGAATTCTGGAAAGAACAATTATGCTTACATAATCAAATGAAAAAATTTTTTTACGCAATTAAAGAAAATTAAAGAAAAGAGGAAAAAAAAAAAAAAGACTCCTGGAATATAGTCTAGTTCATTAGTGGTGAGAGTTTGTCTCTAGTTAAATATTCAGCCCTCATTTAAAAAGCAGCCTGGACAGCAAAGATAAAAGAGCTAAACATCTCAAAATCCTTAGGTTTACTTTTTTTTTTTTTTAAAGTAATGGAGGATGAAACAGAGCATGCCAGTCCTTAGTTGATTTGAATTGTGAACAAATGCTTCAGCCACACAGTAACTACATATAAGTGAGAGACTTCTACGTCATGCTTCAGACTTTTTTTTTTTTTTTTTTGGTGTAAGAGTCAGAGATGGGTAAGAGAGGAACAGGCAAGACAAAAGGAACTGAAAGCAATACAGACAACTTTAAAAAGTCAAAATCCTTCAGAGACTGTTCAGTGAGGTTTTGCAGACTGGCTTCAGGTATCTCTAGCTTCTTTTGCTTAACTCAAATATCTCCTGTAAGCCTGTGTCTTTCTCTTGAGAGATGTAACAGCAGTTTGCAAGCACTAATTAGTCTTTATCTTTCTTAGGACACAGTAGTTGGGCTTTTCTTTACTGACAGGTAAATATATATATAAATATATAAAGAGTCAATGAGACAGTTCTTACTCATTTTCAGCTCCCAGCCTGCTATATTGACATTTGTTTATCCTCACTCAGTGTTTAAAAACACAGAAGACCACACACCCCCACACCTACATGCCCACCCCCAGAGACACACACATGCAAGCTTCATTACATGCTCCAGAAAAGCAGGATGGGCTGCAAGGCTGGGGATTTACCATCTTCACTGCCAACAGACACACATTCATAAAACTCACTTCAGTATTAAGACTTCTGTGCACCAAGGCACAGAAAATAGCCTCATTCAGAATGCTCAATAATCAAATTTGGCATTGTCAAATCTTTTGACTAGGACTTGTCTATTGTTAACCCAAGCGTCCAATCCAGTGATGGTATCTACCTAAGGAAGGCAGATATTCTCTCTGTGTGGGTCTCACAGCACAGGCAGGAGAAAAATCCAAGTGACCCAAACAACTCTGTACGTATTATAGACATACTTGATGAGTTTCAGACTATTTGCATTTCCTATACTTACAGGAAATCTAAAATCCTCGCTACTTACAAAAAACACACCCCCATAGAGTTTTCTGCAAATATCTCAGTTTTGCATCAAACATTTCCCTGTGACAAGGGTATTTGAAGATGTCTTTCCTCTTTTTTTTTTTTTTTTTTTGACTTGTTAAAAAAGGAAGTTTCTTCCAATATTCAGATTATCGTGGGAAAACTTGGTGCTTACATTTATAGTGACTAGTCTTAGACATATCTTCCTCTTAAAAGAAGAGGCTTTCAAACTCAGTATGTGTGAAAATGCCCAATATCAGAACTCCTATCAGTTAAAAGCAGCGTACGTGGCAATTTTGTATTTGTTTGACAGTAGTCCTTACAGGCTTCCATTTCAGGCTTAAGCATCTTTCCAAAAATAAAAATGATGCAGTTACAAGACTAGTGAGACTGAAGAAAAATGTGACAAAATGCAGGAGCCAATCATATAGGCTGCTTATGCCTATACAGAGGTATAATTTATCTGTCCTTACAATATAATAACAACAAACATAATAATCTCAAAAAAAAAAAGCTGCTTCTATCAAGAAGCTTCTAATTTTACTAGCAAAATTACAGTGTTTTAAGAAAAACTGCACCATTTATAATTTCAAATTGATTGGGATAATCTTTTCACTCTTGCCTCATTAGCAATCCAGATTCCCAACATCTTTCCTTACATCGTGAAACAGTGGAAAACTAAGTGTTATATAAAGGGTTTAACAAAATGCAGGCTGATTCTTCAAAAGTCAACAAGTATTTTGCATATATACTTTGCCTCTCAAAGTTCTCCATTTTTCTTCTCAAGTGTTTTCCATAGGTGTATACAACTGTGAGTTATTTCATATGAAATTTATAGACACTGAAGTAATAGCTAAACTCTATTTAAGAAGACACCTGATCTTTACTGTCATGCAAATATTTAATCTTGGGAGAGTCTGAAGCTTTTTGAAAGAATTTAATTAAAAACTCCCCCCCCCCAGTTATTTGCTAGTCACAGAGAGTACTGTTCTTCCAAAATACAAAACACTTCTGCCACAAGAACAGCTAAGCATGGAAGAGTTTATATTTAGTGTTCCTCTTTCACAACATAAGTATATAGCAACATATGTCTCAAAAAGGTTATACCTACCAAAATCTATGTCCAGCAGTGCAGCATTTGCACCTTCTACTAAGATCTTCTTTGGTGGTCCATGTAAAGCCTCATACATGAAATAAACACCATCCCTTACCATTGGTTTTACTTTTTCCATGCAGCCCTGAATAACACAAAAGACTATTGTACAGTATAATTCCATTATGATAAAGCCAGCCAGAGTACAAGTGCTTTTGCTCCCTCATAACAATGCTCTTACTCCTTTTGAAAAGGAAAAGCAAACATAAAGAAATGCTAAATATGCCATAATATGTGAACAAGGGAAGGAAGAACATTAGACTCTGATTTACACAATAGACATGTATGGTCCTCCTAGGAGGAAAGAAAGAAAAAAAGAGGAGGAAAAAAAAAAAAGAAAAAAAAARAAAAAAAAAAGAAAAAAGAAATACAATCAAAACTTTTGAAATACTTTAGAAATATTCAAGCTTGAGCACAATCGCAATATTTTACTGTATTAATTTCCAAGTGTTCAAAATTCCTCCCCCAAAACCAGCATGTGGGGGTTCCACTTCTGGCCRTCTGAAGCCAACAAATGCACACAACTGTAAAGCAGCATTGATTTGTGATATATATATACAGGTATGTTTGTAAGTAAAAGTAAGAGGTTATTTATTGGAATTAAGGGTCAAGTGCCTGAATGCCACCGAGTAGCTGGATGTAAGAAGCCAGTAATGTTCAGATTAACACTTGGTACACAGCCTTTTCCCCCCATGAGAACATATCRAAGTTCTCATTCTAATGATTCACTTCACATGAAATATAACACTTTGTCTTTCAGAATTTAATCAAGTGCATTGGCATAAAACAAACATTAAGTGCAAGTAATTTTCCTCAAGCTACAAATACATATTATGTTTCCACCCTAACAATGAGTTTCAGATATTCTRTAATCCTAATGTGCATTAAGTAAACTATAAAGTGTTATAAAACACTCAACTGTAACTGATTTTTAGGTCTACATATTGATAAAAATACTACAACTCAACATGTGTAACAGATGATATTTAAAGTAAGACAAACAGAAGTGCTAAGAACTCCCATATACTCCATTCTAGAGCTGGTAAACTGAGTTTAGTGGCAACTAAAGATACAAGAAGGATGATTTCTTTGGCCTGATTTTCTGAAAGAATTAAACATGTAACTGTGCACGCCCTCCCCTGTTCCACACATACCTCAATGGTTTTAAACAATTTGTCAAATTTGGTTGAAGTTTTCTAAGGGGTAAAAAAAAAAAACAAACCTCTCATACAATTAATTTTCTATAAAATGCGTGAACAAAAAGGCTGGGTAAGGGTAAGACACCTGACAATTTTTTCAAATAAGAACTTGGGTGCACCACAAAAATCGCACTATTAGGCATAAGAGAATTAATACTAGTGAGAAATCTCACAACTGTCCCAGTTGCAGGCAAAATGTCAAATCAGAATTCATAATTAACCACAAGACTAGTTTGCTGGCAATCAGGCTTCATTAGTTCTGCTGCTATCAACTTATGTTTTTCTATGTTGTTAGACAGTATTTTTTTTTTTCCTTAAGGCTTATTACTTAGAATAATAATTTACTTCAGTTCTTAAGTTTCTGACACAAGGAATTAATATTCTGCTTTACAATGAAACATACCTTCCCCAACTACAATCTTGGGGTTTTTTCTCCTAGCCAGTATGTTTGAGCAAGTAGAAGTAAAAACTAATTCTCCCCATACAAGCCTTTTTCTTAAAGTTTCTCTTGAAACCAAGTTTTGAAATGCTGCATAAAGTGGGGTCAAAAGTGTCTTTAAGGATGCTAGCAAACTCTTTAAAATTGATACATACCAATTTCCCATTATATGTATTATGTTTTAACTCCTCACACAAGCATGAGTGTCAGTCACCAAGAGATTTACATAYCAGTAACTGCACACAGTGATTATATCATTTAACAGACAGAAGCAGGCTTACCTTGAGCTTTTTCAATTCCCCTTCAATATCTATCTCTAAGGTAGGATATATCGCTTTGTACTGATTGGCTAACACTTTGAACCTGGAAGGCAAAAATGCTTCACTAAGGTTTTTGTTTGTTTGTTTGTTTTCCTCCTCATGCCCCCACCAACCTTAGGTTTTACTGGTTACATACCTACAATTATTTGGTGATTAAACAATTTTAAACAATAAAATAYTTTAATAATTATAAATAGATAATTTAATAAAATTATAAATAAAATTATTTTCATATTTTAAAATAATTTTTAATTAAAAAAGTAACTGCAACCAGGTTTAATTGCTTACACAGGGTACTACCCAGAAACTGTAAACTATGCTTACAACTGTACATTAAAATACAGAAATTACCTCTCAGAAAATTCATCAAAATCAGAAACAAGATCACACATTCTGAGTCCACTTCGAGCTGCTTTTGAAGAATATACCGGACCAATTCCTTTTTTGGTAGTTCCCAAACTTTCAAAAGATAATAACAGGAGTTATTCTTGATATAAAATTAAGGTTTTTTCTTTAAAGCTAATACATCCTTAGCATAAAATGGAATGCTGTTAATTGCGAGCATTTAGAACCTTGTTTTAAGCATTTAAAACACGAGATACCTTTAGTATGCAACTTAGTTTCAGAATATCACTGTTTATAGACATTAATATATTAATCTTCTACATACTTCTGATTTTAAACCAATAACTTTTCATACTTTAGTTAACTCTTACATATTTATCTGTAGACAATTCCCAACTTTTATACTTAAGGAAGTGAATGCCAAGACAACATCCTTCAGTACAATGAACTGAAACTAACTAAACACCTTCCTAAAAAACTGTCCTGAAGACCTAAAGAAAGTCCTCCATAAAGCAATAGCACAAGCAGTATGGATTTCAAGTTTGTACGTAAGAAATATTTCATTTAATTCTAAATGCCTCAGTTGGAGCCAGGAAAACAGAAAACACTGCCGAGCATCTTAGAGTGACAACGATACTCAAAATGCTGTACATTAGAAAGAGTTCAGGAATAGATTTTCCACTGTAGCCAATTCTGAAAACCTGAATTCTTTTTCTTACCCTTACCTACCCACTCTGCCTGAAAAGCCTTTTTCAGCTTAAGTCAGTGATATCCTAAGATGCAACYTGCTTGCACTGACTTTACTGTCAGAGAAGTACAGCTAGTTCAGAAAGTGTCTTCTGCCAGTCTTGCTAAATAGCTATCAAAATGGAACAATGCCCTCATCATAGGCAGATTATCAAACATCTTCCCCATTGCTCYCAAAAGATTAAGTAACTTTTTAAGGAGAAGTGAACAGGTGTGCAGCATTTTCAGAAGTGTGCTGTACATTGCTTAGCTTAGTTTTGCACTTAGTTTTAACTGGTTTGGTTTTTTTTTCCCCCTGAGCAGACACACAAAGCCTTATCTTCAATTATAAATTCTGCATATGCAGAGTGGCCCAGATTTCTTCAAACTGCCTTGAATGTACCATACCATAACTCAGTTCAAGAGGGACTCCATTTCAAGTAGAACATACAGGTCATACCTAAACTTTCTGTTAAAGGGTATCAATTGATAAGCAAGTGAACTGAAATACAGTTCATAATCAGTACATAATTCATTTTAGTTAGGTCATTAGTAGTTTGGAGTAGATTCAAAACAATAATCTTAGAAAAAAATGATAGTCTTCCAATTAGACTCAATACTGAGTAATCTCAGGGAGTGATATGTTTGCCTCCAGTCCAAAAAGAAAGACATTCTAATCAACTTTGCATCACACAGTATCATTTAACCAGACTAGGACGTTGTGGCTTAAATAATTGCCTCGAGCCTCCACCCCAATTCATACCCTCCACAGAGAATTTTTTTTAAGGAGGAGTTGGTTTCCATTTATTTTGTTTCATTAAGACATGCCAATTCATAAAAGAGTTAAGCTGTCAGAGGACTGTATTTATGGAAGTTAAAACAATTGTATAAGCATAATATACTATATTAGGCTACCTTTTCTATAACCTTTCTGCAAGGGAAGCTACATGAGCCTTACTTGTGACTGTTTTTGAGCTACATTTGAACAGATAAAAGCATTCAGTTAAAATAAAAAATAAACTTATTATTTATAATTATCAGCTTCGAAGTGTTAGACACAAAAGAATTTTAATACCAAATAAATGCAGTCAAATCTACAGTTAGACGTGCTAGCAGGCTCTTTCAATTCCCCACCTCATGCCCAACAAACAGGAGACAGTCTTTTGATAATCAGTTTATGATAGCCTGTCTTTAGCCAGCCTGTAGTAGTACTTCCCCCACTACAGTCACTTAGATAGCCTTAACATTTAGGAGGAAATAGATAGCTTAGTACTTTCAATTCATCAGCAGTTTTAACAAGCTTGAAAACTGTATGATTGTTGCAGAATTTCAAGAACCCCACAGAAAGAAGAAATACAGCATTTTTAAGAGTGACTTAAGTTTTTTAGCTTTGAATGTAACTTTTTTTTCTGGGTTTCTTTAAAACAAATTAATTGGAGAAGAGCGGTTATTTCTTCATTGGGCTTTCCCTTACAATCTTTAACAGTAACTAATAAAGTGGTTCCTTCTCACAAGTAGCTGAGTGACTGACAGTGTTTTTAATTGCAAATATTGTCATATAGCAATTTTAGCTTGCGTTCCATAAACATTCAAGAATAGCTGATATACACATACTGGCTCAAAAAAAAAAACCCACATATGTATATTCTTCCATATATACACATATATATATGTGTGTGTGTGTGTGTGTGTGTTCTTCCTTTTTACTTTTTAATTCCTAAAATAACAGGTAATGAGAGAGCTGGTACAGCACAGTCAAGCGTGAAAAATGACCCAGTGTAAGAATAAGTGACAAGTTATCACTCAATAGCAACCCGTGTGAAGTGAGACATGCCCAGATCAGACACTCTCTTAAAGGTTATCATCATGGATGATACCTTTTACAGGTCTCTGTAAGGAAGACTGAATTACTTTTCATCCACACAGACAAACTTCCAAGAAGAGAGATTAAGTTTACTGGTATCTCAGGAGCCTATAGTGCTGCATTACTTTCCAGCTGTAGACATGTCACAGTTAATTCTGCCAGCTTTTTCCCCATCCCCAAGAACTAGTGAGCTACTTGGAAATCACAAGTTAGAAACACAGCAGCTAGTTTCTAAAAGTTTCAAAAGCTTCAGAAAGTCAGTAGCAGCATGTAGTAGACAATGTGAACATCTACATGCACTTTTGACAACAAAGCATCGTGAGATACCAAATTAGTCATATCAGACCTTTCAGTTATTTGGAGATGACAAAGGGGTCCTTCAATCTTCATAAACAGAAATATATTTTCACAGAAACAAATACCTCCAGTAAACAATTAAAACATTAGGAAGCAGGAACCCTTTTTATAAAGCAAATTAGGAGCTAGGAACTTTTTCGTAAGGCAAAATGTCAAGATACAACCCTTTGATTAAGAACATAATCTTTTGCTAGCCACTGGAGGACAAAAGTGTAAGAAATTATCCCTGCATACTCCACATTGAAGAGTTACAAGGATAATTAATACTTTTTTAAACTCAATGACAAACAGTAACAGAAATCCAATGTATTAAGTCATATGTTTGTACTAAGTCATCCTATGTTTGACAAAATAAAACTACCTACTTCTTTCCTGCTTGTTCTTGCCTCTGTTGTTCTTGGATGCCATCAGCAGCTTGGTGGAAATCAAATACTACGAAAGTGAAAGTAATTTAAGTAGAATATTTGCGTGGAACAAATTACCATATCAATAACGATTTCTTCAAACCAACTCTAGCCCTGTTTATCAATGTGGAAAACAAAAATACACACACTGAAGAGAGGCAAATAAAATGACAACAGCTTTTTCTCCTCTTTTACAAGTTACATTTTTTCATAGGGAAGAGTTCTGAGGTTTTTCAGAGACTTTTTAAGTGTTTATTTTGTAGAATACTTGCAGACTGAGTATACACCTCCCACAGAATAACTAAGCCATTTCAGCTTTGTAGTGGCCCAAAAGAATGTATGGACAACAAACCAAGAAAACATGCAGTTGAAAAAAATCCTCGAAAACAGGTTATAGTAAAAAACATCATACTGCTGAAATTTAAGGTGGGAACTTCAAGTAAACATTCTCATTCATTCTAAAGATTTCTTAAACCATTTTATGTTTTAGACAACATCAATTAAAATACATTTGGAAATACAAAAGCTCCCACCAACGTCTGTTATGTAAACAGAAGTCACCTTCACAAGCCCTGATATTTTTTTTTTTTAAAGCATTACGTATTATTAATGGCAAAGATTATGCAAAGTATTCTTGCACCAATTCTCTGTCTACCATAAAAGCAAAAAAAAAAATCTGACAAGACTCAGGTCAAATACAAACAGTGGTGCAACAGTTTGCAGGTTAACAGAAGCCAGCTTATTTTTCTTAAGTGCTATCTCTCAAAGGTTAAACAACTAATCTACACACTACACAGGAAAGACTGAAAACTTGCAAGAAATAGACTCATTTAATAAGTACTCTAGTCTCTCTAGAACAAGAGTGGTTTTCCTTGTTTGTCTTACCAATTTATTTTTGTGTTTATTTCCACACATCCCCATAATTTAAAGGATCAGATTATCCCCAGCAGCTTGAACCCATTTTTGAGAAGGCATATTTATCATGGCAACAGATCTCCAGACTGTCATCAAAACTTTCTAAACAGAAGCATTCTGAAAGTTCATGTATGTTAAGAGGTTGAATGATTATGAGTGATAGGCAATAACCAGTCCTTTTTACTCAGGACCTGTTTAGCTATGAAAACTTCACAGTATTGCCATTGCAATATAATCATTGCAGAACAGTTTTTCTAATAATCTAGTCATTTCCAAGTAATTCACCTACAGGGATTCTACTCTCAGAAAGGATTTAGTAACTTAGGAACAGTTACTCAACTATTTCAAACTCAGTAGTTACTCCAAAGTAAAAACATATTTATTCTGAAATAACATGTTCCCTCACTAAGCTATTCCAGATCCGTTTAAAAAAAAAAAAAAAACACCAAACAAAAACCAAAAAACAAACACACACAACAAAAAACCACGCACAAAACCAAAAGCTAAACCTTTTTTCCAGTGTATAGGCTTTTATCTGATAAAGACCTAAAAAGTTTGCGTCTTCAGAAGATGACTACCAGAGCAGCAATAAGCCCATTTCCTAATACATGCAGTTACGTAATTATTATGTTACAATATCTAAAGATCTAATTTAAAGGATGAATTTATGTAATAAAGATGTCCTAGGAGTGATACAGGAAGAGSCTCTGAAGCTCTGTGTTGGTGGTTTGGACTCTAAACACTATTTTACTCCAGGCTCTGAACTGCAGAGTTGTATGGAACATAGGCTGGAATCAACACTTGACTGATGAGGTCCCTGCGAGGCGGGCAGCCATTCTCTCTATCCCTATAAAGTCCTTCCCATAAAGTCTCCTTTCTGAAGTACATGGCAATTTACTTGGTAGGGAGCCAGTTAGTTTGGAAGTCATGCCTAGTCATGTGGTTTCCCAGCAGAAAAGTTGCTATAAGCAACACTGCTTTTACACCAAAGGGGGAAATGAGTCCTTCAGTCAATTAACTTCTGAACTGCTTTTTGACTGCTTTGCACCTCTAATCTTTGGCTTGGAAAGTGAACCTGCTTTCCTGACTAGGTTATGCTTACAGAAGAGGATTAAAGAGTCACGAGAATATAAACCTGGGAGGGTCCCGAGTGGTGAATGATTTTTTTCTAGGATCTTCAATAAACCAAAGCAGCATATGGAGACTTAATCCAAAAAAAAGTACGTACCTATATAAAGAGATGGCTAAAAATTGTCACGCTTTTACTGCCATGGAAAGTTCAGAGAAAACAAAGATTAACAAAAAAATCAACCAAAAAAACCAAACCACAAACAGGAACTTACCAATATGAGCCCTGTCAGAAATTATTAGTCTTTTTTCCCAGCCTTCTAGCCCTTAAAAGACAAAATAAAATAGTTCAAATTATGTTTTGTATAGCATTTTTGTCTCCTGATGTATAAAGGATAAATACTTTTCACGTTTAGTCTTCAGTCAATCTATTTAAAGATTGAGCAATCATGTTCCAGAGAAAAAAAAGAGTAGATTTCAATAATTAAAACTTGGCATCAGCCTATAAAGCTGAGAAAGTCAGGCTTATTCTGAGGAAGAATTCTAGCTATTCTACCAGTTYCTCAATTTCAGCAATCAATTAGTAGCTTTTTGTTTTTGAATAATGCAGACCATTGATTTACCTCATTTATAGTAGACTGCTGCCAAGCATGGCCATAGACGTAACAGAAAAAATCCAGAAACCGAGTTCTGAATCAAGAAGTGATTACCACAGCATTCGTTTACATTAACACATATCATCAAACAGTATACTACTATTGGAAGAGGTAAAACGACTATGAACAGGTAACACGCTTTAACAAGTTGTTTCACTTCTTAAATTCACTGCTTTAAGCAAAGAAAAATGTCTGCAGATAATTCATATTTAGAACATGTTCTCTTCCGAAACTGTACAGAGACTCCTTTTGTCTGTCTTCCCATGAGGGCCCTGGAACTTCTAGTGAGACAGAAACCAGCAGCTAAACGGAGTTCTGGAAAAACACATCATACATAACCTCTACAAAGGCATCCTCTATCTAAATCTTTTGAGGAGGGCCCCACAAACTATTTTAAGTATCTTAAAATTTTCTCACCTCTTCCTTTCTTYAAGTTTTTTTCAGCTTCTTCAAAAAGTCCTGGCAAATGAATTACAACGCCATTTCCTGAAAAAAAAAAAATTACACAAAATTTAGTGAATTATGTTGAGCATGGAAAATATTCCAAACAATTCAAAGACACTTCATGTTTTGTATGCAGAGTGTTTTATTTAAGTTTTTAAACTTTCAAGACATTGTGATTTTTATTCTTCGGAATTCGTCTGTAAAAGACTGATTTACACCTGAAGTTGCATTTCTAACTACATGCATTGAATCTTTTTAATAAACTCAACAAACTTTCAATTTATATCAGGACAAACAGTAACAGCACGGTGGGACAGTCCAGAATGCAACTTCCTCTTCCTCGTATCTAAAATTAACTTCCCTCTTTGTACTTCATTTTAATAACCCTATTGTTTTTTTAAAAGCTTAGCACATTTCTATCATCATTATAAACACTAGCATCCCCTCAGGCACTCTTCTGCTGTAAATAGACACAGAATATTCCATATATAGAGTTGGGGTTGTTCACAGACTAGCAAAAATAACAGAGGAAAAAGCTCTATAAAAAGCAAGCTCGCTTTCCTACAGCTGTCACATTGCTCAGAAAAAGACTACTAGCTCATACAATTAACAGCATCACTGAGTGCCTAAGAAGAAGCATTTCCATATAGCAAAACTGAACCACCTTAAAGTCATACCAAACGCAGCAGATCAGTAGATCCAAAGCTATCAGTATGATAACATCTAGCTAAAGAATGAAGGGACCTGCCATTTGAAACTATTTGTGTATCACCTAATTTCACATAGATAAAAGCATTCTAAACACCAAAGYATTTAAGAATTCTTCACTATAACCTTCATGGTACAGTCCCAATCCATAGTAATAATCTATTATAGTACTCCAATCATTTTGCCCTTGCCCTTTTTTTCTTTTTGAAYCTATAAGCCCTTTCAGTGGAATCCTAAGCCAGATAATTTTTTTTTTTCCCAAGAGATTTTAAACACAAGGCAGACCTAAAAGAAGCTACAACAACAAACTTCAGAACAGACAAGACCAAGAGATAGCAGATACAGACAAGAGGATTTGTAAAAAGCTCTCTCCTGCCTACTGTATTTTTAAAGGATGGGCTCTTTCCTACTCAACCCTGAGTCCACCAAACAAAACACGGAGAATGGGCATCCTTTTCTACAGTTTTCAAGCAATAACCTTTTAAAGAAACATAGTACAGCAACACATCAAAAGAGAATAAAAGTAGTATCATCTACCACAGCCCTCAAAACTAGAAGCAGTTAACATCCCAACCTCCCCTGCATCAGAGGGAATCTATCTCCATGCCCATTGGCTCAATTTCTGTAGAAGTGTTAGGCAGGGCAAGTTGATCCCAAACTATCCCACTATCAAGTCACAATATAACAGCTGAAAAGAGGCAATTAACCACCAATTCCCATCAAGTAAAGAGTTAATGCTGACTGCACATATACAGTCACTACAAGCTGGACCCAAGAATTCAGCAAGTACTGTTTATGAATCAAGTAACTAACGACAGAGGCTCTTTAGTTGCTACGCTGTTTAGCAAACYGTCAATGACCACTTACTCTTGGCACATGCACCAAGCTGAGAGGCAAGACTACAGGCTCAAAGCAATGAGATATGCAGGAAGAAGTGATGGAAAGAACATGGCAATAGAGTCCTGATTTGGAGAAGTACACTGTGTAAGGGACAGGAGTTCTGGGTATCAAAAAAGCAGGATGGAATTGTTGATACGTCGTAGCCTTTAGTGACCCAGAGACTCACCTGATTTGTGAAACAGCACACAAGCACATGCATAGTTATAACACTGTGTAGACATGTTTTATATTTACCTTCACTTTTAGAAGAAAATTTTAAGGGCTACACAGCATTATTAAGTAGGTTGGTCATACAAGCAATCCAAAGAAAAAAGACTACATAGGATTGGAAACAGGATTCCAAGAGAGGGAGGAGGGTAAGTAGGCTTGCAGGGACAACAGACAGGACAATCTAAACCCCCTTTCAGGAAGCAAACAGATCATAGATCCTGACATCACATAGTACTGCCACTGCCCTAAATCTTCTAATGTACTCTCCTGAGAGGACTTCTTGGTAAGAACTATATAGTGCAGAAGTCTTTTGGAGTCAGCATTCATTTCACAATCCAATGGAAAGGGAGGAAAGATCTACGTTTCAAAAGGTACTGGTAGTTACTTAGCAGGGCTGAAGATTAAAACAGAGAGGAGGAACTCTGAGAATAAAAGAAATAATTGGTAGAGAAAATAAGAGGGAATGGGAGAATGAAGATATGCTGGGCAGCTAGCTGTTTGCATTGATAGGACAGATAAGAACAAAGATGAACTATCCAAGACAATAAAAGAAACCTCCGTAATCCAAACTTCACAATTGAGTTAAGACAATATTAAGAAGATAGTAGAGCAGTTCAGGCCTATGAGAATTTGAGGAAGAAAAATCCTGATCCTCTATGTCCTCAGATATATTTTGTTATTTTAATATGTCAGAACTCTGTAACTACAGTATTGTCTATTTTTTAGAGATGTCCCACTTACCAATGAATGCAGTGACTTTTGGATTGATGATCCCACTTGGTAGAAGATGGAAGTCATACTCCACAGAATCCACAACAACTGTATGCCCTGCATTATTGCCTCCCTGGGGAGGGAGGGAAAGGAAAAAAAAAGCGTTAATAGTTTTTGATACCAAAGACAAATGAACACACAGTATAGAGATACAATAAACTGGTTCCAGCTCCAATTCTGCAGCTCTCATTTCTGTTACTGACAAAGGATCTTTCGGAGATCTCCTTCTCCCAGGAAATCAGCCAAACTTGTTTTGTCAAACTCAACAATTTCAACATCAGTATTATCTGTCATATAGACTTTGGACAGTATTTTGGTTCATCAAAGGTACAAAAGCTTGGAGTAAGATTAAAATGTTTCTAAAAATTATTGGACAGAAGCATAGATATTCTAGAACATGCAAACATTTCTAAAAGCCATCATCAGTTTTATTAGGTTCCTATTATAGTTATGGAGAGTAAGTATTAAAAGTAGAACTGCAACCTCAGCAAAGAAAAAAAAAAAAAAATCACTAGTTAAACTGAGTATATAAAACTATATAGTTCTTGGGCAAGATAAGTCTAGCTGTTTGGCAACATGCAGGCTTGTTGTTCTGAATTTTGGGTTCAGTCTTTTGAGTGTTTTTCTATGAATAATAACCAGTAAAGTTAACTTGTTCATTCTATACCTCCTCAGCAATGAGAGGCCTGTAATAGTACAAGTCATTTATATCTGAAACATGCTGTTAAGGAGTGAATCTAGAGGCAACTAAGACGATTGTGGTTTCGTAAGTTACCGGAAACCATTTACATCAAACTAACACTTAACATCTCTAGCTTTTTTCATTACCACAAAGAGAGTATTAAGAGATTTGTTAAACTGTGAAATATGTCTAAAATACAATAAGAAGCCTATGACCAAGTCTTAAAGAGGGTCAAGATAGGCTTATGAAAATAAAAAGATTACAAAATAGTTACCAAATATCCCCAGTTCTTGTTTGTTGTACTTTTGAAAATAAGCTTACACTCTCTTGTGACTGAGTCATTTCTGCAAGACAAGGTTACGACAAACAGAACCATTTTGTTCGTAACTACAGGAACATCCTTTACAGGCACCTTGCACCAGAAATAAACAAACTGCTTCACAGAAGGAAAGCCTTAAAGGAGAGACTTTTAATCTAAGCCTTCTTTCAGCATAAGACAAACTGAAGAAAGGCATTATATGAAAAGATGAAGAAAAAAGAAACTATATGAAATATTAATCTATGGAATTATAAATCTGAAATATTTCAGAATAATGTATCACAGAAGATCTTTTCTAAGCAATGGACTCAATAGCTACTCACTACTTCTACAACATTTACAAAGCATGAATGCAATACATAAAGCCATATATCTGACATTAAAAATAAAGAATATTCTTAGATATCAAACATTTGTGCCAGTATATGAACACACATGCCACAGGTAAAAGCCTAATCTCAGTGAAGTTAGCAATGAAAATTCTTGTAATTTCAGCATTATTTATTTGAGGACTTATAGCCGTTCAACCTCCTTTAGAAACAGAAGGAAGACTTACAAACCTTCACCCAACAAAGGGAATGTCTGAATTTAAGAAAAGTTTAAATGATTTAGTAATATGATGTAGAGTTTTTCCATGTAGTGAACAGTACCTTGAAAAAGTTGTAAAGATTTCTGGATGCAGATGGTTTTCACTGCAAATGGTCTGACTTAATCAGAGAATGCCAAATTTTCGATTCACAACATGTGAAACATATTGAATGCATAAATAAAGCAAGCCTTTCAAGTTTATTCTTTTAAGAAAATATTAAGTGTTCAGGAATAACCTTCCTCCTCCGTCTCCCATCCTTTCTACTCAACAGTAGCTGTTAAAAAAGATAATTTAGCGGTCTAGCAACTCTACAGTTGTATCTTTGATTTAAAACAATGTTAACTAGATCAGGTAGATCATTTACAACTATTTTTGAAATGCAATGCTGATACTCCTGAGCTACTGCAAGTTACTCCAAAACTAGATAATATTCTAAGAACTATTAAGTTATATGCATACATAAAATACACAAACTTTTTTTAGTAAGAAAAGACATTGGTTTTCTACTCAGTGTTTGAGAACCTAAGCAAAACCTTTCTTGGGGAAGAAAGAACAGTTACGTACTAAAGTAGCATTTACAGTCAAGTACATCTGCTGAAAGTGGTAGTTATCTTCTTCCTCATCAGATTCCTTCAAATTATTCCTTTCTATTAGATCCACTAGTAATATCAGTCTAGACAAATTTAACATGAGCACCGAAGTGCTTTAAATGAAAATTCAATAAACAGATCTAAATACAACACTGAAGTACTGAGGTAGTAGTAATTTACAAATGGGAAGACGAGTCCAAACTCTCCCACTGCAGCATAAGTAAACTGGACTAACCCATAAGCAACACTAAGATTAGTGAATGACTATTCATATGAAATGCCCTACTAACTGGATGATTTAATTTCACGTTTTGCTTCTCTATTTTAAAAAAAAAGGTTTTCTAGCGTCATGAATGTCAAATAAAGAGAAAGAAAAATTGGCCATTGTGGAGATTGGATCATGATTAACAATAAATTCTTAGTCTCTTAAAGTTTGCCAAGCTACTGGTGCCATTCAGACATGGTAACTTAAAGTGCATTGGTCACGTCTGCTTGAGTAAGGTGTACAGCACGCAGACTCAGACTCTGTTAATCATGAGAACATAGCTGCTGGGTTTTGGTGGTGTCAAGATTTCTCCCTTGCACTGCTGAGTGATGCCAAGGTGTGTTGGTTCCGTGCTCATTAAAAAACACCCCATGGCTGACAGAATAAAAATGGCATTTWACCTTTTAAACCTTGAACTACACGCACAGCGCAGCTCATACTTCATCTAGAAGCAAACTAGTTATATATACTTCTGCACGTTTACTGTGAGCAGTTACATTTTAAGGGATTTTGCTAGAGACTGAAGTAGAAAACTTGACATTATGTGTGACGAATCGCCATCTGAACACACTCC
Organism: Phoebastria nigripes; assembly: GCA_035582835.1. Classification (NCBI taxonomy): domain Eukaryota; kingdom Metazoa; phylum Chordata; class Aves; order Procellariiformes; family Diomedeidae; genus Phoebastria; species Phoebastria nigripes. Next base: position 937,873 of record JAYKAV010001577.1, read on the forward strand.
TAGGCCATACTAATACCTCAAGGTTTCCAAATGCTTGTTTTCAAGTTAGATTCAAATCTGAATCTCAGAATTTAGTTGTTTATAATACTATGATGCCTACCACATGAAAAGATTCAATCCCAAAAGTGCTATTGATAGCAGCCGTCTGGTAGAACATTAAGTCAGTCCCCATCCTGCTTTGGATGTCATTCTGTCAAAATGTGTCATTTTGAAAAATATTTTTAATTTCAAACCATATTTTAGGAGAATATTAAAACAACAGCATTTCATGAATTCAGTTTTCAAAACTCTGCTGTTGATTTACAGGTAAGCTCTACCCTAACTGCAGAAGTGCAATGTATAGTTACACAGTTRGGAATTGTAATATATTAAAAAGAATGGTTCACACTGTACACTTACAGTGAACTAGCAGTAAAGTGTACACATGTTGTGTGCTCAGACATTGCACAACACGGGTTTGGTAAACAATTCTAATTACAGAAACCTGAACTCAGAGTTCTAGTGGTGGTGGGGTGGAGAGGTGGGTTGTTGTTAGGTTATGGGGTTCGGGTTTGGTTTGGTTTTTTTTYCCCTCCTCCAGAAATTGATGATAATGCCAGTATCTTCATAATGTAGGCAGCTATTGCCTCTGGGCATAATTCAAGGTATAAACTGATGAAGTCACTCCTGGCTTCAGTGCTTTCCATCTGGATTTCTCACTCCTCCTGCCTCATCACACTAAACCAAATGGGACCAGTTAGGTCATTCAAGCTAACACTCCTTTGATTCAAATGTTTAAAAATTATTAATGGAGAACTAACTGTGGAATTTATTTTCACTGTCAGTTAAACAAAGTTCATGCTCAAATGATTTTCAATACGTTGTATAAAGCTTTTGCCAGAGGGAAATTAAGATATACAAGTAATTTCTTGAGGCTGGCARTACTCCCTAGTTAACTAAATATAGTAATCAGTCTACCATATCTTGGTAACCTTCTAGGTACCCAAACTACAGGAGTTCTCTCCCAGCCATGTGAAAACTGCAACACCTACCTTGGGCCAACACAGACAAAGAGACCAAGTGCACGACAAGACCAAAAGGTGCTCTTGCTCCGTCTGGAATACACTACACACATGTAGCAGCGGCTCTTTTTCCCTTTCTCCCTGCACAACAGCAAGATTTCCTTCAGCTAAGCCAAGAAGTGTACCATAGCCAACATACTCACTCATTAGGGCAATGCAACTCTGGATTCAGCTACAAATAGATGGATTGCACAAAAGGATTGAGGGGGGGAAAAGATGACTTCTTATATATGAGAGGTACAAGGCAGCACCAGTGGCACTCCGAACWAAGAACTTCACTGGGATGCTTTCTTCCCATTCTGCAGAACGGTAGCAGAGGAAGCCCCTCCAGAAGTCAGAATGCAGGCTGTGGAGGAGGTCAGGCAGCCAAGGCAGAGCTGGCTTTGCCAGAGAAAGAGAAATAATATCGTGTGGATTTAAATTAAAAAAAAAAAAAAAAAAAAAAAAAAAAAAAAAAAAAAAAAAAAAAAAAAAAAAAAGGCAAACAAAACAAACAAACAAAAAAAACCCAACCAAAAACAACCCACAACTTTAAGAAGAAAGGTAATCAATAAGACGAAATAGCATGACATAGTCAGGAATGTCTAACAGACTCAAGACTTTATTTGCTTAGCATTGCAATGCAATATTTTATTCCAAAATTATGCAAAAGAGGCTTTCTGAAAGACAGCAAAGACACAAATACCTAATGCAAAAGACAAGCAAGAAAGCCCTTTTAAGAAAAAAAGAAAGATCCTTTTAGCAATGTTTAGGTAAGTTAAACTTGCAGAAGACCAAAAAAACCAGTTCAGGATAGGCAGTATAGGTGGGACCAGCAGAGAGCTTTCAAGATCCAAGTACCTGCTAAAAACAAACCCACTGAACCTTCTTCATAAAGGTTTGTGTTCTTTCCCTCTGCTTCCCCGGTTTCCATGCTCTGATATAAGAGTCATCTAACCCCACTCATCTAACATATTATTAAGAAGGAGGAAAAACAAACAAACAAACAAAAAACAACCAACCAACCACACATACAAAAAACCCCACTTGTTTCTTTAAGTGCTTCCTAAAAACATTTTTGTGAAAATTTTTCTTTTTTCACTGCTGCATCTCACAGGATGTTACAATATCAGATACAGTATTGTAAACCCTCAGCTCATCTGCCAGAACAGCAGAATCAAAATTTTGAACCTAAATAAGACTGTCTCTCTTAAAAGTCATTTAAGAACCTTTTTCCTCTCTCCTCCCCAAGCCTCATGTTTCTGTCGGTTTAAACAGCTATTAAGAAAAAAATTATAATTTTAAAAATAATAAAAAATCCTAATACTCTAAACATTAATCACTGAAAATTAATTCTGATTTTTTTCCTACCAACAACTGTGTATATTTATTTTCTTAAACATACAATTACCACAGAGGAGATAAATTGTTTTTCGCATACTTAAGTATACCCCTGTGCACATCCTTCAAGTTTGGATACATACAGCAGCCATGAGCTTGTCATTTCAATAGACACAATCTAGAATATTCCAACATTTTTTATTTTAAGTCTTTCCATTCTGGAAGTCATGCCAAAAGGTATCTGCTAGTTACCTGAAAATCTTCTTAGTACAGCATCATCCCTGAAACATACCAAGGACACAGTCAGACAACAAACACAACAGAAAAACAGGTGTTTATTGCCCAAAAGGCTGCATCACCTAGTATTCAAATACTGTGAACTGGAAGTATATTGTTGGAAATTATTAGGAAAAAAAAAATATCAGTTCTTGTTAATATTACACCAGAGACTAAGCACTTCATAAATTTAATATGCATAATGCTTAACTTTTGCTTATTTAACACTGAAATATCTCTCTAGATTAGGTTATTACTAGGCTATTTAGGTAAGAATATAAACAATCTTCTCCCTTAAGTTCTAATAAAGCTCACTTAGAAGAGAGAGTGCTATTTAAAAAAAAAAAAGCCAAACCATTTCTCTTTAGGTTTTCTTTACATTACAAAACAGCCTCTGGACTTGGGCTCATTTCATCACAGGAAACTGAGTATATAGGAAAAATAGGCACGTGCCTTGCTAAAGAACAGAACATAAAACAGATTCTCCGTCTAGCAACAAAGCAGCTACCCAAAACAAAGAGCAAAAAGAACCAGTAACAACACACTATACTCCTATCAAGAGGCTAACACAGGCTTACTACTCCTGAAGTCCCAAGCATACTTTGCTTAGATATAGCACCACTTATTTGTGCATCTCTATCAAGGCACAGCATTGCAGTTTTAGAATACTCTGAGGTTTCCAAAATTGGATTTTCAGAAGTAGCAATCTTCTTAGCACTGTATTTTGAGGTAGAAGTATTAAAAAAAAAAGTTAAAAGAAGTATTAAAGTTAAAAGCATTCAGTTTGTTTGTCCTTTCTCCTTTCCTTGCACTATTTTTTCTCCTCGTATCTTTCAACACAGTATTTTGAACAGTTCTCTCTCCTCTCCCTAAGGATTCTTTGGTGACCAAGGATCTGCCCTTTCAGCAGCCCACAGCTTTACCAAATTACAATATTAAATTGTGTCTCTAACTGAATTTCCCCAACTTTTCAACTGCCAGGAGCATGAACTTTTTAATACAAAGTAATACAAATACAACCTTGTCCTTCCTTAACTTTTGACTTTGCCTTGTAGTCAATACCCAGGCCCACTGTTGTTGTTCAAGACTTTGAAACAACCCACCAAAGTCAGGGTGGTTGGTTTCATGGCTGGACCCAGTCTCCAGTTTTCAGATTACCAGTCACTGCCTACACTGCTGCCAGCAATGCTGAAGGAGTAACTGCCACCAGATGACACTGAACATTTGTGCTGATAACAGGGGAAAACACGAGCTTGCTCAAAGTGAAGGGAGAAGCAAACACCTATTTTTTTCCCCAACAATATCAGTTCAAACAATTCATGGAACTATGAAGTTGGGCATCTTAGAAATAGCTGTTTTACTCACAGCCTTGATGCAAAAAGAAACAAACCAAAACAAAAAAACACCTCAGCCATTAAAGTTTTGGGTTGTGTGGGGTTTTTTTGTTTTGTTTTGTTTTAAACTTCTGCACACATCAAGCTCAAAAGGGTGCCAGTTGGATTGGAATGAAAAAATTTCTTTCCATTTATTTGGAGACACAGTGTGAAAGTCATCTTGAAAAACAGGCGTGAACCTATGCATTTCAGTATATGGATTTAGTTTAGGGACTTTTTAGTTTGATGCTCTGATGGATGAATAATTTAAAATTCTATTAAGACACAGTAGCCTTTTTTCTCCTTTCATGATCCTGACACTAAAGTACTCTAAAATAATGGTATAATTTAAGTCATTAAGTGGAATAGTGAAAGTAAGATCAGGCACAAAATCATTACCCAATCTATAATATTTTAAGCAAAACCTGTTGTTGTAGGATAACTAAATGCATAAGCTTTTTAAAAAGGCATTATTCCAATTTTACTGGTGCAGTATGCTTAAATCACTTCCTCGAAAAAGCATATGATCCCGGACCGCTAGCTGGTAATCTTGAAATATCCAAGCTATTCAACATGTAGAACAGCTAAGCATACAGGACTCTCACAGAAAGGTGCATACTAGTAGACAAATTATCACACAAGTACTGTTAGAATTACAGCAATCCTGGTAACAAAACCCCCTATTTACCRGCTTTCTAGAAGCCTCATTCCAGAAAAAATTCCCTATGAAATACCACTTTTGAAATATTCCTTTTACAGTGGTAAACTGCTCAGAGATTTTTTTTTTTTTAAGCAAACAAAAAAAAATAAGGTTTTTTCTTCAGCTTACTAAAGAAGATTAAGTAGCCTAAAAATCCTTCTCAGTGCAAGCACCGCACCCAAGAATCTGCATCCATATATTCAATTTAGATAGGTTGGTCAGTACTACACACAAAACAAGATACTATTCTAAAACATACCTGACAAATGTGAACAGAATCAGTTACACGTGCACAGAGGGTGCATAAGATAGCAAAGGCAGCTGCAAGTATTGCACATCTGGGGGCCGTTTGATAAACATTCTTAGGAAACACCCTTTTTGCAATAGTTTTGAGTGCCTGAAAATATTAATTTGGAAGGAAAAAAAGTCATTATCTGGTAGTTGACATTTTACTGGAAACAATCTTGAAATTCCAATAAATCAAACAAGTGACTCCTGCTAGCCAAAAACCGCTATCAAAGCACTGGAAGGCAATACTTACCACAAACAATACACTCATGCACATAACACAAACACACCAGTTACCACAATACTGTACCATGGTCCAGACAGTATCACTGGAAAACATACTGAAGACTAATCAATAGTATCAGAGGACTACATTTTAAACATATGGTCTGAACAGTATTTCTAATAGGACATCTACGGTAATTTTAAGATAAATCATTTCAGCATTTCCCCTATCTACGCAAAATGGCTTATTTTCCCTTCCATTCCATAGCTTTCAAATATCTTAACTCCCAGCTAAAGTATTTTGGGTAAAGAACTGAATAGAACTAGCAACAATATTAATGCAAGTACCTGACTACAATTTTATGATTTTGTTTTTTTTCCCCTTATAGCTCTGAAGACTGAAACAATTTTTTGAAGTGTAACTCTTAGAAAGGTATATTCTGGAGCCAAACTGGTAAACTCGAAAGAATGTATTAACAACCCTGAAGCAAGACAAGTCTTCTCACTTTGAACCTTCCCACAGCACAAGAGCTCTTTAGCTTGTTACATTCTGTCCATGCAGAACAGCTTCCAAACCATGTATAAAGCATGGAGAAGGAGCATTCATAATAATATTTAACAGCAATTTTTCTTCTGGAATTGCATTGCTGTCCTAGTCAAAAGCCCCCAAGGAACATTCATGTATTGAGCTGATTCACTGGACAAATAAGAACCAATCTTTTTTGGAGTTATGGCAGAGTCTTGATAATTTAATGAAGTTAATTTGACAAAATAGTMATGACTTATGCCTGTCTTCACAAAGCCTAGTTCATGACTACTTCACCAACCTTCTTGCATCATGACCTTTACTGTCAGGATTAGAGAGAGATGCTCTTTTTAGACAAAAAGATTATTTTCTTGCTGAATTAAAATAGTGCAAGAAAGTTTATCAGGTAAGACTTCAGGTTTACAAGTGCTTAACCAGCCACTACCAAAACTCAGCTAACAGAACACTGAAGTTGAAATAAACACCACCTGGGGTTTTGTTTTGGGTTTTGCCAAATATAAAGGTACCACCAGAATGTTTCCTAAGAAGTCATTTATTCAAGAATAACTTATTTGGCTTTCCATAAATATACTTCAATAATATTAATGTTTACCAANAAAAAAAAAAAAAAAAAAAAATCAAACGGGGAGTTACAAGCTCCAGTATGTTTTATATGCAATGCCTGCTAACTTAAGAGCTCATCTGAAGCTAAGTGAAGCCAACGATTGAGGAAACATGGAATCTCATTTTCCAAAAAGACTCTGAAAATGATACAAAGCCATACTCAAACGCTTATAGAGAAATCCTGAACCAGAACTTTTTCCTCTGGTGAGTTTGCTCAGAAAAGTTCCATGCTCCTGGGTTTGCAGCCAATCTCACTGATTTACCTGAAAAGTATGCAAAGGACTTGATCACTTGTCCTTCCAGTTTAAGGGAGAAGGATTTGCAGTTCTTCCATTTTCCTGGCACATGGGACTCTTCCAGAAAAAATGTACACGCTTAATATATCCATCATTCACTGAAAGACCCTCACTCTTAATCTTAAATTCATTCTAGCCTCAAACTTCGGGTTTTTCCCTTCCTTTTTTTGAAAAAGGTGCAAACAGTCTAATAGGAAACATTAACGTACCAACTTGGATAATCAGCAAAACCAAAAAGGAAAGCAGAGTTGCTTGTTCATAAACTGAAAGCAAAAATACTACTCCTCGTAAAAAAAAAAAAACAGTAAGATATTCTCTGCTTTTTAAAACCTTTGTTTTAGAGCACAAAGAGCAAATGTGTGCCATATGCACTAGCTAAAGAAGCGTACGCTGTATGGTTAAGTATGAGGCATGTGTACATACATAAGTAGAACATGCAAGAAATCACTGCAGGAACACATAAAAAATATAATGCATTTGAAACTAAGATGGAGGAACAACAGCATATCTTTCTCCATTTTAGATCTACATAAGTTGAAAATATGCATTTTATTTTCAGAGCATATCTTCATTAGTCAAGGGCGGACTACACATTAGTATAATAACCAGAACAGTCAAATCTGTTCTGAACACATCAAGAGAGCAGTTCAAACCCTGATGCCTCACCTACAGCAGCACTCTCATAACTGTTAAGACTGGTCTACGTTACTGCAACTTTACCTAACAGTGGAGGTGCAGAGGGAAAAAAAGGTTTATTAGAAAAGCAGACTGAAATTACTATTAAAAGCATATTGTGAATGGCTCTCTATACTGATACTAAAGTATCCAAAGCAGCTCTGAAATACTGACATATGCATTTAAGAGAACTATCTACCCAAAAAGTCTATGATGACAATCACTGCCTTTTCTTATGACGTGATCATGCCAAGTTGTCTATCTCAAAAATATGATGCCTCAGGGTAGAGCAAAGAAGTCTTTCAAGTTATCTCCTCTAGAATAGAAATTAGTTGTCTAGTTTAAAGAGATGTTATCTCATGCTATGTTAAGGAAGAAGCCATACACCCCTTTCAACTCTCCCCATCAGATGTGTGTGTGCATAATTTTTTCTACAGTTTACTTTTATTGCTACCACATTCCAGCATTCATTTTTAGCTCAGGGCAACCACTGTTGTTTCTGAGCTAGCTATACAAGTGGCTGCCAAGTTGGGCAAGAAGCAAGTCAATGTTGCTTTGGCATCATATGGTTGTAAACATTTTCATTTAACTCTTAGATGAAAAGTCAAAAATATGTCAAGAAAGCTGGATACTACCATTACTTACAAGAAACGTAAGAAAGGCTCCTTCTTGCCACAATCAGATTCTGGGAATGCTGAACACACCTTTAAAAAGTCGATCTGTCTAGCAAAGAGACATATCTGAACCCCTATGATGCACCCTAACTAGACACAGCTTTGCAATTACTAGGCTATTTGCTTCTCATTTCAACACATATTGCCAAAAATCTATTTTGAACTTCAGATTGCAAACCATCCCCCTTTAAAAAAAAAAAATTAAAAAAAATCAAGGTTTTGATAACTAACTCATTCTCTCACATCCCAGATTTTGTGATTAATTTCTTCCTTTCTCCCCCCTCTGCCCCCAATGAATTAGCAGCTAACAAACTCTACTGTATAACCTGCTCCTGGATTTCAGTACAAACAGCATCCAGCAGCTAGCAATTTTCTTCCTTGACAATCCGTTCATATTTGTAAGATCTAAACCTAGTTCAAGGAGCCATCATGTTACACACTTAATAAAAGTTTCTAAAATTTTTGGCTAGACTTCAGAAATTTTTGAATGTGTAGTACAAGAATTGTTGCATCAGAACAAGATCAAGAGCGTGGTTTGAGGCAGAATATGACAGAATAAGCACATTATGTTTTACACATTCACCTGTTTTCTCCTAACAAATAGAAGAAAACATTAACTTTACTTAAGTCTATTAACCTCAAAAAACTCCATACACTTCTCTATAGTGATAGAACTTGCTCTGAGGAACTGCTATTGAAAGACAATATTCAGAAAGACTCTTTAGAGCTGGTTTTGGCTTAGTTTCACCTGATCTGCAAAACCTTATACTGTTGCAATGCCCACATATGTTAGGTAGGGAACAGGATTCATTATCCAAGTCCAGAATAAAGACCAATCTATTCCTAAGAGATAAAAGAGATCAAGTGAAGCAGGCAGATAAGGAACAAGAAAAACGTTGAAAGCACAGATTGGTCCAGCACTAGATTGCTTCAGTGTACAAAACCCCACTGATGTTTGCTACATTTCACAAGAATATTTAAGAAAGGATATGAAAAACAAAAAGTGACTTTGGGAATATTTACAGAGAACATCTTCCAAATGTCTGAGGTAGTACAGTAGAAATAAAAAATGCATTTGAAATCTTAATAAGCTGCTATAGAGTACTGCATCTTAACCAACCAAACACAAACAGTAAGCTTTTGTAGTAACAGTAGGATTGAAAGAACAATAAGAAACCAGTAGATCAAGGTGTAATTTGCTCTTTAGTGCTATTAAGATCTCCTTTGTTAATGGTACAAACTTTACGAACTGGAAAATCAGATTTGAACTGTTCTTCTGTCTGAAATAATTTAGACATTGTGTGATTGTTTACAATAACAAGAGATCACCTGTCAGTGATGCTCTAAAGCAGATCTGTAAAGCATATGACTCGCTGATGGGGCAGGCCAAAGAACTCATTTTACTGACCTTTCTTTCCTCACCAGAGCACATTATTGGCATGCTGCCAGCCACTACAAGGTCCAAAAGTGCACCCAGCACTTAAAAAAGATGAGAGCTCTAGCCAGACATCACATATCGAATGCCTGAGCCACTAAAAAAGCACCAATAGCTATAGCTACTGATTCTGCTATCCCTAATTCTGCATGGCCTGCAAAGGCTCTAGACTAAAACACCTTTCAAATGAGAATATTTAGAAAAAGAAAAGAAGTGGGCTTGGTGAATGGAAGATAAGAAAATTCCAGTTTTTAAAAAAAAAGTGGCTATGTACAGACTAGCGATATGGAGGTATTAGGCAGCATTGGTCTTGAGGACTTCAGCCGGCAGTTATCAGCTGATCAATGGTAACTGCTTAACCACAAGAATCTGCACACTGAAAACTTCTCTACTAATTGTTGCACTGTAATTGCCACATATCAAGTGATCAGCAGTGGCATCACTATACACACTGTTGTTTGGGGGGAAGAGAGGAAAAGGGAGTACGAAGAATCCACACATTGCAATTACCATGCATTAGCAGTTCAGGAGTAGGAATCATGTGACCCCCCAGCAGGCGGAGCAGTAATGGTAAGTCACAGGCAGACCATACTGAAATCAGTTGAGAAGATTTGGTAAGAAGCTGCAATTCCGTTTTGAAGTAGTAACAAGATGTACAATAGAACTGAAGAAGCAGAAAAATAGGATTCTTTACCATAGGGAGCATGGCTTAAAAAATAATTTGAAAACTTAGAAATCTTATTCACCTGTGTGAATTATATACTCTGAATAAATCAGCTACCCCCAATAGTAATAACAGGAAGTGACCAAAAATTTGCTGATGAAATGAGTAAATGAGAACAGAATCATGCAGTGCAGACATTACATTTTTTTGCTGTACTGCATACACTGGTAGATTGGGTGGTGTTAATATAAAAGATACATAGCATATTTTGGTACTGTATTTGTTTTGCTAAAATGATTATCTAAAATAATTTGCTTGCATTAATTTGCCATTCCCATATCCACTAACAAATGAAACTCTGGTAATTCAATTCCGTAATTTGGTTGCATTCTGCAATGGTAGAAGTCTCTTAATCAGAACAAGAAATGTTTTCCTTTAACTTTCCGTTACCTGTGGAATTGACAAAAATACAATGTATACTTTTAAAAATTGTCAGATTTGATGGCAGCAAAGCTACCTGCTTACTAAGAGGAAACTATGTCAATCAAAAAACACAAAAGCACAATTTTTCTGGCAACTACTCCTGAATCYCAAACCAATTCTTGCTCTATTTTACTGTCTGGACTGTGATTTATGTGATAGCAGGTAAACAGACTTTGCTCTGTAAGCCACTGAAGAAYAGATGTAGGTTTAAGTGCAAAAGTCTCACCAATGCATTTGTTTTACCAATAGTATCATTTTACCAGATACCTCCCAGAGGTAAATGAAGACCAATTCAAATTTAACAGTGGAAGAACAAGTACATACTTTGCCTGTCATGTAGATATGTTTGTATTAACTGCATCTGAACCCTCTGTACTAGCAGTGGCCTCACAAAACTATCATAGTTGCCAGTGCAGTTGCATTAGCAACTACATACATGCATCCCCTGGATGTATTTTAATTTTAGTTTAGTCTCTTTAAACAGTTGGTTTTGAAACCATAATACTACTACTGATAAATGTGAATCTGTCTCCTGAAAAGAAAATACCATCCTCTTGCTCAGAGCACAAGACTCCTTTCAACAACCTCTAAACCTAAGATAAAATACTTTGGAGAGTGGTATTTAGAAGAAGTAGAGCCATAATACAACTTATGTCCTGACACACTCCTTCAGCTAATTGTACCCAAGTAAGCACCTCATTCCACATACCACAGTCAGCTAGTCAAACAAGTGACTGAAGTCATTAGCACACCTGCTACCTAGGAGACAAGAAGGTATGGTCATAGATTTCAGAGTACAACTTCTTGCAATTCCTTTACAGGCATCGTAAAAGTAAGCGAGTCAGTTTTCGCTTCTGGGACAGGAYCACTTTTATGTTCTGCATCTGCACAGAACCAGGGACAGTGATATGAAAGCCACACTAGAGTGTTTCACTGCAAATATAACRCAAGTTTCCAAGACATCTTAGACCTGCTACAACGACTTCCCAAGTCCTCCAAGAAAACAGCTATACTAATAAATTTTTCACAAGAACACGCTAGAAATATTTGATCTCTTCCACAGGCATTCTAGCAACTCTGTGGCATGATGAACAGAAAGAACCATCCTAGAATGAGTAAGAGTATAACAGTGAAATAAGAATTAGAAGCTCCGATTACAGAAAGCTGGTATTAGCAAGGGGCAAACTAAGTGTGTTACAATCTTTCTTGCTGGACTTGTACCACTATGAAAAGCACAAGGGTCATACTCTAATTTACCAGCAGTAACAAAAACATCAAGAATATGCTTGCATACATAGCAAGATGATTTAATAGCTCAGTACCACTGAAAGAGAATATTCGTATTTTCTCCTCTTATTCTGAGAAATTGTTCTTTGTGCTTACCCTGTCCTGGGCTCCTCTTTTCATCAAGGTCCTCTGAGCCAATTAAATTCAGTTTTATTTACTAAAATGGTAGAAAGTAAATCCAACAAAAAATAGTTTCCTGCCATTTTGGTGAGTTAAATCAACTTACAGAAGTCTTCAAGTGCCAAAGTCAGTGCATGGGAGGAGACCCAGACAGCACAGCCATCAACAGGAAAGGGAAGAAAGAAGGAAGAAAAACTCCTTCCTTCAGCAGGAGCAACAAGCTGTTAGAAACGGCAGAAGTGGCCATGAAATTCAAGCCTGAGATAGCATCATAATTTTTCCCTTTTCTTGATCCTTTACCCAGCTGATTCAAAAGAAGTAACAAATACATTAAAAYACATGCACACAAAAATTCACTGTCTGCCTTTCTCTCCCCACCAAAACTTCTTAGCATTAAACATACACGCTCACCTAGATGCCCTTCAAGTTTCAAGGACAAAGTTGTAAAGGACGAACTGAGTCACTGTGTTCTATAACCCACAAGACGAGGCAAGCGTGCCACAGGACCACATCAGATTTTATTATTTAAAAAAAAAAAAAAAAAAAAGATACATGGGAAAAAATAATTCAATTGTGAAAACAGCTATTTAAGAATATGTTTCTTTACTTCAAAATTAAAGTCTCTGAAGTTCAAGTTTTTGATTTGTCAGCTTTCAGCTTTGCAACTGACTTGGCTTAGAAAACACGTTTTATGTGCAGTTCTCGTTAGATAATACAATGCTTCAGTGTTTGTACTCTTAGGGAAATGGTACGCTCTTCCAAATACATTTATTTAAGAGCAAATTTCATTTGTGCATTCAACAAAAGCATACAGATAACGACACTTACATGACATCTGCACATGCTGTAGGCATTTTAAGCTGCTGTATCTCTTAACTTCAAGAAAAAAAAAGTACATAGCTTTAGTTCATTATGTTGTGCTCTACAGAATTACTACACTAGAAATGTTAAGAAAAACATCTCCTCAGATCTGTGTTGTTTTAACGTAGGCATTTGAGAGTACTATGCTTACAGGCTAGACTCACTTTTTTTGCTCTTTTGCTGGAATAAAGCTTCCATACAGCAGCAGAGAAGAAAAAGAAAAAAATTAAACGGAGAAAAACGGGATTTCACTGACACAACAACGATCTTGAAGCAAGGGCAGGCGAGTCTTTTAGAAGCTAGTTTTATCTGAAGACGACTAAGTTGTTGCGGACTACATGTCTACCCTCACGTGCATCCTGTAACTAACTGTTGGTTTCGTGCCGGGGGCCAGCCTTACCGCTCCGAGAGGGGAAGGCGAGCACGCTCACAGGGGTGCGGTGCGGCTTAGGCCACGCCGCCGCCGGGGAGGGCTCCTCGCCCCGCTCCCAGCAGCGATGCTGCGGGAACAGCCGAGCGCGGCCCCTTCCCGGCGCCCCCAGACAAAGAGTGCTGCGGCAGCGGGCCTGAGGGGGAGGACGCGACCCCGGGCGCATTCCTCCTGCTGGAGGCCAGCTCTCGGCAGCGAGGAGGGCGCCTTCCTCCTCCTCCTCCCCCTCCCGGCGCCGGGACGGGGACAAAGGAGGAGCGGGAGGGCTGCAGAGCCCGGCAGCGGGGCTCTCGCCAGGGGCTCCTGCCCCGCCGCAGGCTTCGCTGCCCCGCAGCCGCCGCAGCCCGCCCTGCGCGGCAGCAGCCCCGCCGCCTCACCAGGCACCGCCGCCCGGCCCTGCGCTGAGGCGGGCGCTCGGGGGAGAACCGGGGCGAGAACAAGTGCCCCCGTGGAGCCGGGCGGCGGGGCGGGCGGCCGGTGGGGCCGGTGGCAGGGACGCCCGCCTCAAGGTGACACCCGCGGCCTCCCCCGCGCCCCGGCTGCCTCCTCACCTGGCACCTGCAGACGATGTCGGCGTCCTGCGCCAGCAGGTCCACCACCTTGCCTTTGCCCTCATCGCCCCACTGGGCCCCCAGCACGACGGTCACCTTGTTGCCGGGGCGGCGGGCGGCGCATTCGCCGTTGGGGATGGCGGGCGCCGGGGCGCCATGCTCCGCCATGGCTCGCGCTGCCCGCTCCGGCTCCGCTCCAGGCACATGCGGCAGCGCGCGGCGGCTCCGCTCCCCCCGCCTCCTCCTCCCAGCCGGGCGGGCGGGCGGGTGGTGGTGCCGCTGCCGCGTCCAGGTGCCGCCGCCTACCGGCCCCGCCAGCGCGGCCTCCCCCGCCGTTCCCCGCCAGGCAGACCCCTGCCCTCAGGCGGAGCCCCGCCCCGCTCCCCCGCGGAAAACCGGAGCCGCCGTCGCTGCTCCCAGCGGCTTTTTTCCTTCCTCGCCCTTGCGCCGCTCCCCCGCGCCTCGCAGCCCGGACTACATTACCCAGCGCGCTGCGCGGCCTCCCCCGCGCAGGTCGCCGCGCGGGGCGGGGCGCGGTGCATGCTGGGGCGCGTAGTCCTCGGGGGCCGCACCTGTGGCAGGACGGTTCTTTGTCGGTTGCCCCATGCGCCCCCGCGGCGGCGTGAGGCCGCGTCGGTTGGGGACCGGGTAAGGGGCGGCTGCGGAGGAGCATCCATGGCGCCCCACCGAGCACTGCCGGCCCTGCTGTGGCTGGATGGCGGCTGCGCCTTGTGGCAGTGGAAGGAGGGGGCGAGAGGAGCTGTGGGGGGAGGCCTTTGTGCGTCGGGTCTGGCCTCGGCTCAGATATACTCAAGCTGCGGCCTTGGGTTTGGTGGCTAGAGATCCTGCGTCCGTGCCCCAGAGCTGGCTCTTTGGGACGCAGCAGCCCGCGGCCTGACGTGCTACAGGTGTCCCCGCACACCTCCTGAGCCAGACTGGGTGCCTCCGGTCCCTGCCAGCCTGGGGGTCTCGGTGCTGGTGTGGCTTCCCGTTTCCCCTCAGGTTACATCTGCTGTGGGCAAGGCATGCCTGTGGCTCTTGTCGCAGATGTCAAACCTGCAAACGTGTTTGCAGTATATCACAGCTTTGCCTACGTGGTTAGTTTTGCTGACTTAATTATAAGAATGTAAATTAGTGTTTGTAGAACCAGGGGCTAAATGTTAGAGGCCATTTTCTCCAGAGACATTGGAACATGGCCCCAAGCTTATTCATGAGGAAAAAAAAATAATGGAAAAAACCCATAGTAGAGAAGTGCCTTCATCATGCATACTTGAGGGTTTAGAAGTGGAACTGATGTCTCGGTGGCTGTTTTCATTCTTTCCTGCTTCACAGAATCAACACCCCTGGGGGAAGATTTTTTTTTGTAAAGTAGCTATTAAAAAGACATAAATCTGAATGATGTAATTATTGCTAAGACAGCTCTTCAAAAACCTGAGTCACTGAGCAGTCACAATCTGCAGCTGTCTGGCAGGTTGTAGAGCTTGATTTTAGTTGCTTTTTCGCTCCTTCAGGTTTACTCTAACCAAGAATTTGAGAATCTATAAAAGCCACTGGAGAAAAGTTTAACTGTGTCTTGCAAAGCTAGGGAGATACATAACAGCAAATTAAATACGAAGTTGACAGAGAACATTTTTTAAAAAAACAACTGAAAATTTCTAAATCCTGAATGTCAGTGCAAAGAGATGCTGCGACAAAGTAGTCAGTTCAGTACAAAGATGTTGAGCAATTGCAAATGATACGAGGCAATTGTGTATATACACTTCAAAGAGCATATAGTCCATAGTATTAATATTTTTATCTGCTTGTGCTAAAAAAAACATAGCCATGATCTCTGTATCGCTGCACAGAGCTTGTGGAAAGTCACTAAAAGCCACAAGGAGCTGCTGAAGTCAATTTCTCCAGTCTTGCCGACACAATGGCAAACTTTGTTTTAGTGCACTCACTTCTGAGGCCGTAGATCATCTTGTGACTCCCCAAACAATGGTCTAGATTAATGTTTCAGGATTTTCCAGTATAGCTAAATCATATTAACACCTCACCATTGCCAGCACAAATATTCCCTCGAATCTCAAAATAAATTTGAGCCTGTCGTGGTAGTGTCCTAGCAATGTGGTATTAGTGTAATGTCACTTTTCAAAGAGGTCTCAGGCACATGAATCCATTGTTCTGCTATTTTTATTTGGTATAGAAGAGTTTTGAGATTTATGTTTTGGTATGTTTTCTTGATAGGTATAGAAGCAGTTAAGAAAASTATGAATTCTTCACTTCCAGAAAACCTGTAAGTATTTAATGAAGATCAAACTAATCAATACTGATTGGTACTGCAAGGGTTTAGAGTTTTTATTTAATATGTGGTATTATGGATCCATCATTCCTCCACCCCCGTTTCTTTGCAAACTAAATGGAGGTTTTCATTCTAATACTGTAAAAGATACTAAATACTCTTTATTGACATGCTTCACTAACTGTATTTATAGTATAGTTCTAAAACATGGTAACTCTTGACCAAAGTACTAACACAACTGGTGTCTAATGCCCCTTGTCAAAAACAGGCATTTGCTGTAGTATAAGTAAGAGTTTAGAATAAAACTGTGCAGAAATGCCCAATTGCATTTATTTTGGTTCATTTATTATAAGCAAGAATACCAGCAACAGCATGCAATGTTACAGTACTGGTTTTTCCCTCTAATGTGTATGGACTATTAACTTTTTTTGCTATTTGAGCAAGCTGAATCTGCTCTGTGAGAGGTCAGGTGGGCATTTAGAGGTGGCTCAAAGTGGCAAGAGTTTATGTTCAAGGAATGAAGGAATGTGACTGCCTTTTCTGGCATTAGCAAGCTGGTATATGGGATTAGCTTTGTAAAACTGAACCCATGGTAGAAGTGTACACTGATAAAGTTTAGGTTGTATTGTCTTCTGAATTGTTCAATGTTATTGACTGGATATGAAGAACCAAGGCAGTTACATTTATCACAAATTTCACTCTAATTTGGGTACATTCAGGCTTTTCATATGACTGCATTTCCTGCCTGCCAATAAATTGCAGGAGACTCAGACAGGAGTTTTTAATAGATAAACACTGAACGGAAGCAGTGTGATCTGCATTTCATTCAGATGTGTTGAAGAGATACGTGGAATTGTTACATCTGTATGTTTTCAATTATTCTGATGAAGTATCCCACATATTCTGATTATGTATTTTAAAAAAATTGACACACAAAGTAGTTTAGAGGAGAATTTAGGTAGGAACTTCAACAGTTCAGAAAATCAAGGGTGAGCATGAATGAAGGGAAAATGCTGTAACAAGCAAGGCGGCCAACTGGACTATTAGCTAATGCTCAGCATGGCCGATGGGTCATAGGGTGCTATTTCTTTCTCCTTATTAATACTTCTTAACTGTGTTGAAGGACTACTGAATGATGTTAATACTTTTCTGATACTGTTTTTCCTACTGTAAGCAATTTCTGAGTTTCAGGAAAAGTATAGATTGAAGAAATAGCTCTTGGCAATGAAAATGTCAGGGCACATGGTCCATGATATGAGTTTTCTGTTAAAATTGGTTCTGCCTGTGACAGTGATGTAATACTCAGATATTTTACACTGAGGTCTTATCTACATTAGAACAGTGGTTGCACAAAAGTGGTCTGTGGGCCATGGTTAGCTAATCTGCAGGTGTCCTACAGAACTGTGTAAAACAATAAATGTTGAAATTTGTCACATTAATGTCATTAAAACATTCAATAAAAGGTAAGTTAATTTTACTTCCTGATTATTTACAGCATCTTTAGAGCATGTTCCTGTTTTAATTTGATGTTAAGGGGTACAGTGGCTCACAAAAAATACTGGGTGTTGATAGTGCAATAGTCAAAAAAAGTCTAAGAATTACTGTGCCAGACATGATTGGCATCTGTAGCACTTCAAACTCTCCAGAATGCTGTCAGCTTAGCTTAGGAGGAAGAGAAATCATTATACAGTTAGGACATACATAATTTTATTTGAACAGTGTGCTAATGTAATTGATCCCTGCTTGTTGCTTGTTATTATTGTTTTAAAATCAGTTCTTCCAATTAAAATTTCCCTTAATTATTTTTGTTACATTCATTAATCTTTTTATCATGATAAAAATGAGATTAAGAACATTATAATGTAATATTTGTATATGTTGTCACAATTGATACATTTGCAYATGCTAGCAAGTGTTTTCAACTCTGTGGTTAGATACATCCAGAATATGAAAGGATTTCATTTATTGAGTGGGAATTTCCTGATGTATGTACTGCAGAAGACAAAAGGTAAGAACTTAAAAAATCATAAACATCACCACAATAGCAAGATGTTGAATTCAGTGGGAGAATAGTTAAGATAATATGGGATACTTTTGAAATTTTATTGGCAGTTTACAGAAGTGCGTTTTTTTACATGCAAGCGTAAATAAGGTAGCAGCTGACAAGACTGGAGGTATACAGGAAAATAAAATACTGTCTTTGAAAATTTGTAAAGCTAAATCCTTTGCTTGGAAATAAGATTTGTAAATTATGATTTGCAAAGACAACTATTTTATATAATAATACTAAAAAAAAAAAGAGTAAAAAAATTTTAAGTGAGTTCTTCAGATCTGCATATTCTGTTCTCCTCTAAAAGAACGGCAAACGAATTGCTGTCTTTACAGAGCAGAAATGAAATGGAGTTTTCTGTATGTATTATACTATAATTTAAATATTTACCTACAATATGTTAAATATGAAAATGGACATACATGATACAAGTTAGCTTTTATTACAGTGTTCCCTCCAGAATTTCATTGCTTCTTGTGATTTGAGCAGCAGCTTACCCTCCAAGGCAGGTGTAAATAAGTTCCCTGTTCCTGAGTGTTACAACATGTTAAGTGTGTACAAAGATACTGTGTTCTGTCTCTGTCTTAGCCTTTGACAGCGTCAGCCATTAAAAGTTTAATAGAATGCATGTGTGATAGATATTGGGTGATTAATTTTTTGCAGGACTTTATAGATTTATAAATTCCTCAGAATATGTCTCTCTGAGTCAGGGAGAATAAAGAACTATGTGAGGGAAAGAAACAAAAAAAAAACCAAATGAATGTATGAATCTTTTTGTTGTTTTTATTCATTAAAACAGGATGCCAAATATTGCACAACATGTGACTAAGAAAGATCTTGAATTGGCTGAAAGCTTTTCCTTTTTCCTAGGTCTGTTTTTTGGTTAGAATAGTTCTCTTATCTGGGTCATTGCAAAAGTGTCAGCTCAAGGGAGGGGAGCACAGTAGCCCCAGTTTACATCAGCTTTATCTGTTTGAAAACAGCACCCTGAGCTCACCATCTCTTGTAAGTACCACAGGGGCTGTGGGTGAGAGCTACTGCATCAACCAAGATTGTATTTGGTTGTTAAATATAGGTTAGAATAAAGATTTTTGTCTGTTTTAACCTGTAGGTCCTTAATTTCTTTTGCTACTAATCCTATCTGATGTTTTGGCACAAGATAGGATGAGACTAAACTGGTGAAAGGACTCAAGTATGACCTTAAAGGCAGGCGATCAGGATGTGCAGGCCTCTAGAATGACCCATACTACATTCTTAGGGAGCTAAGCGGCTGGGAAATGTGCCCTGACAGTTGCCTGTCATTAAGGGGGTTGTTTATATAGCTGTTGAGAGACAGTCATCTTGTAGTTCCCCAAAGTGTCACTGATACTGTACAGTAGCTAGGTTGTCTCACATACATGTAAGAAAAACTTAAGCCAAAAGCTTAATGAATATTTTACATGCTTTTAGGCTCAAGTTTCTCTCACATTCTTCTTTCTTTTTTCTTTTTTTTTTTTTTTTTTTTAATTTGTCCAATGTGCTTATAAATAATGCCCTAAAACTATAATCATTCAGTCTTAGAGATGTAAATTGTCTGTCATTGGAGTGCTGAACTGCTAGATTGTATTCTCTGTTTAATAGAAATGTGGGGTTTTTCTCTTGCACAAACATATGAAGAAGACCCTGAAATCCTAAATTTTCAAGATTTAATCTAAATAGGTTCTCAGATGCACGTATCTCATGTTAACTAGTGTTAAACATTTGTGCTGTGTGTGGTGTTTATTTTTTAAATAATTTTAGTTCACCAAAAAAAACACTGAACTGTCCATTTGCTGGGACTTACAGAGTAAAACCAAAAGTAAAGACTGAGGTAAGCTGTGAAAATAAATTGTGAGAAAATTAATTGTGGTCTGATCATTGTGTACTCGGTGATGGTTTGGATGCAGATGTCTCTCATAGCATCCATAGTCTGTTGTGAAATGGAGCTCCAGAATTGAATATGCTATTTACAAAATAACTGATCTTTATTTCTAAAGGTTGTGAAGGAAAACTTCCAAGTAAGAACAGAGTTTAACTAGTGTAGATATGGTTCGTTTGCTTGCAAGATGAATCACTGAATTATGAGATTTCTGATAGCCTCTTTTATTTTATTGAACTATTAAGTATTTTACACTTATCCCGTTAACATCCAGTTACTCTGCTTGCTTTGCAGACCTATCTGCATCCCATATCTTCTCTGGGKACAAAAGGCAGCTGCTTATCATATATAGCTGCAAAAAACCTCAGTTTTCTCAGAGTATTTTTTGTAATGACCATTGAGTGTTTTTATACCAAATTCTGTAGTATGATTAAAGCTTAAAAAAAGTATGGGACAATGTTAACGGATTTTAATCTTACATTAAGTGAGTGATAAGAAACCGTTGTGCAGACATTATTCATTTTCTTATTAAGTTCATCAGAACTCTTGATTCTTAAATGGGTTTGTAATAATAGTGTTTCCTGCCTGTTACACTGGAACGGCACACATTATGTGGATATCGTCACAGATTTCTACCATGTTTACCACAAAAAACTTGGGATTTGACTAATTAGGATTTTTTCAGTATTTTGTAAAGAATTTAAGTGGTGTTTTGGGATCTGAATTGTAATTGGTTTTGGATCTGAAGAAGCTCGTGCTGAATCCTTATTGTGATCACTGACCAGAAGGAACTATAGTATCTTTTAAAGGGATTAAAGAAGTTTGCAATATCATGTTGAATCCCTGTTCATTAGATAAGACTGTTATAAAGAAGTGAATAGTATTGGGTCTATGTCCCCATTTACACCTCCATTTAAGGTGGTACAGAAACGTATGTAAACTGCATAAACGCAGTGCATTCTATTCAGAAAGGATCTATTTTACAGGCATTTAAAAAAAAAACCAAACACATTTCACGTAAGAAACCTCTCTTAATTTCGTATTTTCTCTTACCAGATGGGATTGCTGCAACTTATTTCATTAATATCAAAACTAATTGTTGCCTATTTGTTCATGTTGTCTAACTCTCTCCTCCTCCTATGACCCTTTCCCAGTGCAAAACCTTAGTTCTCTCCCATTTATGTTTCACCTCACCTTTTCTATCTAAATAATCCTAAATCCTATTCATGTGTTCAAGCTCTCTTGTCACCTTTAATATTTCAATGTCGTACCAGAATCTCTTGAGCCATTCCAGAATAGCTTCAGCTGTTCGAGTTTTCAACTACTGGTTGAACAAGAGGTAGCAAGTGCTGTGATGAGTGCTAATCTACATATGTGATTATTGACCAAGGCTTTAGGACCTTGAGTGTCCAAGCATGCTTGTGTGTTCGTAAATAGTCTCACTGAATTCAATTGGACTATTCATAAATCAAAGCTTTTTCTGTAAGTAATAAAGCATTATATAGATGTATATATTGAGACAAGTAAAACATAAACCGATAGCACTAGGAAGACAGTATATCAAAGCAAAACGTGTTTCTGTCTTCTAGACATTTGAGGATAAAGAGCGGTATTTGCCTGCCTGATCATTCTAATTGTTTCATGTAGTATATGATGGCAGCTTCACAAACAGACAGGTAGGGGTTTTTTTCTATGTAAATGTTTTTTGAAATAAATAACAGTAACATTTTTTAACAGGGATAATAATGACCTCTTTGAATAAATGAAAAACCTGACAGTTTGGAATTTATGAATTTTGGATAATGTTGGGTATTGTGTGTATGTATATGTATGGGTCAAATTGAGAACTCTTGTTTCTGTATTGAATTAAAATCCATAGAAGGTGAAAAGAGCTTTTGTACTTAGTACAGATCTAAAAATGAAGGATATTGACATGTGGATTCAGATGTAGCACTGAACAAAACACAGCCAGCCATTGCCCGAGGTAAATCAGTGGTTCAAGACAGAATTGCAGAAGGCAGCTCATGAGCAATAGATTACAAGGAAAAGGGTGTTTTATTCCTCTAAAGAGACAGACTTGGGAGGACATATGTCTAACAGGTCTAAAGGTTATTGAAGAACCTCCTATCTAGTGTAGAAAACGGGGATTTTGATTGCAGAGACCAGAAGGAAGTACATGTTTCTTGAAAGGAGTCAATTGTAGAAATAAAAATATTTTGGATGCTATTGCAGGATTCCAAAGAATGCTCAAAAGAAGGGAGGAAAATGAGGCAGAGACTTTATTCTTTTGTCTATGTATGTGTATTTATCCTGCTCGTTAAAGTAATGATTTTTAAACCTTAGAACATAAGCATGTCTCCCTGCACACTCTAATGTCTCTGAAGAAGGCTATGTCAGAGTGAAGCTGCAGCTAAAGTGCACGTGCTCAAACAAATAGGAATTAAAAATAAGTGAAGAGAAAGGTGCTACTTGTGTGGAGGGAGAGTGCATGCTCTTGAAGTGTGCTAGACAGAGCAAGAAAAAAATGAATAGTGAAGCATAAAAGCACATATTTTAACATAGTAAGACCAGACAGGAACCCTGGTGGTTGTCAGTCTAGGAAGYCCTACTGGAGTTATGATCACCTTATACTCGGTAGCACTAGGAAAAAGGAAAGAAAAAGTCTGATGGTCATGACACTGCTGACAAAGTTCTGTAGATTTCCTGAATAAAACCAGTAGTTTTTAGGTAAAAACAGTAACTTGTATTCTGCTCCTATCATCCATGGAGTTTGCCAGTACTTAGCTTGCTTTACTTAGGAGGAAAACATCTATAATGCTAGTCAGGAATATTTTTAATGGCATACTTTTGCTTATGAAATATGTATACAAAGTCCTGTTTCTCTAAACAGTAGAAATAAATAGCAGTAGCTTTCTTTTTCACAGTTTTTGAACCCCTCTGGTAACTCTTATTATGCAAATAACAATGCAAAGCATCATGTGCTTGTCCTCAAAGCCATGTAACTGTTTTATCTGTTTATTTGTGTAGTAGGCTAGTAAGCCCCTTGGATTTTTTTCTGTCAACCCCAGGGTAAACTTCCTTGCATGTTTTCTGTTTTGATTAGTGTTAATGTTGCCTGAGAATGTCTTCCTACATTTCCCAGATATTACTGCAGAAAGGAGCACTTAATTGCTTTTTTTGTTTTGTTTTGCTGGAAGGAATGCACTGAGTTCAGTTACCAAACTTAAACAAAACGTGATTGACAAGAAGCCAAAGACAGCCTTAACAGCAGTAATCTCTGTCATCCTAGAATAACCATAGATTATGGTTAAGACTTTTTTCTTCTACTTCAGTCACACTAGTTAGAATTACTTGTGTCTTTGCCTGAAAACTGCAAATTTAGTTTTGTAGTCCTATGGATTTTTTTCAGCAAATTTGAAGAGAATCGGTAGATTTTTAACATTTTACTTGAGTGGTGATTAAAACATGCTTCCATATTATAAACTCTGATCCTTGTCTACAGCTTCTTTTTTTCCGCTTAAACTGATGGATGAATTCTTGACCTCTTTTGAAAGCAGTGGATGTTTTAGCATTGACTTCATCAGAATTAACATTTCATCCAGGATGTTTAACGGGGCTTGATTTCATGCAATCCTAATTCTATTGTATTTCTGACACCCAAGATACAGCAGTTTCCCTGCCTTTCCCTCGCCCTTGGACCTTACCCATGCCAGCTGCAGCAAGAGTGCAGAAGACTCAGAGGCCCTAATTCTAACACAAGCAGCACTTTGCTCCCTGTCATGTCATTACAGAGAGGGATGCGTCTCCCTTACTGGAGAGGGGAGTCTTCTCCTCATATAGGGCACTACACAGGGTCTCCATTGCGCACTCTGATACAGCAGGTATACATCCTTGCAAACTGATCTTTTTAATCTGGTAACTTTAAATTAGGTGAACTTTTCAGAAGACATGCTTTGTTTAAACAGTACATATTTTTGGTAAGAGAGAAGCTATGTTATAAAAAAGCCTATGAAAGATGCTTAGAGTATGTTTTTAAATGAGAAACATCAGCAAATACAGATCTCTCTTTAAATATTAAAATATTTATGCAGTGGAATAACCAAAGCCAGTATGTTAAAAACATTATTTTAGACACTGTATACACATTTCATACAAGCAGATTGATTTAAATCATGTAAAATAGTTTTATTCAATAGCAAGCTTTCTAATGATAATTTAAAGTAATATGTACTTTATTGTTCTTGTAGAACAGATCCTCTGTCCATAAGTGAAAGCCAGGTAAATTTAAGTTTGAATGTGTTCTTTGGCCTTATATCTTATTCGATCTGTTCTTCAATTTTTTTTCTCATTTTTATGGAATACCATTTTGACACAAATTCAGGCTGATTAATGGCAGACTTTGGCAGACCAACCTATTATTCATTTCTTCGAATTTGTGTACTTGTTTGAGATTTTTAAAGTGTGTGCGGCATACAATGAATCTGATTAAACATTCCATTGGTACAGTAAACTAGTATCATCTTGTTTATAAAATTCCTTATTTCATAACATCTGCCAAATTTAATATAAAGAGATGATAACATAAATTATTTCCTACCTCACCCCCTCTTTGACTGTGAGAGAGATTGTGATCATATGGGGAAATATGAAAACTTTAAATAATAAAAAAAGTGCCCTTGCTAACAAACTGAATTCATAAGTAGTTTGCAGTCTGCTAAAAATGACTGAACTTCACAGCTGTGGAAGCAAGCTTATATTCTCCCTTTGCAAGTTCTTCTACTCAGCCACCTCTGAGCAAGCAGCTGTATGATTACTCAGCTTGCCCTATTCTAAGGACGGATTGCAAGAATTGGCATTTTAATTTGAGTAGATGAATAGGAAACTGCAGGATGCGAACTGTAGGATGTAAACTTGCAGCATGTCAGCTGTTTTATGATAACTGCCTCTCTGCACATCCTTAGACGGCTATACTTTGTGGTAAAGGTGGTGAGTCTGCCTCACTGAATGATTATTCCCCTTGCATGTACCATGAGATGGAAATACCAGGTATTTGCCTTCTTCCTGACTGAAAGAGCAGTATGTCAGCGATGTGCCAGTCATGGAAGCATACATGATGCACATTTAAGTAACAGCTTTGTAACATTTCCTTGGCAAGAAACAAGTTCTGTTTTAACAGTGAGTAATCCCTCCTCCTTTGCTGCATCAAAACAGGCTGTATACAGCTGCATAGCCCACAAGAATGGAGAGAGACTGAGGAAGGGCTTCTGAGGGAAGTATGACGGCATCAGAGGACAAAAAATTCTTGGGCATAAATTCTTACTCTTTCCCCCTTTATTTCTGAGAAAAGGAGGTGCTGCTTCCCTCAGTTGTTGTTGCCTGTTCACATCAAAAAGAAACAAGACTACAGGACTAGCTTGCAGCATACGCATTGCCTAAGTTAATATTATTACATTATCTTATGTGTTGTCACAAGAAGAAATGCTATTGCAGTGATAGAATATTAGTGTTTGTTAAAAAACTATCAACTTGTGTCTCTTTTTTACTTGTTAGAAGTTAATTTTGTGTATATATGATCCTGAAAGTGCAGATGCTTCCGAACTGAACCACACTGCAATTATTCCATCATAAGTACGTTGAAATGATGCCACTTAAGAAAAAGGTTAAAATGCATGTCTTGTGAAAATTTACCAGTTGAAAGTGGAAATGTCTCATTGAAATATACTGCCTGCATACATCTTTACTTATTTCCTTTTACTGTGGAAAAATAAATTTGCAAGATTTTCTCTCCTGTTAATACTGCAGCAGTAGCACAGGTATAATGAGTGAGCTGAAACCTATTGTCTACTTCATAGAGATAGAATAATTAGCAAGTTTTAGTGATTCAGTCAAATTTTAGTCTTTGTGAAAATTGTATTCAGAAATTGTTACTGGCAGTAACGTGTGACAATTAAACAGAAGTCTCTTCTCAGATTTCCTCATGCACTTGCATAGCAAACTGTTGGAAAAAAGTTTAAGCAAAAGCATTGTGGAAGTCATGATATGTGATAAACAGGAGTGTCAATTTACTGGTTTAATTTAGACCTAAAATGTGACAACCTATTGTACAAGCTGAACAGAGATTAATTCAAGAGATTATCCCACATGGATTAGTTGTAGGGATTAATATGTACAATAAATTTTGTTAGGAGTGGGTTTCTGATCTAAACGAATGGCAGAAAGTAATTAGTCATTGGTATAGTACCTGACATGAGGTATGCATACATGGCACCACAATTTATTTTAGTTTTTTTTTATTATTAAGTTGCCATCATTATATCTTTTAAATTTTTAACATTTGTTTAATAATTGACATTACTATCTTCAAGATTAAAATGAAACAGAAGAAAAAGGTAGCAATATTAATTGCATTGTGAAGGCATTTTTGTTATTAGATAACTAGATGTTAGGAAGGTGGTTTTATTTTCTGTCTGCTGCTACAGAAAGAATACAGAGAAAACTGATCTTGGCCCTGAGTGTTGTGTATTCTGAAATGAATAGATTGAGTAAACATGATTTTAATGGTATGTCATTGTTTGAAAATGTATTTTATAATATCAAAGCTTATTCCAACTTCATAATTTCAAAAGAGAAATGTTGTCATAAACAGCCTTATACTAGTTGGACAAAAATATAATTAATAATAACCTTTATTTTACTTAAACAGAGTTCTCAGATACTCGGAAGGCTGTTTTGGAATTTGGGACAGGAACCTGTTGTTCATACCTATTTGAAAAAAGAAAAGTACTATTCTCATGAGCATCCAGAATTAGGGTATGGTATTTTATTTATATTTTTTAAATGGAATGCTATTTAAAATTGTTAACTTGTGACTCTACAAACAGCTGTTGATGAGTAGAGCCATGATGAGAGCTGTTGATGAGAGGCCCATACCTGGGCCTCCTTTTTCTACTTTGAGATAACTTTGTGCTTCAGTAATAATTTTGCCATTTTTCCTTTTCTTTGAAGACAGCTTGTCATCTACTAGGCAGGTTTAGCTGCCCTTTGTTTCATTCACCATAGTACTTAAACTTACATAGGCCTTTCTCTCAGTCCTAAAAAACTCACTGCATGTAATTGTTCTACTTCATATGTATAGAAGCTCATGGAGTAGAAAGCAAGACTGGACTCAAAAACCACTTAACATTTTTACTGTAATGAATGGTCTTTGAGTCTTAATTGTCAAGTTGTAGGTATCAGCTCGAAGTTAAACATATCCCCCCATTCAGGCATGCCATTCCTGGAAGTTCAGAAYGTGTGTGAGGTATTATATCAAACACCTCATCCTCATTTAGAAAAAAATTGTGGACAGATACTCTTCTTCACCCTTCTCTAGACTTCTAAGTGGGGGTTGCACATTTTTATTTTATGTGCTGGTATTTCAGGCACAATTTCCAAAAAGAAGTAAGGTAGCTCAGGCAGAGTATCATTCAGGTTCAATTAAACTGCTTCCAGTGTCTCTGCTAGCTTGCTTAGGATAAAGTTCAGGTATTTGTGCAAAAAGTACCACATCTTAGACATTTTCTTTCACCTGTTGCTGAAGAATTCAGCATTTTCTGTGAATCGACAGCTAACTATACCCTTGATGAGCAGTGTTAGGGCAATGGCCATAGTAATATGGTTCTAAACATATGTGATAAAATAATACCCAAAGTATTAATCCTTCTTTTAATGCTTGCTTATATTATAGTCATGCTTTGAGTCGGGGTTTGCATGTTCTAGGTAGGAAATAGAATAGCAAGGAAGTGGTTGGAAGGTGAGGGAAAAGCGAAAGGGATGCYGGAACCTCCTCGTACTACAGCATTCACCATCAGGTGATGTTCATAGGAGCATTTTTCTTAGGAACATCATATAGGATTCCAAAGGATGAATGAGTTTCTTTCTTTTCACAAGCAACTACTGTCAATTTTCTTAGAAATAAATAAAGGGATTGTGGTAAGATTTTGGTGAGTCTGGACAGTCACAAAAAGGCAATTCATGAATCCAGACAAACCTGATATTTGAAGAGCTTCCTGAGGCAGTGCCATCCCCTTCAATTCCTATTTTTTCTGTGCTGGAGCCCCTGATGAAACTCTTCTGCACTGTTATTTCTAGTATTTTGGACCAATAAATATTAGAACAAATATAAGGACTCTAATACTGTCGGTTGCTCTACTTTTATCACTGCTTACTACATTTGAGGGCAATTATGTCTTTTCCTTTCCAAGAGTATGTAGTATTCACCATATTTTGCAGTGTGCTGTGAAAACACAACAGGTCAGCAGTGACAAAAATTCACAGTTTTTATTTGATTGTGAGTTCATGAGAAAATAGAACAAACCAGTAAATAATAGTGATGTGAACATACCAGGAGTTATGTGTAGCAAAGGTATTTGTCACAAGTTTTGTGATCTGTAAAATTTTATCCCATGTAGGCCTTCAGTGAAGCTAATCCAAATACATCAGAGCTAAATTTTGTCATGAGGTAGTGAGAATGACTCTGGGTTTACATTTTACAAGGGGTTCTCAACTGCAGACGTTTCCTGCAGCATATTTGCCATCTGACCTGTACCCATTTTACACACTCTCTTAAGGCCAGTTATAAGAAGTTCACTACTGTTTTGTGACTTCACCTGCTTTTTTAAAGAGTTTACTCTCAGCATGTAATTAATGCTATGTATTATACTCCAAGAAACGAGTATGACTTTTAATGGGGTAGGTAGTACTGTTTACGTAGGTTTGGTTTGCTCTCCGTCGTTATGTATTGTACCTTTCTATTTTATCACTAGATGGCAACATAGCAACACTCCATATCAAAAGTTGCTATAACCAGAGATGGGCTTTTTCTATCACATTTTCACAGCAGAGCTTAAATAATTCAACCCACCCCCCAAAATGGGAACATATGCATTCTGGCAATTTCAGTAAATTGTTTCTTAATGGTGTGAGTTCTGGTATTACTTTTTTCTATCTTATTAACTGCTGCTTTTTTAGACAACTGAAGTGCAGAATAATCAAGTGAGAGAAAATAAAATTGCTTTTTAAATTAACAGTCTTTTTTCTTCCAAATAAGGAAGAGAGTCTATTGATTCATCTGAATCATCTCACATATGCTTGGTTATTTTGCGGAAACACCTTTTATTGAAGCCAGTGGCACTTGTGTTCACAGCTACAAGAACAGAATTTGCATCATTTTTGCCTTTCCAAATATTTTGTTTACTGAGATAAGTCTGGAAGTTAATACATCTGTTGATAGAAAAACACGTAAGTAAGTTCGGGGTGAAACAACTTGTATCCAATAATCATATGCAAGAGCCTCCTTAGCATCCCCCTTGAGAGCAGTGAGCCCACAGGCTAATTAAAATTCTAGTCAGACTGGACAGGATGATTATCACTAGACAAGTTATGAAAACTGGAATTTCAAACTCAGTTTCTCAGGAGATATATTTTCTAGTGAAATGAGAGAAAAAGAAATAAGACCAATCTTAACTGAGCTACCAGATTCTTTTGCTTTTGGAACCTTGGACAGACTCACAGTTTTGGTCAGTATTTGGTAAACAGCCAGTGAGAGGTTCTTAGGCTTCTTAAGTCTCCTCTGAAACTCAGCAGCAGCTTCTCGGGAAACTTAAAACAGTTTGTAAGAATAGGAATAGGTTCTGTCGTGCATCATGTTTTCTCCAGAAGCCAAAACTAGAAAGCTTATACTCCTCCCAGGTCTGCTTTATACTGAGCTGAATTTTTCGATTTTTAAGTTTCTGTCAGCCCTGCTGTATCCTGATACAGTGAAACAGAACTGTTTGGGCCTTGATATTTGAACAAGTCATCTTCTTCAGAGATGCTGGCCTTTTGCACCCTGCCAGATCCATTATTATCCTATGTATTTAATGAACGAGTCGTATTGTATTATGCCAACTGAAGTTAGGGAAGTAATATTGGAAAGCTGTGCAGCTACTATTAATTGAAAAGTAACAAAAATAATTTCTCTGTCTTGATTAACTTGCATTATCCACACTCTCTGTTTCCTGGGAATGTTCATCAAGGAAACCTCTTTAAGTTTCAAACTTACTCCGGACTTGATGTATTGGAGCTACTAGAGCTGTGTTTATATCAACGTATATCCTAATAAAGTAACAGTATGCTATGTACCTATAACTGGGAGGACCACACAGATTGTTGATCTCTGTAAGGAACCCATCAATGAATGGATTAGTAGAATTACTTAATTCTATGGAATACACTGAGTATGGGCAAGTGAAGCATATAAGCATAAGGATATAGAATTACATAATATGATTTGTTATTTTTTGTCTGATTCTCTAAGTTAGTTGCTTACCCAGCGTACTAGTATTTTCTGCTTTCAGTGCTTAGAGTATCTGCATTAGGGATGCATGTGTAACTGTCAATGTGATGCATACATACACACACACTGAGTGTGTAAGAAACTAAGAATTATTCTTCCGAAAGACTTAGAAATTCCCAAGATTCATGACTATTTCTGTTGTCAGGTTTGCTAGTCTGCGTGATTTACGATAAGCCTATTCCTACACATAGGTTATCTCGTTTAAGCCCCATTTTCTCTTATTGCTTATCAACACAACTCTTGCTGAATTATCAGTGGCCCTGATCATCATCTGCAACAGGGTTTGGTATTAGTTCTCGTTAATCTGTTTTCCTCTACACATTCCAAGTAGCTCAAAGGAGGCTGTGGGAAAGGTGGGAAGAAGGTGTCCTCAGTAATAGTGAAAGCTGTATTATTCCATGGAGTTACAATGTTACAACCATTCATTTTTAACTCCATATACTCTCTTCTCAGTCAGATCTTTCAGTCAGGTAGTTTCCAGACAGCACTGAGATAGGAATATGCCTGGTTTTGTAAGTTTAGAAGTTAAAGTYCAACTGCAGGCAAATTTTGATCTTTTTCTCCATGGTTTAATTTCATCATCTATCTTCTAGAATTAGAACAGAATTTGGAAATAATTTTGACATTAATCACATAGCTGAATTTCTTTCAGTCAGTACTGACTGAAAGTTTTCATCTTTCAAGTTTCTCTGTTTATCTGTTGTTTCTTCCATTTCCAGATTATGGACTGTCCATGTACCTGCAATCATAGAATCATTAAGGTTGGAAAAGAACTCTAAGATCATCGAGTCCAATGTCTGATGACATCATAGCAAAAATACATGGAAAGCCAACAGTATTTCAGGAATGCTTTGTTCTAGATAATCCTTTTATAATTCCAAGGCCCAAACAATCATTTCCTAGCAAGGAAAATTACATCTCACTCTGTTCCCCCCAAAATAGTGACCTCTCCGTTAAATGGTCTGCATGTTTTCCAACAACAGCAGTTTTATTATCAAATTTTGGAACTTTCTATACAAATGATGGATTCAAAACTTACAAATCAGATGCTTTCACCCAAGGCCTAAATAACAATGTAACCAATGTGGCTCTAACAGATAATGGAATCATATCTTTAATAAATGGTACTTTTTATAAATGGGAAGCTAATAATTTTTTTAAACTTGGAGTGTAACACAAGCTTCCTGAAAGTGAAATAACTGGAATACATTCAAGATATTGGTGTTTATCTATCTATCCGGTGCAGGTAGGTTATCTGTAGTTCTCATTTGACATTTAAGATATGGATGGTCTTCATTAAATGTCTGGATGAATCTATTTTAGATCTACTTTTCATTGATGTAATGCTGGGTTTGGAATTAGAAATGACCAGACAGCAACAAGTTTATTTAAAGAACATTTTGAAATAAGGTCTGCACACTGTCTGTGGCTCTCACTGCATGAGCTCATGCAGCCATATGAAATCATTTTTAGGATCACAGCTTAAATTTGTAAATTAATTTCAGTGGAGCTCTCCTAATTACATTAGCTGAAAATGTATCCCAAAACATCTTGATTTCTTAATGCACATACTAGATATAAACTTTAAGAGAAGTTACTATTTACCTAATTGCTGTGTCATTTTTTTTAAGAGAGTGGAAAACAATTAAGTACTTTGGCAGCATGGACACCTACTGAGGTTTATCTTGGATATAATGAAACATTTAATAAAATAGGAGATACAGCAAACTTAGTGAAGTTCTTAAATTTTCCAAATGCTGCTTCTTTATCTGTAGAGGCTGTTACCTATGACTCAATCCCATCTGAAATTACATTGTTGCTGATCTGCAGTGGCTGCAGCTCCTCCAGACTTTTTTTTCTGGCAGTTTGTAATGAAGACAGACAATTTTGGGGCTTAAGAAATTTTTACTTACCTATTCCTCTCAGTTCTGTTATGACGATGATATACATAAATGTAGCATTATCATCTGGGCTGCTGTGGGATGACATGAGCATTTACTACACCTACAAAAACAACACAGATAATGGATATTTTCAAGTATCTGGATCAAAACTTTCTCTATCAGAAATGTCTCATGGGAGCACTATTCACCACATTATTCTTGGTTAAGTATATTATATTTTAAGTAGTTATTAAGGGGTTTTTTTTGTAATTAAGTGATAAAAGAAATTTCAAGTAAGAGATCATTGAAGCTACCTTTTTGTAAATGACAGTAGTAGAATAATATTTATTCATTTCATTGGTCTGTTAAGACTGAAAATTATTATTTTTAGATGGACAGACATACGAAGAGGAGAGATAGCAAACTGTTATTCTTCAGGTATTGTTAACCTGCATCCCTATCAGTATGATTCTAACCTGCACCCCCTATTCAGTATGATTCTAGTAAGAAAACTCTGGCTTTCAGCCTTAGTATTTGTTACAGGAAGATTACATGATTATTTTTGTCCAATTGTGTTTGACTAGAAGTTTAATGGCATGATAGCTCTGATTTTTCTCAAGAGAAGGTGACTGAAATGGCATGACAACAACTTTTTCAGTACATGAAAGAGAGATTATTTTGCAACGTTATGACTTTTTAAGGCACTCACTTTCAGATTATAATCAGAGCATCATCTTGTAAATACCTGGAATTCCCAAGTAGGGCACAACTGTTATTAAGAGAATTCCTTTTATTCATTATTCCAGCCTCAGGAAACCCCATCAAGTCTTTTCCCAAGGTAGTTGCTCATCCTTAATTGGCTATTAAAGGAGAATTCAACTGAGCAGGTGCCATTCACTCTACAGACAATGGTATGTCTTTTTGACTGCTTGAGTCGCCTGGTAAATGTACAAAAGTCCAACCTGAGTCCATGTCTATGAAGTTCAGTGGAGCACATGAACTACCACTACCACAGCCATGTCCTACAAAATTGTTCATGAAACTTGAGAGATCTTATTCAACAGTTTTGAGCTGTTGTTCCAATCAAAAACCCTTCTCAGAGTGCAGGATCATATGGAAAAGCCCTCTCAGGCAAAATTTGCTAGCTCCAAAGGCCACGATAAATATTCATTGCGACCAGGCTTGCAAGATGAAGCTATCAGGCTTATTGGACACTCAGTCTTACCTACTGATGCATCTTATGTGACATAGAGGATGGATCCTAACAAGGTAGCCTGGTGATGGCTTGAGAGCCAAGCTTATCATTGCAAATACAGCAGCGGCTGAGAGACCACTTACAAAGAACAAGAAGCAGCTAGGCAGAGTATGGCAGAACTGCACAGTGCAGGTGGCCAGGCCAAGGGTACTGGCAAGAAGATTTCCAAAGAGGAGTTGATAAATATTTCTGCTAAAAATAATAACCTCAAGATACCATAGAAAGGCATACTGACAGTGCCATGAGAGGAGGTCAAGTGATAGTACTGAAGCCATTTTCTTGGTGGTCCTTTTTAAAGAGAAGTCAGGCTTATGAAGGCTCACAGAAGACTATACCTGAGTATCATTTACATACTGACTCAGCAAGGAGAAGCATGAGAAGGAAACCCGTTAATCAATCTTCCAGTGCTCTTTGTTGAGAGAGAGTTTCTGCCTCATGGCCACTGCAACTGCCCTAGCCTGACTAGAGCTGATCCACAAAAGTCTTGTGTTACTATCCCTGGCGTAGGCAAGAGACAACTCTGTCCAAATGGGAAGATGGTCTGAGCCTCTGCCCTTTTTTCTTGGGGGACTGTGGGATGTTTAAAATAGAAGTGCACTTTAATATACTGTAGCTATAAACAGATCTGCATCACTCAAAATCAGGTCCAGCAACATACCCTACGTGAGGTAATGATTGAGCTCAAATACAAAACCAAAGTGTACAGGAGATGGAAGCAGGGAGAAGCTAGCAAGGACATGCAAGGACAGAATTGGGAAAACCTAAGCTTGGCTGGAATTGAAACTAGCAAGGGATATGATGGGTAACAATAAAGGCTTCTGTAGGTGCATCAACAGCATAAGGAAGAAAAAGGAAAAGGTGGGCCCACTGCTGGATCAGGCTGGAGATCTACTGACTAAGGATAAAGAGAAGGCTGAAGTATTCAGTGCCTTCCTCCCTCAGTCTTTATTGACAAATTCTGCTTTCAGTCTTACCAGACCTGTCCTTTGGAAATTGAAATATTCAGCTCTACGTTTAGCTCTGAAGGTTCTTGCTCAGTTGTAGCTTTTCAGCACAGCATGGATTTGAATGTCTACTATCTGGACATGGGAGATGAAGTGACATTTTGGTCTCTGATAGCTTTTGAGGAGAAGGTGGCTGTAAGTACATCTCTGGAAGTCTACAGGCCAGACCTACTACGACTAGAAAAAAGCAGCAGTTATGAAGTTGCTCATGGAATCTGTGTTAAAAATGAGGTAAGTTTTTTTTAAAGTTTCTTTCAAATGTAAGTTTCTTCCTACTATATTTTGCTATATTTTCATTTTCTGCTGTATTTGGGTAATATTTGGGATAGTCCTTATGTGTATGTAGGAGTGGAGAAAGGCTTCTTTCCACATGCATTCGCCACTATTGAGACTTCACAGCAGAGTATATGCTCACATAGGTCCATGCAGATTAATTTTCTACTAATATAGCTATTGTTTAAGTGTATTTCCTGGATTTTAAATTCAATAAGAGAAACCATTACTTAAAATTATAAATTAAAATAGCATATTAACTAAGTTTCATCATACCAGGTCAGCACTGTAAATTTGTAAATTAACTACACAATTCTGCAATATTAAGAAAGCGGATTTCTTAATAAACATGAACAATTAGTTACATAAGCTGGAAATCATCTGCCCTGATTTAGGCATATGGAACACGTTTAAGTATCTTTTAAGTGTTTGTCAGCATTTCATCTTGTTTATCTGCCCCTTTCCATTCTGCTGCTATGTTTCATGGGTGTCAACATTTAGATGTCTAATGATCCATACATATCAAAAGTGTCTCTCTTGTGTTTGAACAACCTGCTAATTTAGGTGTCTATACCATAATCATAGCATGTTGTGAAGCAGCTGCTATTTCTGAAAAGTTTAAGTCCTGTCACTCTCTGCAAGTTCACCCTTTCCTAGATATCTCAGAAACAAGGCTCCATTATCAAGCCCATAAATGAGGCCCAACCACTAGTATAAAAACACAGACCTAAGCATGATTGTTTTGGCAAGTCTTAGAACAGGTCCTGGACTAAAGAGCTAGGAAATACCAAAAGTAAATGATGTAGAGGAAAAGGATCTGATGAGTGATCAGCTGTTGTTGTTTGCTGTTCATATGGCACACGCCTCTCCCCCTGCTAGATGCAGCATTGTGGTTCTCACTGATGAGATGGAGTGGGTAGAGTGTTTCCAGCTCTCATCACAATGCAGCCTTCCTTGAGACAGATTCATTTCCAGTCACGTCACAGACATCACTGTTTTCCTCTAATGTATGTGAGAATGCCTGGTCATGGAGTGCAGAGTTTGTTCTTATTGTGTGTGGGAATGTTGTTGAAGGAAAATTCTTGTGGTAGTCTGAGATGCTATTTGCTTCCCTGTGTTGTGTCTATGAAGAAGGGAGAGTTCAGAATTTAGGTAGCTATGTAATTCTGCTGTCCAGTGACCTTGGCTCCTTGCTTTTTCTTTTCTTTCCTTCGTCTTCCTCTCTTTCTAGCTCTCACCCTCTGTCAGGGAATTCTAATCCTCCTCTCTGTGCTTCTTCCCCACAAGAGGCTGAGAATGGGGAACTGACCACGGTGACTGAGTGCTGGAGTGTTCGAAGTAGTGACTGATTAGAAAAAAAGGCTTTCTTTTTTCTTCTGGAGCTGACTGTGGAATGGGATTGGCATTCTGGTAGAGGTGACCAGGTAGCTACCATTCACATGATCACATCCCCTTAAAGACAGCAAATTGTTTCACTACAGCAGTGTCTGCAGTAGAAGCTAATAATTTCTCTTCTGTGACATGGGTATCTTCGAAGGAAAGCGGAATGTGTGATTCCAAAAAGAAATTATGCCGTATCGCTGAGGGTGTCTGTGTGAAGCAAGGAAAAGATAGGAATAAGGATGCTGAATTGTGCAGTCCTTGCAAGCACATTGCAAGCATGACAGTGCTTTTATTTTCAGATGTTTCAGGAGGGAGCTGCATTGCTTAGGATGAGAGTAGACCTCTCGGGTGCCTTTTCCAAAGGAATGTGAAGAGTGTAAGAATACTGAGAGGTTCAAAGAGCACAGGCTTAGTCTTTTGTGCTAGGGCATTTGTCTCAACTAAATGAAGGCTCCTGGTTTATGGGATGTATCGACCTACAGTTCAGATATCTAATTTAGGATAGATGAATCCCAGATACACTGTTTGAGCAAGCTAGAACCACATGAGTAGAAAAAAGATTCARCCTCTCACTTAACATAGGCACTGTGGAGGACCCATACAAAATAAGTTCCAGAAGTAGAATTGGACATTTTTTCAGATTCCCCAGATATCATGAAGATATCCTTTATCTCTCTAGAAGCATCATTGTGGTTTAAAGATTTTTATTAATTATTGTTAATCTTCTCTTTTAGACATTTACATTTTACCATCAAACTGACTATACTTTAGAATCCAATCATACAAAGGCATTGTGAGTATCAGAAAATTTATAGAGTAGATGTTAAGTTGATAATGTAGTTTTGATAAGTAGGAATTAAAAGTTTCTTCAGTAGAAGAAACTGCCCTGACAGTTATTTACATAAATTAAATAATACAGTTAATATTGCTAACGGGAAAATACTGCTTGTTGCTGTAATACTTCAAGAAGGGCCATATGGAGCTCACAATGGACATGAGTCACATTAGGGAAAGCAAATAAAATATTTATAAAATATAAAATAGATAATCCTGTTACAAGGGGKTTATAAGGGTCCTATTGACAGAAAAAACATGCACATTTTACCTAGTACGTAGATTTATTCCGAAGTTTCTTTTCACTCTTTATGTTCCAGCTGACAGGCTTTTCAGCATTTATATATTCCTGGGTGAAGATACAGCTGTTGAACAAATGTACATCCCCAGGTTATATTCACTGATGAGGATCTGGGGTTGGAGATCAATCCTAACTCTCTTATCCTCACTTTTGTTTTAGATTTGCATACAGGTTTATTCGAATCTTCGCTCCATCTCTAAAAGTGTTATTGATACTCAGGTTATTGAGGAGACAGTTCTGACCTTCTTCCACACTATTAACCAGCTTTTTTCAGAAATGCAGGTGTCCCTTTGATGATCAAGATGCTGTTGTATTTTGTATATGAGTGAGTTAATAACAAATTGATAGCCTACTGCAGGCTAAAAAATGTCTTCTCTCATTTGGTAAGCCTTTTTGCAAATATCATCGTAGAGCCTTTCCAGACTCTAAACCTTACATTCCACATATAAACTAAGAGCTGTTCTTCCTAGAAAGATATACAAGCGATTACTGAGTGTGGCACATGATTGAGCCACCTCATTCTTTGAAGGAGATGACTTCAGCTACTGTTAAAATAAGCACCTCAACATGTAGCCTTAGTACAGTGCTCTGGCAAAGGACTGAATGGGATTTTTGTATGTATAAGAAAGAGAATATGAATAAGAACTAAGAAGATCAATTTGCTTTGGTGCGTTGTGTTGATAAAGCTGAGACTAATATATTTGTGTCCAGTTCCAATATCCCCTGTTCAAAAGGAATGTAAAAATACTAAGAAGGCTTTAGGATCACAAAAATTGTCTGGTAAATGACGGAAAAGTTTTACAATGTGACACCTAAGAAATCAATTTGTTTCATGTTTGATAAAAGAAAGTGGCCACTGCCCTCAACATGTTCGTAATGCTTGCAACTCTGCCCAAGAAAATGAATGTAATTTAATGTCAGGCTTAAGCATTCCATGGTATGCTGTACAGGTATGCTGTAGGAATTAGGAAGGTATGGTTTTCCCAGTACACAATGGCCAAATTACACTCTGTGAGGTGAAGGTGTGTTTGTTTTCACTCTCCTTTGAAGCATCAGAGTTTGAGCACAGATGAATATGATATCAGATAGACTAAACCACTGCACTGATGTAGCTGGGAGAGTGTTATTCCACAGATGCATGGGTTGTTGGACCTCGTTCTTATGTTTAAAATTAATTACAATTCCCTGTTATTTCAGAGGCTTCAAACCTTCATATGTCACAAAGTAATCACCTAAGAACTGAAATGCTTTAGTTAACTAAATTTACTGTGCTTTATTTAGAAGAATCYAGATGTAATTAAAATGTCCTGAGATACTCAGAAAGCAGGAGTAGATGCCTAATAGTCCTAACTACTGTGATTTGTATGCTTTACTAACAGCTTTCCTTTATTTGTTCCCATAATTACACTCATTATGTTTTTAGAAGTTATTTTGCCAGTCTCATGTGTCCCCTTAAATTGGTCTGACAATTCGTAATGAGCTCAGACTCTGTATTGTGTTTTGTTTGGAATAGCTTCTTTTGCTTTCTCTCCAAGACAAGATTTTTACATTTTCGGTTAGGTGAAGTATCCACCCAAAGATTTTGGCAAATGATCCATGAAAAAGGCTATACCCCAAATGGTCATTCTTCTTTGACTTCATCTTTGAATCAGCAGTACTGCAACCCACTTYATAATCACTGGCATTGGAGCTCTTATGCCAGGATTTATTCTTTTTTTTCATACAGTTCATTACAGTTCATTGTAAAACTTTAGCACTCATTCATTTACCAGGAATCATCAGACATTGGTAATGCCTCCTTCATTTTGTTGAGGAAGCCCACCATTGCTTTAGGATACCAGATGATTTTAAAACCTTCTTCAACAATTAGCACAAACTTTATACTTTGGTGAACTGTCCTGTAGTCTTCTGGGTTCTTCTACCAACTATCACCCATGAGGATCTCACTGCCAATGAATGAAACAATCTTAAATCTATCAGTAAATCTATCATTGGCAGGGCCCTACATCTTGCACCCCCATCTCCAAAGATACCAAGTCTTGGCAGAGAACACCATATTTCTCATTAGCTACAATGGTAATCAGCTATGCCATTGATAGTAACAGTGATCCATAAAAAAGCAAACACATATTTTCAGTTTGCTCTGTGCACTTGGGGAGAAGGACTGTAAGGGACTGGATGCCCAGAATTAGCACACGTATTCCTCTGCCTCCTTCTAACTAAGATCAGCAAATTTATCAAGCCTACTTTATGAGCAGAAATTACTTACGGTTTCTGAGATAATTCTGCTTGTGTTTTGCTCAAGCACCCCCATGCAGTCAAATCTGGTTGTTTTCAGGCAGGTAACTTCCCTAGTCACTTTTGTGATGTGAATCCATCTTTGAGCCCTTCATTTAAGCATGTTTGATTATTTCAGACTTCCTCCTCTCTGCTTCCTCCCCTCAGCATGCTGTTCAGTTTGTCTTTTCGTATCAGCTCGTACCTGTAACGGTGGCAGGATCCTCAAAATGTCTGTGTGGGTATGCCATTCCACCCTTTTTTCCCTCCATCCAAATCAGTCAAAATGGATTGCTTCTTGGCAAGTTACAGAATTCATGCAGCTGTTTTAGCCCAGGATTCAAGGACAAAGGTCTTTACGTTAATATACTGAAGTATAGAGCCATAAAAACCCCTATGTGCATCTGATGATACCATCACTATGCTCTGCATCAAAGGACAAAGTAGCCTGATTATTCTTTTGTCAGAAATGGTTGATCTTTAAAAGTTTTGAATCAAGCTTCCAATTCAACTCTAATATTCTCCTTCAAGGAGTGCTAAAAATGCTAGTGAACAAACCTTGCCATTTCAGAATCTCAGATCACAGATGGGAAATACAATCAGCTGTCTTCAGTACTGTTTGCAAGGACCAATGATCTTCTGAAATTGATTTCTTTATGGAAAACTACAATAGGARCAACCAGCTAAGTATTCTGTTTTAGGCCTGCCTGAGTCAACAGTCTCTGACTGATAGATTTCAGCTTCAGTGCTACAGTAGGTTGTCTTATGCCTTTCATCTTATCTCAACACAAGCCAGAGTTCTGCAAAAAGTGAATTCAGATAGGATGTTTGTAATTGTGCTTATTTCCATCTTCCTAATTCCAGGTTCTACTGCACCTGTTAATGGGTTCAATAATAAGCCCAAATCTCCCACAACAGTGATCAACCTCCCATCCAAACTTGACTTTTCCGCATTTCACAATGTGGTTTGTCTGCAAACTAAGAAAAATCTTTCATCTGTTCACATTTTCTAAGCTGTCTTCACTATCTCATTTTAATTGGACTTGTGTTTATCTATAAAGATCCATTTCACAGCAATCATTAATCCATCCTCCC
Organism: Phoebastria nigripes; assembly: GCA_035582835.1. Taxonomy (NCBI): domain Eukaryota; kingdom Metazoa; phylum Chordata; class Aves; order Procellariiformes; family Diomedeidae; genus Phoebastria; species Phoebastria nigripes. The sequence goes on from JAYKAV010001577.1 coordinate 978,653, forward strand.
AAAGCAAAATTTATTCTAGCATTCCAAGAGAACTAGTCCTGAAACTAACATTGAAAAATATAGTCTGTCCTTGGATAGCTGCTGTATTATTAAAAAAGTAACCAGGAGGTCTAATAAAGTCAAACTTGTTTCTCTGGAATCAATAAGCATTTAAAAATCACTGACTGCCAGGACTGACTCTCATAGTCCCTCAAACATCCACCTGTAATACCACAACGATACCTGTATTAGTACAGTGGGAGTAAAATGGGACACTGACATTGTAGGTGATGTGATAATAAAATAAGAAATAATAAGTAATAATAATAGGTGCCTCTTGCCTCCAAATGAAATCACCTTGATATTGCTGCATTTCATTTCTTTGGTGTTACTGATTTATTTCAAAATAAATTCTAACACAAATTCTTGTTTTGGGTGGGGGATTCTTTTATAGAGAATTAACCAGCRGTGTTATGTCAGTTGAACTGCAGCCTAGCATCTTTGAAAATGCATGTAAATTACAGCATCAGGTAGGCACTGCAGCTTGATAAGGTAATTTGAAAAAAAAAAAAATACAGTAACAATGCTTCTCAGATTCTTATGAGCAAATCCTGACCCACTGCCAGGAGGATTTCACTCCAACTCATATCCTTCCAATTAACTAACATCATGTAAAATAATATAAACACTGTCTAAGTAGAAATGCAGAAGAGAGGAAGTTCACAGTACAGTATTGATGAAAAAGTGTCCAAGATGAGTAAGATACGAAACAGTTTGTGGACAAGAAGGAAGCCATAGTACTGAACCATCATGCAGAATTGGTGCAATAGCCATTATTCCCATTAGTAGTGACCACACTCCTCAAGGCACATGGACGAGGTTCATTTCTGGAAGGTTTCCTGGGTAAACTAAAGTTTGTGTTTTTTTCAGGTATCTTACTTTTGTGTTGGCTGCCCTCCAGGAAGGCGTATTGTTGTTGAAAGGTAAGTTTTAATCATTTATTTACTTCTGGGTAACTRGTTGAAATAAATGCTAATATAGTGGTATTTTTAGCCTCATATATATCACTTACTAAATTTATAAAATGTTTCTTTTGCTGCATAAATGCATAAAAATAATTGAAATTTTTATATTTTAGAATTATGTACAAATTTATATAGCTTATAACTTCTGAGGAAAAAAACTAGCAAATTTTTTTTTTAAATAAAATATCCAACTTTCCATAATATTATCAATTCTCATTATCATCCCTGGGAAAGCCAGCGTAATGTAGGTATCCTTTATCCTGTCTTGGGGCAGTGGGATGGAAAAGATGATCTTCTGCGGTTTGTTCAGCCTTATTTTCCTGTAACTGTCTGAACTGTGTACAACCATGATTGGAAGTACAGTAGTATTAACTCAAACATCATTCTCGCACTGAGATTTCTGACATATCAAAGAGTTCAGGAAAGTAAAAACATAACCAATAGATCTCTTTTACCTTTAGAATTAATTTTAAACTAGCCTAAAATTCATGCCCAAAGCCAGCTTTTTCATATTTTCTTTAAAAATTCATATCCTTAGAAAATTTGGTAACATCCTGAAATCATTGGGAAAGGGGTTTTTGTGAATAGAGTTCAGAATACCAAAACAATAGGTGAAAAATTGCTGTACAAATAATGGTAATTCTTAAAGTGTAGAATAATGAAAAATCATTTACATGTTTGTGCACTGCTGAAGTATTAAATGAAGCTAATTTATACAGATTATTTTTTCTTTGTCTTTTAGACCTGTAGATGTAGTCTGTGAAAGACATAATATCACTACCTACAAAATACCTGGGTAAGACACTGTATTAACAGCCCAAAGAAGACTAGGCATTTTGGACATACTGTCATATGAAACTGAAGTGCCATATTTGAATATATATCACTTAAAATAAAATGAGGCTGTTCTGATATTAATGTTCCTACCATCTTTTTCTTTTGTTACAGTACAGACACAGTACTTATGAACTTAAAGTGAACTAGTATTCTAAGTAATCTCTACCAGAATAGCCTGATTGAATCAATCAGAAAACTATTGAAATATTTTTTTCTTTTCTCTGATTACTCTCTGAAATATCTGCAAAAGCATTATCTGTACCCTATCCCAACAGGTTAATGGGCATTTGCTGTAGTTCAGAGTTTCACCATTGTGCTGTTAAATAAACAGTGTAAAGAAACTGGGGGCTCTGATTTTTCTGTTATCATCTAAATTTTTAGTTACTAGTTCTGGGTAATGCTGATTGATAGCAATAGTTGGCTACAAATCTTTAGAAACTAKTGTTGTTTTTAAGTTGATGTTTAATAACATAAGGAAGTTTAAACTGTATAGTAGAAAGCAAGACTTGCTGCTTATGTTTTTAAGTCATGGAGAAGAGTGGCAGGTTGAAATCGTTCTGTCTAAACAATTGACACTATGTTATATCAAGATAAATAAAAATAAGAGGTTTAATGATTGTTGATATTTCATTTCATTAGGAAATTTCTGTGGAACCCAACAGATGAGGACCAGGTAAAAGTTATAGGTTTCATTCTATTCGGGCTGCATATGAAAAAGAAAAACAGAGTGCAACATTCAATATCTGAATAAAACTTYGCCTTTTTTAGATAGCCTATTATGATTGGGATAAATACGGTTGCCTAATGGAACTTCATTATGAAGAGTATTTCCAATCTGTTATTTCCTTGTAAGTAAACTACTGATAAGTTGTGAGGCACGAGGAAGACTTCTTCTACCAAGGTCATGTAGGGATGTGAAGCTGCAGAAAGCATCCAGGTCCAATGGCGTGAGTAATGTTATCAAATCTTTATGTTCCTTTTCGCACATAGTACAGGATGCTTTGGTTTCAGCAGGTATTGCTGCACCACATCAGTGCTGTAATTGCAAGATGCCTTAAGACGCCTTAGAGTAAAACGTCTTGTCAGCATGCTGCCTACCTGTCTTACCCTCCACAGCGGCAGCAGCTCTACATGCTCACTGATCCATGCACACTGAATACAAAGGCTATTTGTGTGCTTGTGCTGTTTTACTGAGATGTCACATTCTACATGTTTTACAGATATGATGGCGATTCATGTATTAGAAATGTTGAAGCAAATTTTATATTATAGGAGATGAAAGGCAGAACTGACTATGGGTACACTTCATTCATGAAAGAAATAAGCCATCTACTGAGAATGTAATTTAAATGTTTTATGCATAATGGTCTACATGCAAAGTATGACTTCTTACACATGCTGAGACCTCTTTATTCTGAATGGATGTATATAGCTGCATAACATTTTAACATTTCATATACTGGACTTAACATCATAGACTATTCAAAGTTATGCATGTGGGAGGTATCAAAACAATACAGTAAACAGAAGAAAAATGTGCCCAATAGAGTATGGTTTGGGAAATGAAACTTCAAAAATCACTTTGAAATTTCAGACTGCCTTCTCTCCCAAGAGAAAAAAAAATGATACGCACTAATCCACACGGTCATCAAAACTAATTCTGCCCSATCTATTATAATTAAAATTAGTACATTGCTTCCTTTTTCACTAAGATGACAAAGGATATTTAAGCCAACTCCTCATCTACATATACTGTTACAGGAACTTTGGTAACCTCCTCTGACAGCTCAATTTATGAAAGAACTCTTTGACACTCTTCTATGTATACATATACGGCTATGCTGGAGGTTTGGATATGGTCCTACTTACTCACTTCCAACCCTGACAAACACAATTATCTCTTAAAGGTAAGTAAATCAAATATACTGAAGCATGATGCCACCTTTTCATGTACCGTACTTTCAAATGATACACATTTAAAATTCACATTTTTAATCTTTTTTTTTTTTTTTAATTTGTATTTTTAACAGGCAGGTTGTCTGTACAAAGCACAGTCTTGGCCCATGATACTTAAACAAAGTAAAAACTCTATGTTGGATAAAATATGGGGACCACAGGTATGAAAATGTTTAGAAATAGCTGGCGATAGCGTGAATAAAATCTATTGTTATCTTTCTTCATATTCTTGCATTACTGATATCCTTGGAGGAGGGGGGCATGGAAGCATTGACAAGGTGGAATAAAGCTCATATGACAATACTCCGTTGGTCTAACCATAAAATGATCTAAAAGGATAATTTTGTGCTGAAAATACATTATCAGCATTGGTAGTTACTATATTGCAAGAAAGGCAAAGGTATCACTKAATATTCAGTAAAGCATTCTTTGTGGTCAACAATAGGAATAATTGAAACTCTTGTAATACAGAAGAGTGGAACACAAAGAAGAGTGCTAAACAGGAAGCCAGAGGGGGATTATAGAACTAAAAAAAATTCCTCAGATGCAAACACACACCAGGAAGCTGTCAGAAGAGTGGGTTCAAGCCAGTGGAAGTAGAATAAGCAACAAAAATTGTGTTCATCCTTCCTAAAAAATAAAGGCAAAGAATTGAGTTATTTCTTGCGCACAACGCTGGAGTATCTGGCTTGAAATTTCTGCAAAATCTTGTCTTCACTGTGTTGTTCAGAGAGACAGAAATTTGTCTGAAATCCTCTCCACGTCAAAGCCAGAGACAGTTTTGTTACCAATGCCAGTTTGGAAAGGATTCCATTTGGATATCCTATTTATCAGTAGTTTTCTTGGCATTTAGGTCAACTTCATAGCATTTATTTCCCATCTAAACAAAATTGTTTCACAGAAACCCAAATTTGGGCTTTTGCTCAAAGGGGCAATAATGTCATTACAATTCGGTAAGCATTTTTAGTAGTCTATCTGTGGTCTTGATACTAGAAATGCAGCTATAGTTAAATTTAGGGTGAAATCTATTTCATCATTACAGTTAACATCTGTCTGTTTAAAATAATTCTACCATTAGAATATACTTCTATTAAAAACGATGCTGCTTTTATGCATCAATTCATATTTAAGAAGCCTGACCTATTTGTACCCTTCTTGTTGCTAGAATCTGATCTTAATCACAAATATAACTCTGGACAAATTTAAATATCTTTGTAAAACACTTTCGAATCATAGGATCATAGATCAGCCCAGGTTGGAAGGAACCTCAAAACCTTTAACTTTCCCTCAGCAACTTTGGCTTCAGGATCTTCTGAGACTTTCAGTCCAGAATACAAGGACACTTCCATTATTATTATACCAACTTGCAATATGTTTTTCCGCTTAAATCCTTTTCATCTAACTGTTGGATGTGGATGCTAGTGGGGTTAATATAACCTTGCTCTTACCAATGAGGAACATTCTTGTAAACAGAAGGGAATCCAGAAGATCTATTGAGACAGGCAAGTTGAAAAGGCCTTCAGCTCACTATTCATGAAGATCATATTCTCCATTATGAGCTCTCCTCCAAGCAGCGTTTCTTCACTACCTATTGAAATTGAAGGGTTTAGCTCTCTCTGTTAGCTCTACTAGAGCTCTGATAGCTCTAACAGCTCATTTCATGCCATTTTTTAGCCTTGCACAATTAGGTTAAAGATTATTCTATGTGAGGATTAATCTGCTTTTCCCACCCTCTTGATGGTAGACTTTTGAAGAAGCAAAGCAGACTCAACTCTCCTGCCAGCAAACTGTTCTCTTAATGGAACCTTAATTAAATTTCTGCATCTTTTAATAAGAAAATCCTTTGAGTATGGACTACAAACCTCTTCTAAACCTGTCCACTAAGATAACCTCTTCAATTACCATTACCTTGGCCCATTAGTGTAGGTGAGAGTCAGTTCCTCATGGCTGACCTTTTCTCTAGTTTTCTATGAAGATAATGTGACTTTTAGAACACACATAAAACTCTTACCCAAGACTTTTTTTACTTTTATTTAGCCAAGGAAATGTTTGCAAGCATCTTTTTTTCCTAAAATTCATTCTTCTGCAGAAGCAACCCTTTGCCTCTTATATGTTAATGTACCTTCTCGATCTATATTAACAGGACGATTTTCTGACTAACAGAGCTTACATACACATACCAATGATACAAATGTAGACATGTACATAYAGACAATACATCTTGAGAAATGCACAGGAAGTAACCTCTTTTTATTTTTGCTGTTTGATTGATCCATTGGAAGCCATGCCAGGAACCCACAAGTTTCAACAAGAGGTTGAAAGAATGTAAAGAGAATGTATGAACCATGACACCTGGGGGTTTTACCTTCAAGCAGCCAAGCTGGATGGGAAAAAACCAGAATATGTTCTGTAATATCCACAGAACTAATGCTTTGTGCTGTCCAGGACTTTCTTGTCCAGGACTTTAGCCATAATTATGAAGCATCTTCATGCCCCTTTCAGATTGAGAAAATATTTTCTGAAGATTTTCAGAAATAAATTCTGAGGCATCATCCAAGTTCTCTATCTATTTTATATTCTGTCTCTTCTGTCTAGTAGTAGCCTTGAGATCTGTATAATAGAGACTGAATATGATAAACTGAATACAGACTGACTTACATCCCTTGCAACTGCTTAGACTCATTTCTAGCCACTAATATTAGTCTTGCAGAAATCATGTTTCCTCAGCCTCCTGGTAAAAATACAGGATTTGCGTGGATGGGGATAAAAAAAATTTTAACACTATCCCATTAGCACTTCTCCAACATAAAAAAAATTTTAACACTATCCCATTAGCACTTCTCCAACATACCCAGAAACTTCAGAGAATTGCTTTAGCCAGGCTTACAACTTATTTGACTAGGTGAAAAGCATTCAGAGATATTACTCAGATCCCAACCTGCAGGCCTCAGCCTGGTAAACCAGTGGACACCACCTGCTTCTCATTCCAACTTCTGTGGTATTTTATTTTCTGTGTTCTGTACAAAAGATACCTGGAGTTGGAAAGCTTTTTAAACCAAGTGAACTTCTAAGGACCCCAGTACAGTCACCTCTTATTAGGAAAAGGCTTTATTCTTGTTCCCTAATCAAAGGAATTGCCATTGACTGAAAAAGTCAATTGCTATTGACTGAAAAAGCAAATAATTTAGGTATCCCTATTGGATTCTGAATTGTTATGACCATACAGATTAAAAGAAATCCTTAATAATTAACCGAATAAATACTGTCATGAGTTAATTACGCTCTATTCAGCCATCATGCTCTTCATCTTTTTGGTCATCCTCATCATCAGCTACAAATACACTACTACTAACATACAAACATTACTCAGCTTCTAAGAGAACTAGAGCAAGACTTAAAAGACCAGTATCTTACTGTCACACCAACGACAACCCATAAAACAAATTGTGAAAATATGGTGTCATTTTAGACAGCTGAAATATTGTTTATTAATGTTTTTATAAGCACTTTTTGTATCTCTATAATATCATTTAATGTATTTCATTTCAAATATAAGGGACATGCTATTGAATACAACTTTAACTGAGTATAGGTCAGTGGTGGCAAATAGCTTTTAACAGACACCTTTCAAGCCGAACTAAGTTAAGCTACAGCTGTGAGCCTTATGCTTGGGTTAGCCTCACCTTCTATGGCTTTCGATGACTTACCTAAGCTATTAGCATATCTTTTCAGTGTGAAATCTGATAGAAAAATGCATGCAAAATTCCCACTCTGTCCAAGGGGCTGCAGCCAATTCAGTTTCCATAATAAGCACCACAGTCCATAGAAGGAACACTATATGTTCCTGAAGACATTTTTTTGATACTATATGTTTTACTTCTTGTTTAACAAATGTTAATTCTATCTTTAAAGTACATATTTGGATTATATATCCTCTCAAGCTTATTCTCTCCTTGAATATATAAATGTAAGGGTTACAATACTTGTTATAATAGTTAAGTGTCTTATTTGAATCTATCTTTTCATTCCAGCTGAAGACATTTTTGCACTTCTAGACAGAATTTTCTTATTGGCAAGTTAAGATACCTTGTAAAGCTTATACTGTTAATGGCAATGGTTCTGTTTGTTCTAAAGTAAGTTTAATAAAGCTCCATAGGTAAATAAATGGTTGAACTTCTCATAATCACTTTATTTGATATTCACCAAGTTTATGAAAATTTTCATAAAGATTATAAAAGCTGTGGAAATCTGGCACAAAGAATACATGAGCATTTTTAATCTTTTGTTACTGATTCATTTTGCATGATTCATATCCCATCTATTTCAGTACAGTTTGTACCAAGACAGAAATAAGAACAACTCGGAAATCAACTTTGAAATTTCACCTCAGTGAAAACACTCTGTTCCTATAAGTCGGTCTTCCCTTAAAAGAGGATGGTCCCATGGGCTGAAGCATAGGTGAGAGCCGTCCAGTTCCTTCTGGAGCATTTGCACATCTGTGTTCCACCTTAGCTGCACGTATGCCAAATGCACGAGACACAGAGGAGGTGTGTAGCAACATCTGTGCGGGGTGCTCTGCATCTCTCTGTGAATCTAAGGTCCCTCAGTCTTCTCTTAGTTCTCTTTTATGGCTGAGAATTGGTGCTCCTCTAATCTTGACTATTTCTACACCTTTGAAAACTAAACAGACAATGGCATTTTCCATAAAGACAAGAAACCAGACTGCTCTTTAAGCGTATCTCTCCCATAAGGATAGGAAAATGTCATGGCATAAAGTAAATGTAGTACAGATTGGTAGACAATTATTTTGGTTTGTACTCTTCTCTGAGGTGATTTTCTGTGTTCCTATTAAGGGCTCAAGCAGCTTGGCTGTCAGTTTTACAAGGCAGAAGTCCCTGGGTTCACACATTATACTACTTCTGTGGTAACTGTGCCCACTACTGGTCACTGCCCCTTTACCAAATTGCCAAACTGATCTTAGTGAGTATCTTGGAGTATCCCCATACCATACTTTCTCACTCTCCAAACTACTCAGATAAATGCAAACTGCTATAAATCATACCATATAAGGCATAACTTTCTGCAGTATTCATGCATGCTTAACACTGCTTCTGACACCTAGCTAATCACAGTCCTTTCGCTCAAAAGAAGGATTTTCCTGTCTTTTGCAGATAACTGCATGAAGAGATAAACTGCATCACTGAGGAAGTCAGAGCTGTAGTATTGTTACTACTCTATGTAGTAAGTCTAATATTTAAATGCCAAAATTCAACTTCTAAGTCAAATAAATGACACTTTGGGGCTTTATTCTTCAGCTTTATTCATATAATATGAATTTTATCTCTCTCTCCTGTCACTACAGGCTAGAAGTTACATTTTCCTCTCCTTTTTCTTCACAGTGCATCTTGTAGACAGGCAATGAACAGGAGAGAATGAAGACTAAGTGATTCACTAGAAGTCATTCCAGCACTCTGTATTTCTCTCTTCTAGTTAATGCATACTGTTAGCTGGAAATGGAGTCCCTGCCTTTTCAGATAAGGTTTTTGACCGCTGCAGTTTTTAAGGTACAACATTTTCCTCAGTATTCCCTGATATAGAAGCAACTTTTTCCCACTAAACTTTTTGATTTAGTAACTACCAGCTTGTTTCCTAGCTGCCAGCCAAAGGAGCAGATGAAGAACATGACCCAAAGGAGTTACGGACATCCTGTCCACAGGTTTACTGTTTCACTGGCAAAGTAAGGCATTAGTGCCAACAGTCCTCATACGGCTAAGATGAGCCACAGGTTCATACACCAGTCTCTCAGGTGTTTGAATTTCATATTCTGACAACCAGTAGCCAAACCTCCGTTAAGTATTTGCAACACCACCTGTTTCTTCTAACCAAAGATCACTCCTCAAAGTAGGAAATAAACTGATGCTTTTTTAACTGTCTGCATCAGCTGTGCTGTAGTACTGGAGGGACAGAGCTGTTCTGCACACGAAATGCAGCCCAGGGTGCAGGGCTCAGCAGCCAAGAGGATTTTTAGCTGAGAAAGAGGGGCTAAACATCTAACAGCTACACATCTGCAGGCAGAAACGACAGCGGAGCCAGAATACCCCTGGGGCGGTACATCCTCCTTCCTGCAGCATCGTCTCAAGGGCACATCCACAGCCTGTTGTGAACTGCCACCTTTTTTAAAGTGCTATAAAGGAGCAGTGGTTGTCTATAAAATTGAATCTGCTGGAAGAGAGAAAGCATCTTTTCCCCTGTTGACACTTTTACCAACTGGAATTTTGTTTTGCTATTGCTTGACAAGGTTATATATAAGGTTACCTTACCACCAGGTTATATGACAAGGTTACTGCCGAAGGTGTTTGCAGCCTTAGAAGTGGCCATGCACTCACCAGTATCACATGTGGGTTACCTGCAGGTCCAAAAGGCTCAAACGCTACTTCTGTAAAGCTAGCTCAAATTCCCGTTCTTCACTGAACAGAAACATAAAATGGCGGTGCTGGGGCATGCTCCCCACGCGGCCCGAACGCACACCTTCCTGCCATTGGAAACTGCGAGCCTTAACGTACGTGTGTGTTACGCTCGACATAAAACAGGGCAGCCTGCCGCAGCCTAGCAGGTGTGAAAGCGCGGCGCTGTTTGCTCCGGCGCGGGTCTGCCCGGGCCCGGGCCCCGTGAGGCGTGCGCAGGGCCCGCCCGACGGGCCTCAGCCGGCGGCTCGGCAGCCCGCACCGGGACTCCAGCCACCTCACCCACCCCAGACACTCCCCAGCACGGAGATGAGAACAGGCACGGCGAAATGCCCAGCGCACGGCAGCTTTGCCCCCTCCCACGCAGCGACTGCCTGCGCCTGTGCGGGGTGGGCCGGCGGCGGGGGAAGCCCCCCCGGCGGGGGAAGCCCCCCCGGCGGGGAGCGGCGCTTGGCAGGCCGGGAGCCGTAGTCCTCCCTGCCGCGCTGCGCGCCGGGAGCTGTAGTCTCCGCCGGCCCGCTCCTCGCGGAGGTGGGGGCGGGCTCGAGCGGCTCCATTTTGCGCCCATCGGAGGGGCTGCCCGGCCGTCCCGCGGCCCCGGCGCCGGCGCCAGGCAGGGCGCGAGCTGCTGCCAGCGCCTCTCCCCCGTCCGCGCCCTGACCGCTGCGCCGCGCCTCGCCTCCTCCCTCCCTTTCCTCCTCTCCTTTCCCCTCCCGCCGCCACCAGCACCGCCATCGCCACCGGCACCGCCATCGCCACCGGGGTGGGGCCCGCGCCCGCTCCCCCCCGCGCCGCCC